>CM038794.1:213061016-213410372 GCA_021764765.1 Vicia sativa
ATTGATTTATTTTTGAATTTAAAACCATTTAATTCAAAATTAAATTATATAAAATATGAAAATAAGATATTTTTCCAAAAGGAGTGAATTTATATCAAACTTGAGGTCCAAGAAAGCCCATGGAACATGCCAAATTCGTGCTAGCCTTCACATTGAAGAGAAAATCAAATTTTCTCCAAAATTTGATTTTATTTGAAAAATATTCAATGCACATTGAAGATCAAATATTTTTTCCTTCTCTTTGCCATCCTAAAACCCTCTATAAATACCCAGCATTACACACAACAAAGGACACGAAACCCTAGCTAAAAACACAACCCTTATTTTGCCAAATTTTTTCAAGAATTGTCAAAAATCGAATTTTGATTTCCAGCCACTTTCAAGCTCTCAAAACCATTCCATTGTGTTCAGGAGGTAAGATTAAGTAAGTATACATCACTGCCAATGATCAAAGCAACCTGAATCGTGCCATATACATTCATACATATTCAAATATTTCTTGATTTTGCATTTTTAATATCTGCGTGTTTCAATTGATTCTAATGCTTTTATTGTGTTCATGAGACTCCATATGATCGATCTGGGCAATCGTTAGCAAGCTTGCACGTGAGAATCACCAGTTGCCATGTTTAGGGTTTCTCAAGCTGTCGTCTTCGAACCGGCCTGTACATGCCGATTCATCCAAAACCAATACCACCATTGAATTCAGAAGGGTCGAAATAGGTGGACTAGGTCTTTCTTTTGCTTTGAATCTTCGTATTTTGCAGGTTTGAAAATCATAGGTGCCGGAGAAGATGACCGGAGCCCTAGCTCCGGCGCTGACTCAGGCAGGCGAAGACCGGCGAGGAGATTGCGTGGCGCGATGGGCTTCTCTGATTCGTCCATTCATAAGTCAATGGGGTCCACGCGTGGCTGACTGTGTTTCAAACATAACCATGACGCGTCATCCTTTATATTCAATTGATTTTGTTGTTTCAAACACCAGATGTCACTTGTCCTAGTGGTTAAGGTGCTAGCTGTTGAAGATGCTCTCAAGGGTCCCCAGTTCGAACCATGCCAGGACCGGTTTTCCTTTCTTTTTCACAAACTCTCATATTTCAACTATTTTCATATTTTCTTTTTTTATTTAATATTTTCATGCATTTAAAAACACCAAAAAATATTTTTTATTTTTGCATTATTTCCAGAAAATGTTTATTTAATTTATAAAATTAAAAAATATTATTTTTGCATGCATATTTAATTTAATTGTTAATTTATCATTTAAATCATCTTTAATTAGTTTTTAATTATTAAATTAACTCCAAAAAATCCAAAAAAAATTATTTTAGCATATTAATGTTATTTCCAGCATGAAATATTTTTCTCATCCAAAAATTATTATTTTTACTAACATTTTCCTCTTATTCGATTTCCTCGTATTTTTCGATTTCCCATCTTTTCACAGGTTATTCCGTTTCGGACGATTTCTTTTTATCATTTTCTTTTTTCCAATTATGTAATTGCTTATGGGATGTAATAGCTTAATTAGGGCTTTTATTTTCCGCACTTTAAATTATGTATTTGCCCCAAAGCCATGTAATAGCGTAGGATTATATTTGAATCAACACACTCTTTTCACACATGCACCCCTTAGGGTAATTCTCTCTCGTTGACTTTACGATTACAAATGGTCAAGTCCCTCGAACGTAGAGGTATTCTAGCACCGTTTCCTTCAAAACAAATCATCATAGTCCCTTCAATAAAAAGATCATAAGACCCACGATGTCGCCTACGAATACATGATCTTGACCCTCGATTGTCGCCTACGAAAAATGATGATAGTCCCTTTGAATGTGCTAGGATACTTCCTACAAGTTGCTTTCTATGACCATCCGATGTTCCTTCGAATGTCCCGCTTACATCCAACGAATGAAGTTACCTACCAACTAATGGTATGGATAACGCTATTCTAAAGGAAAGTAAAATAACACGAAAACGACCAATTCTGAGTAGGTAATAAGACTTTTAGTTGCTTGCTCTATCAAGATACTTTTTGCACCTCACACTTTTGTCAAATTTCAAACTCTTTTCGAAAACGAAACATTTCCGAACACTTTGTATACATTCCTACATGAATCATTACAAAGTCAAAGAGAAATGGCTTTTCAAAACATTTTTGTCAAACACACAGAAAGCACAATTTTAAAGTGATCTAAGAGCAACTAAGAGCCCGTAGATAACTACGGATGAAAAGGGGTGCTAATACCTTCCCTTTTCATAACCTTCTCCTTACTCCAGAATCTAACGAAGGTCTTTTTCTGTACTTTTTACCTTCCCTTAATTGGATAAAAGAAAAGTCGGTGGCGACTCTTGCTATCCGCACATTTGCGATACAAAAACATACAAAGTCAGTTCACCGTATTACAAGAGGTAAGGGGTTTGATTCTTCATCTCATATTGTTAGGTTTTGATGTTTATGTTTTGGATTTGGGGGAAAAATGGATAGGTTGATTTATGGGTTTTGTTGGTTGATTGTTGGAGTGGTTTAGAGAGGTTGGATTTGGAGTATGGTTTGTGGGTATATTAGGTGCTAACTTGTAAGAATTAAGAGTATTGAAATGGGAAGGAAAACCATGGTAGTAGAATGAGAAAAACCCAAAAAGATGAAGTTTTCATGCAGGCCTTTCAACACGGGCCGTGTTGGGGTAACACGGACGTGTTTCCCTCTAGAATAGAAATTTTGGTGAGTGCAGGCCACGCAACACGGGCAGTGTTGCACAACACGGGTGCCCGTGTTGTTTCACTGTCTTGGGTGATTTTTGCACGTTTTGATGGATTTTCAACACGGGCCGTGTTGATGCACACGGGGGCCCGTGTTGATGCATCTGTAGCCTTAAAAATTCTAATTTTTCGCGTTTCCTTTGGAATCCGGTTGTGTTCCGATTTTCCAATTTCAGTAAATTCAACGATGGAGCAAGTTGCTCTGAATTCAACGAAAATTGACGTGCTAGCTAAGTTTGACATGTAGAACGTAGTGGTGAGGTTAGTTTTTAGAAATTACGAGTTTTTACGAAGCGACCCGAAATAGGTCAATTTACGGTAAATTGGTCCAGATTGTGTTTTAGTGGATTTAAGGCACGTATGGACAATCCGATTTCGACATCGACGATTATGATTAATACCGGTTATTAGGAATTACTTTCGCGGCGATTATCGACGTTTTGACTATTTTTCCATTTTCGGAATTTAGTGAATTAATTAATGATGACACGACATGAACAAACGTAAGATTTGCGACGGTGTATTTATTAATGAATACTTGTTGAAATGCAATGCGATGAAATATGTTTTGTACATGATGATGTGATGATTAAATGGATGTTGTTAATAAATGCGTCCGATTTGTGAATGCATGACTTTTGATGAATTTATTAGTGATGTTTGCATAATGCAATTATGATGCGATGATATATTTATCTTGTTTTGGATAAGTTATGGCGATGTGGGTTTTATGCCAATTTTGACGAGCGATGATGGTGTGTTTGTGTTGTGTTGTTTTATTGTCGAGTCACATACATTGCATAAGCGAAGAGGGCTTTTATGCCAAGCGAAGAGGCTTTTATGCCAAGCGATGATGGCTTTTATGCCAAGCGAAGATCGGCTTTATGCCAAGTGTCCCTAATTACGGACAAAGCGATGGGTACCACATGCATAACATAGTCGTGTCTCATGGAGTCGGTTATGTTTATGTTTGAGTTGTTTGGCGTTGGGTTTTTGTTGATTGATGGATGATATTAAATTGCGATGATATATGATGTGATGATGTTTGTGATAATGTTGTGATGATGGGCTTTATGCCAAAAGCGAAGGTGGGCTTTATGCCAAAAGCGAAGATGGGCTTTAGCCAATTTGTGATGATTTGTTTATGTTGCTTATATTACTAGCATTATTTAATGTTGTTGGATGATGTTGTTGTTTAAGACTACCGTGTTAATTAGTGATGTATTAGCTCGTGACGATTTCGTGGTGACGTGAGGGTTATGTGTTGTTGCGACGATTTATGCCGACGAGGTTATGGTGATATAGTGTAGATTATACACATTAGGATGACGAGTAAAGTAAGTGAGTTTTGATTATGTGTTGGAATTACACTTATTAATCTATACCCTTTACAATTCCAAAATATATATATATATATATATATATATATATATATATATATATATATATATATATATATCATGCCTTTAACTATATGTTTTGGATTATTTCACCCTTTACTTGTTTTGCCGTTACCTATATATCGGTAACGTGCAGGTTATGAAGATGGAGTATATAGCTGCTATTAGTCGAGTCGGTGTCGCTCTGATA
Organism: Vicia sativa; assembly: GCA_021764765.1. Classification (NCBI taxonomy): domain Eukaryota; kingdom Viridiplantae; phylum Streptophyta; class Magnoliopsida; order Fabales; family Fabaceae; genus Vicia; species Vicia sativa. The sequence goes on from CM038794.1 coordinate 213,065,370, forward strand.
CGTAGCACTCGGGGGAAAATATTTATGTTGTCTTGTTGATTGTTCTTTTGTTGTTCTTCCTTTTGTAAATAGAATCATACTTTATGAAAACATGATTTGATAAGGAAGTTTATTAAAGAAGATGTGTTGATGTTTTTGAATCAATTTATGATTTCTGGCGATGCTATGTATCCGAGATTTATACTTTAAAACAAACTGTTTAAGGTGATTTAGTTTGATGATGTGACGCCTCAATATTTACTTTATGAAATTTTAAATTACTCTGATTTTTGTATATAAAACCTTGGGTAGATTTGGGGTGTTACATTAGTGATATCAGAGCAGGTCGGTCTGTCGACCAAGTTATTAGTGTGTTTAATCTTGTTGTATGCGACATATGTGTGAAACACTGTCGGTACTTGCTTGTTGTAAATTGTGTGTCTGCAGAGATGAGTTTGAAACAAGTGGGGGAGAAGTCTTACTTCTTGGTGGCGCTTGTGGCTTAGGATGGAGCCTCAAGCAGTGTTACGCTTCGGTAACTTGAAGTGTAAGTTGAAGACGCTGCTGTAGTTTGGTAGAGATGGTTTATGTCACCATCATGATTGTCGACTGTCTATTGACAAATTGAGGGACTGATCATCCTTAATCTCTTGTTGATAGTGGTCGGGGATTGTGTTGGTTGGGATGAACTTGTCTTGCCAGCTTAATAGTGTGTGGAGCTGATGTGTTTGCACAAGGAGGTGCATGGTTACTTGAGTTATGAGCGAATTTGGATTTTGGTGGGAAACAAGATTTTGGCAAGCGAGCCTCTTGTTGTGATTCTTCCGAAGCATATTGTGAAGATGTGAGTGAATTACCGCTGTGGTGTGAGGTGAAGTTTTGATGGATTTAGTTTCTGGAATTAGTTGTAATTCGAAGTATCCTTAAGGGATGTTTGCTTCTGGATTAGAGTTAAAGAGTCAACTTGAGAATTGGTTTGAGCAGAGTTGTTTATTCGAGCGGGTCACCGTGGAGTGCTGCCGTTGTGTTGTTCGAGGAGAGCAAAGGTTGCCCGAGTTGGTGTGTCGTTTGTAGTCAAGGAAGGAAGTGGATGTTGAGGACGAGTGTCTACTTCCGAGGCTTGATATTTAAGTGAAGCAGTCATTTGGAGTTTATGTGTTTAGTGAGATTGATGTGAAGTCTGGCTGGCTACAGGTTAGTGTGAGAGTTGAAGGAGTTTAGACGATGCTTTTCAAGATAGTGCATGGTCCTGGCGAGTATTTTTTGATGTCATTAGTGTGACTAAGGCGTCAGGTATAATTTTGGAATGTTCAGACAGTACTCTCATGAGTAGCTGTAAGAGTTATTTTCGTGTTCATGGATATTATTTGGTTCACATCAAGTTAAGGAAATTGTGGCAGCATCCGAGCACTGCGTTATCAGTAGTGGAGTTAGACCGGTGCAGGTCGAGTATTTTAAAGATAGAATTTTGAACTGTTGGACGTGAGTGCCTTAAGTAAGCGACTTAGACGGTGATTTTTGGACAGTTCCACAAAAGATTTGTTTTGTATCTTGTAGAAGACTTTAAGAGATATTTCGGAGTTTAGAAATTCCTTTGTTTTGGATGGTTAACTTTGTAAGTTGATGGAAGACCTTTTTATAAGTTGGCATTGATCGTGAGTACCTTGGCATGAGATGGTTGAGTCGTTATTTGGACTTCGCAATGGGAAGCGAATTTGTTTGAGCCAGTGGAAAGGTTAGCGAATGCTTTGATTTTAGTCTTGTTTTGTACTACAGGACCTTGTACGGCGTATGGTGATATTTCATTTTGGACTTAAGATGTATTTTGGCATAGAGTTGGAAAAAGTGTATTACTACCTTGGAATGATTTGATTTTCATAAGGAAAAATTGTCGGACGTGTGAGTTAGAGGTTGATGTGGTTGTGCTCATTGGAACCTTATAGGTGCAGATGTTAGCGACGAGGAGATTAGAATTGTTGAAGATAATTCAAGTTTAAGTGTGATCTATAGAGAGATTTCGTCTGGTGTGAGTTCAGTAAGCTGATGCCGCAGGATAACCAAGAATATCTGATTTGAGATTTATTATTCTAAAGAATGTTGCATGTTTGTTTTGAGACGCTTGTTGAGATTAAGCTCAGAAGGTTATTAAGGATTTGTTCACTACTAACATATGGATTTAGTCGGATACTAATGGTCGTAGTGGATTATTAAATTGCGACTAAGATCAGTCTTGACGGTAAAGAATTTGGCGATGGTTTGGTAACTACAAGTACCTTGAGATGATTGATGTTGGATAAGGGAAAATGTTCTATTATGACTAAAGTCGGTCGCGACGGTGTTCATGATTGAATTCCATAGAAATTGATGTTATGGTTCTAAGTTCGACCTGTGTTGTAAGTCAGGAGTATGAGACGACGTTGATGGGTTGAGTTCTTGATAAAGTGTTTTGGTCTAAGTTACCACTTTGAAGGATTGAGAATTACGAAGGTGGTTCGAATAAGAAACCTGTGTATTGATCATTGCGACGGTGCGAGGATAGTGATTACTTATATATACTTTGGGAATTGAATTGTTATAAGGAACGACTTCGTTGAAGTCAAGTGTATACGTCGAAGTTTCACAAGTGAAATATTTGGACAGTATTTGAAGAGGTCAAACTATGTTGTGTATTTCAGAGGACCAATGGACGTTGATCAATCGAGAATGAAAGAGTGATTCTTCGAGTTGATGAAGCTGATGTTCCGAGGTGTCTTGATGGGTGTACGCTTTGAACGTATCCATTTTGAGTAATTGTAAAGTTGAGGATTAACCAAGATGTTTTACGATTGGCATCTTATGCATAGAAGTGAAGCAGTATGGTTTCGATATCGAGCATTGAATTGATTAGCGAGTAAGCGAGGTTGTTGGATTTGGACTAGTGAGTTATAGTCGCAAGTCGTCTGTTTATGACTAAAGTCGGTCGCGACGGTGTTCATGATTGAATTCCATAGAAATTGATGTTATGGTTCTAAGTTCGACCTGTGTTGTAAGTCAGGAGTATGAGACGACGTTGATGGGTTGAGTTCTTGATAAAGTGTTTTGGTCTAAGTTACCACTTTGAAGGATTGAGAATTACGAAGGTGGTTCGAATAAGAAACCTGTGTATTGATCGTTGCGACGGTGCGAGGATAGTGATTACTTATATATACTTTGGGAATTGAATTGTTATAAGGAACGACTTCGTTGAAGTCAAGTGTATACGTCGAAGTTTCACAAGTGAAATATTTGGACAGTATTTGAAGAGGTCAAACTATGTTGTGTATTTCAGAGGACCAATGGACGTTGATCAATCGAGAATGAAAGAGTGATTCTTCGAGTTGATGAAGCTGATGTTCCGAGGTGTCTTGATGGGTGTACGCTTTGAACGTATCCATTTTGAGTAATTGTAAAGTTGAGGATTAACCAAGATGTTTTACGGTTGGCATCTTATGCATAGAAGTGAAGCAGTATGGTTTCGATATCGAGCATTGAATTGATTAGCGAGTAAGCGAGGTTGTTGGATTTGGACTAGTGAGTTATAGTCGCAAGTCGTCTGTTTAAGCCCTAGGATGAGAGGTGTATCTTAGTTCGATTATGTTTGAGTAACTTGTTTTGTTCATGAGTTGTGCATTGGTAATCTACAAGGACGATGTGACCTTGTGATTTCCTGGAATGAGAGCGGTAACTGCAAGTGTAATTCTTGAGTTCATGCTTATGCGTGAGTGAAGGCATCTTTTTCGTGGTTGTGTAGCACGCGTGGTTTTATCCTTTTCTGATTGTTTTAGTTTTGGTTTGTATAACCATTTTGTTGTTTTCGATTTAGCGATGGTGTCGGTGTTGTATTGTAGGACTTTATGTTCCTATCTTTGGTGGCTCGTTTCCGAGGTGTCGGTTCGAGTGTATGACTAATTCTATGGTTGAGGCGTTAGAATAGTATCAATCCTATTTGTTTGGTTCTCGAGTGAACCGGTGTGTCTGCGGCTTGTTTAGTTGTGGGGTGTTATTTGGTTTTTGAGTGCATTGTATGGGCTTTGCATCTTGGCGTGGTTGTTCTTGACGGGACGATGTAGTTAAGGATATTTCCTTGTTTTCGGTGTATTTTGTATGTTGTTTAGTTGACGCGAGGATTGAGGGGACGAATGCGTAGGCATGTCCCATTTTGTTCGTTTTGATCAACATTTCGAGGACGAAAAGTTTATAAGTGGGGGAGAGTTGTAACGCCTTGTTTTATTAATATTATATTATATTAATATCTTCGAGTTATCGATTGATATTTAGTTCGCGACGAGAATATTTATATTAATCGTTATACCTATTAATATGTTTGGCGACGTTCCGTTCGGTCCGGTAAAATATTATTCGGATCCGATATTTAATTCCCCGAAATTATTTAATTATTTGAAGTAATGATATAATTAAGTTAAGGGTGTGGGGAGCAATTAGTGAGGATTGGGTTTTCACCCTTGTTACTAGTAAGAACACATTATAAACCATTTCTCCTCATTTTCCTTCCATCCAAAATACCCAAGCCAAACATGAGACTTGGAAGCTAGTAAGCAAACATAGTTATAAAAACCACATTTTCTCATTTTCTTCCCATTTGGAAAAGAAGCCAAGAATAGAAACATGGAGGAAAAGAAAGGGTTTTGAGAAGAAGAGCAAGAGGGGAAGAGGAGGAAGATCATGAGCAAGCTTGTGGATTGATCTTTGTAGAATCATCATGGATCATCCAAACTAGAGGTAAGGGGTTTGATTCTTCATCTCATATTGTTAGGTTTTGATGTTTATGTTTTGGATTTGGGGGAAAAATGGATAGGTTGATTTATGGGTTTTGTTGGTTGATTGTTGGAGTGGTTTAGAGAGGTTGGATTTGGAGTATGGTTTGTGGGTATATTAGGTGCTAACTTGTAAGAATTAAGAGTATTGAAATGGGAAGGAAAACCATGGTAGTAGAATGAGAAAAACCCAAAAAGATGAAGTTTTCATGCAGGCCTTTCAACACGGGCCGTGTTGGGGTAACACGGACGTGTTTCCCTCTAGAATAGAAATTTTGGTGAGTGCAGGCCACGCAACACGGGCAGTGTTGCACAACACGGGTGCCCGTGTTGTTTCACTGTCTTGGGTGATTTTTGCACGTTTTGATGGATTTTCAACACGGGCCGTGTTGATGCACACGGGGGCCCGTGTTGATGCATCTGTAGCCTTAAAAATTCTAATTTTTCGCGTTTCCTTTGGAATCCGGTTGTGTTCCGATTTTCCAATTTCAGTAAATTCAACGATGGAGCAAGTTGCTCTGAATTCAACGAAAATTGACGTGCTAGCTAAGTTTGACATGTAGAACGTAGTGGTGAGGTTAGTTTTTAGAAATTACGAGTTTTTACGAAGCGACCCGAAATAGGTCAATTTACGGTAAATTGGTCCAGATTGTGTTTTAGTGGATTTAAGGCACGTATGGACAATCCGATTTCGACATCGACGATTATGATTAATACCGGTTATTAGGAATTACTTTCGCGGCGATTATCGACGTTTTGACTATTTTTCCATTTTCGGAATTTAGTGAATTAATTAATGATGACACGACATGAACAAACGTAAGATTTGCGACGGTGTATTTATTAATGAATACTTGTTGAAATGCAATGCGATGAAATATGTTTTGTACATGATGATGTGATGATTAAATGGATGTTGTTAATAAATGCGTCCAATTTGTGAATGCATGACTTTTGATGAATTTATTAGTGATGTTTGCATAATGCAATTATGATGCGATGATATATTTATCTTGTTTTGGATAAGTTATGGCGATGTGGGCTTTATGCCAATTTTGATGAGCGATGATGGTGTGTTTGTGTTGTGTTGTTTTATTGTCGAGTCACATACATTGCATAAGCGAAGAGGGCTTTTATGCCAAGCGAAGAGGCTTTTATGCCAAGCGATGATGGCTTTTATGTCGAGCGAAGATCGGATTTATGCCAAGTGTCCCTAATTACGGACAAAGCGATGGGTACCACATGCATAACATAGTCGTGTCTCACGGAGTCGGTTATGTTTATGTTTGAGTTGTTTGTCGTTGGGTTTTTGTTGATTGATGGATGATATTAAATTACGATGATATATGATGTGATGATGTTTGTGATAATGTTGTGATGATGAGCTTTATGCCAAAAGCGAAGGTGGGCTTTATGCCAAAAGCGAAGATGGGCTTTAGCCAATTTGTGATGATTTGTTTATGTTGCTTATATTACTAGCATTATTTAATGTTGTTGGATGATGTTGTTGTTTAAGACTACCGTGTTAATTAGTGATGTATTAGCTCGTGACGATTTCGTGGTAACGGAGGGTTATGTGTTGTTGCGACGTTTTATGTCGATGAGGTTATGGGGATATAGTGTAGATTATACACATTAGGATGACGAGTAAAGTAAGTGAGTTTTGATTATGTGTTGGAATTACACTTATTAATCTATACCCTTTACAATTCAAGACTATATATATATATATATATATATATATATATATATATATATATATATATATATATAGCATGCCTTTGGGGGTTATGAAGTCGGAGTATATAGCTAGTCGGTGTCGCCTCGGGGGGAAAATATTTATGTTGTCTTGTTGATTGTTCTTCTTCCTTTTGTAAATAGAATCATACTTTATGAAAACATGATTTGATAAGGAAGTTTATTAAAGAAGATGTGTTGATGTTTTTGAATCAATTTATGATTTCCGCGATGCTATGTATCCAGATTTATACTTTAAAACAAAGCTTTAAGGTGATTTGGTTTGATGATGTGACGCCTCAGTATTTACTTTATGAAATTTTAAATTACTCTGATTTTTGTATATAAAAGCTTGGGTATATTTGGGGTGTTACAGCGATGATGGTAAGGAAGGAGAGAGGCTGAGGGTGAGGTTCCCGCTCGAATGGGACCGAAAGCATTATAGCCGGGGAGCAGATTTTTATTCCGTGAAGCACGACAAACTGGACATGCAAGACCAACTTTCGTACGAGAGGCTGGAGAATTTTGTAATGGGGTTTAGGCCGGCCACCTGCGTGGATCGGGAAGGGAATGTTCTCTTCGATGCCCACGGGGAAATAGAAATTGCCCGACGTTACATTAATACCAAGGCCTTGCTGGATTGCGCATCTGATTTGGACGCATTGAGGCTTCTAGGTAATGTGTTCAGAAATACGTGAGGGATAGTCATCCTTTGATTTACGCATGCTAACTTTCTTTTTATCCTTTACAGATCGGATGACAGCCATGGAAGATCGCATGCTAAAATTGAGGCACAAAGCTGCTCATGGATCGGCCAAGGATCGTGTCGCCACGATTCAAGAACAGGCGAGGATCGATACCCAAGCGGCTGAGGACACTCCTTCCCCCGCTTCGTCTCCCGAGAAACCACTGAAAAGGCGAAGGAGTGAGCGCCTGGACCAAGGGGTTCCCGGGACTTCGACTTCAGTCGGGGAGGCCTACGTGTTGCCCCCATGTTACGGTCAGAGGCATCTCTTTGATGGTAATTCCCCGGGGGTGCAGGAAGCAGAGAGGGAAGCGATCCTCGAACGTGAGCCACAAACGCGGAAGGAAAATCTGAACGCCGACGTGGCTGCGGTCATCAGGGTGCTCGAGACCGCCTTGACGCTGAGTGACGAAGCTGCTAAATTCAAAGCTAAAATTGACGGGGCCCGTGCCCGGACTGATGAGTTGGAACTTCAAAACATGGAATACCACAATGAGCTGATGAGGCTCTGGGGTCAGGAGAACAGGTATGCGGAGCTAGCTAAGTAGCTAAACGAGCTGAGGCTGCAGGTGGATCCCCTGGTCGAGGAGAAGAAGGAGCTTGAAGCTCGTGTGAAGTTGCTGCAAGAGCAGGTGGCTCCTGTCGAGGACGAGTCCAATGACGAGCAGACACTCCTTTCTAAGGCGGATCTGATTGGGCGTATAAGGTTCCTCGAGGAAGATACTGTGGAAGCCCTGTCTTTCGGATTCGATCAAGTTGTCCAGCAAATACAAGTGGTTAACCCCGACATGGATCTTGTGACGGCCGGAATTGGTCCCTTCCATCGCGTGGTGGACGGGCAGATTGTGCCTCCCCCCGACGTTTAGTTTATAATTAGGCCTGCGAGCTCGCTTCTTTTGGCCTGCACGCTGTTTTTTGATTTTGGATGTTAACTCTGGGTCTGATGCCCGTTTGTACTATTTTGTCGACCTGTGGTGGTCGTGTTTGTTTATGAATTCTTGCTATTTGAATCTTCTACTCGCTTGTTTATTTGAATATGCTCGACCTTGTTGTTGTTTCTAGCGCATATGCTAGACGTGGAGGCCACGGAAGCCGCCTGACGAGGATGTAGTTGCATTCGGGACACTACCCTCAGGGCGTGGACAATCCGTCGCGAGCCAGACATCCTGCCGAAAGTGCGTTGTGGCCCGCGGGTCTCGATCGAGGTGTCTGCATCGTGCGGGGGGCCTCTTGTTCGACGTTCTCAAGAAAACCCCCCTGCTTATTGAAAGATTGAGCTTGCGCTAGCACCATTTCGCAGCCCAAGGCCGAGCTGAGTCCCCGGAAATGGCAACTCGTCGGCCACTAAGTCCCGGGCGTGTGACCGGGGTGGCCTAGCTGTAGTATTGCTTAAGATCTGTAGCGTTCGAAGGTCAAGGGAGTTGTACTCCGGTCAGATTTTCTAAGTAGTACGCTCCTGTGTCGGTTTTTGCTCGGACGCGGTATGGGCCTTCCCAATTAGCGGCCAGTTTCCCCTCACGAGACTCCTTTTGGTTCCTCTGGAGGACCAGGCTATCGACGTCGAATTCGCGCTTGATGACCTTGCTATCGTGGCACAGAGTGATTTGTTGTTTCAGACGGGCTTCCCAGAGAGCTGCTCCTTCTCGGATTTCATCGACTAAGTCCAACTCCTCGCGCAGTGTTTCATCGTTCATCTCCTCGTCTAATGGGGACTCGGTACACCTCAATGGTTCCCTGATTTCTACAGGTATGACCGCTTCTGTCCCGTACGTCAGCCGAAAAGGAGACTCCCTGATGGTTGAGTGAGGGGTTGTCTGATAGGCCCATAGTACGCTGTGCAGCTCTTCGACCCATCTGTTCTTGGCTTCCCCAAGTCGCCGCCTGAGTCCCCGCAACAGGACCGTGTTCGCGGCTTCTTCCTGGCCCTTCGTCTGGGGGTGCTCGACTGAAGTGAAGTGCTGCTTGGTGCCCAGCCAGGCGACGAAACTACGGAAAGTCTGGTCAGTGAATTGTGTTCCGTTATCCGTGACGAGGGCTTGCGGGATGCCGAAGCAGGCAAGGACGTTCCATTTGTAAAAACGTAGGATGTTAAAGGAGGTGATTTTGGCGAGGGCCTCGGCCTCTATCCACTTTTTGAAGTAGTCGACGACCACGATCAAGTATTTGTTCTGGTAGGAGCCTTGTGTGAATGGTCCGAGAATGTCCATTCCCCACCAGCTGAAAGGCCACGGGGAAGTGAGCGTGGTGAGTTCGTGTGGTGGAGCAATGTGCATGCCCGCGTATCGCTGGCATTTGTTGCACCTTTTGACGTGTTCCTTTGCGTCCCTTTGCATGGTGGTCAGTAGTATCCCGCGCGCAACGCCTTACGAGCGAGAGATCGTCCACCCAAGTGTTGGGCGTTGATTCCCTCGTGGGTTTCGTGGAGAATGTCGGGCACTTTGGAATCCTCAACGCACTTGAGAAGAGGAACGGAGAACCCTCGTCGGTACAGGCGCTGATCGAGGACAACACTGGAACATGCGCGACGTTTGGTGACGGCCGCCTCTAATTTATCCATGGGCAGCTCCCCTTTGGTTAAGTAATTGAACACTGGAGTCATCCAATAGTCTGCGTCCCCGATGGCGTTTATGTCGAGCGACACTGAGGGTTTCTCAATGCTCGGTCGAGGAAGTGACTCTTGTATCACGGACTTGTTTCCACCTTTCCTCCTTGTGCTCGCAAGTTTTGACAAGATGTCAGCTCAGGTATTTTGTTCTCGGGGAACGTGCTTAATTTCTGCCTAGTCAAAGTTCCTCATTCTCTCTTTAACGAGGTTAAGGTACTCGACGAGGCTATCGTTTTTGGTCTGGTATTCTCCGAGCACCTGCGACGCGACGAGCTGGGAGTCCATGAATACTCAGATCTCTCGAGCGCCCATATCCTCGACGAGGCATAGCCCAGCAAGCAAGGCCTCATACTCATCCTGATTGTTGGACGTCGGAAAAGCGAGGGTTAGGGAATGTTCGATGACGATGCCGTCCTCGTTTTTGAGGAGGACCCTTGCTCCGCTTCCCGTCGAGCTTGAGGCTCCATCGACGTAGATGGTCCACCTTTTGTCCCCGCTAGGTGATTGCTCATGCGCGGTCATCTCGGCGACGAAGTCGGCCAGTGCTTGTGCCTTTAGGGCCTTCCTACCGTCATAGCGGATGCCAAACTCGGAGAGTTCGAGGGACCATTTCAGCATTCGACCGGCCATGTCAGGGCGGGCAAAGAGCAGCTTTATGGGCTGCTCGGTCCTTACAATGATGACGTGGGCGAGGAAATAGTATCGGAGTCTCCTTGCGGTGATGACAAGGGCTAGCGTGACCCTTTCGATTTGCTGATATCTAGTCTTGGGCCCTTGCAGTGCTTTGCTCGTGAAGTAAACGGGCTTCTGTCCGTTCTTGGATTCACGGATGAGGACCGCGCTCACGACTTCGTTGGAAACGGCCAACTACAGGTACAACGTTTCTCCACTTTGTGGTCGTGATAGCACCGGCGGCTGAGAGAGTGTCCGTTTGAGGTGCAAGAGGGCTTGCTCTCATTCCTCGTTCCATTCGAAGGTTGACCCTTTCCTTAACAGTTTGGAAAACGGAAGGGCGTGTTGGGCCGATTTGGCGACGAAACGGGAGAGGGATGTTAACATGCCGTTCAAGATCTGAATGGACTTTTTGGAGCTAGAAGTTGACAGCTCAGAGAATGCCCGACATTTGTCAGGGTTTGCCTCGATTCCTCGTTCAGTTAGATAGAAACCGAGGAATTTTCCTGCCTTTACCCTGAATGTGCATTTCTCCGGGTTAAAGCGCATTCGACACCGTCGGGCTTGGTCGAAGACCCTTTTTAGATGCGCGGCGTGGTTGGTCTCGGCGTGAGACTTGATGATCATGTCGTCCATGTATACCTCAAGCATGTTGCCGATCTCGCCATAGAAGACTTTGTTCATCATCCGCTAGTAGGTGGCTCCCGCGTTCTTTAGCCCGAAGGGCATTACGTTGTAGTAATAATTGCCCGAGGCCGTCATGAAGGCCGTGCAACATTTGTCGGCCATCACCATGGGTATCTGGTTGTAACCTGAATAAGCATCCATAAAAGATAATAATTTATAACCGGTCGAGTTGTCGACCGGCATGTCAATGTTAGGCAAAGGAAAAACATCTTTTGGACATGCCCGATTGAGATCAATGTAGTCAACGCACATACGCCATTTTCCATTAGATTTTTAACAAGTACAACGTTAGAGAGCCAAGTTGAATACTTGGCCTCGGAAATAAAATTTGCCTCTAGGAGGTCTTTTTGACTTTTGCCTTTTTCGGACTACCTACGCCTACGTTGCATTACGGCCCTAGCGGCCGGATCTATGGCGAGTTGATGACAGGCGATCTCAGGGTCGAGTTCGGGCATCTCCGTTGCGCTCCATGCAAAGAGGTCTGCGTTGTCCCGAAGGCAGGCTTTGAGTTGCTTCTTCGCGAGGTCGGGGAGATCTGTTCCGAGCTTGACACATTTGCTGGGGTCTTCATCGAGGGGAACGGGCTCGAACTCGCCATCTGGGATTGGGCGGAGGGGATCCCCGTTGTTGACTTGTCCTTCGGCTTCATCCTTTGCAAACTTGGTGTCGAGGTCCACTGCATTTACCTTGGGACCTTGATGCTCCTCGGTCTTGGTAAGCTCGATGTGGGCGCTGTCCGGCCTATCCTTCTTGTCGGTCATCTAGGCCTTTGGGTCCACCAGGGTCTGCCCCCTAGCGGCGGCGTTGTGGCACCTCCTCGCGGCTTTGATGTCACCACAGATGGTAGCGACGCGTCCCCTTTTGGTGTAGAATTTTAACTTAAGATGGACGGTTGAGGGGACAGCCGTGAGCTCGACCAGAGTGGTTCTCCCTAGAATGGCACTGTAGAGGGAGTGGCAGTCCACCACTAGGAAACAGACTTTGACCTGTCGAGAGGTGACGCAGAGCTCAACGTATCCCCAAGGTCGGGAAGTGAAGCCGTTGAACCCCTGTAGGTCGGACCCCACGTATGGTGACAGGTGGGACTCGTCGAGCTGTAGAGTCCGGAAGAGGTGAGTGTACATCACGTCTACCGAGCTGCCTTCATCGACTAGGACCTGTGAACTTCAAATTCGCCATCCTTGCCTTGATGAGGAGGGGAATATGAGCGTTGGGCGCCCCCCTAGGGAGCTCCTCCAGGTAGAAGGTGATCAGCTCAGATCTTCCGTGAAACTGCTTGAGCGAGACCTCGTTGACTGGGGCCTTTTCGACCAGTTCCTCAAATTTTCGTTTGGCCGAGTTGATCGACAGTTGGGCGTCCCCACCGCCAGAGATGAGCATGGCCGCGGGGAATCCCCCCATCGGCTGTGGGTGAATGAGAGGGAGTCCTCACCCATGTTTGCAGGGACACAAAATTCTTCTGGCCTGGTCACTGAGTAAGCTATTTGATAGGGGCCAGAATCCCCTTGTGGTCTGCTCTCTTCCTCGACCTCCTTGTTCTCTCGAGCACCCCAAGATGTCTCGGACTTCTTGTATTTCCCGAGCCTTCTGCCCTTGATCAATGTCTCGATAGCGTCTTTGAGATGGACGCAATCCTCGGTCAAATAGCCATGACTCCGATGATACTGGCAGTACTTGGTTCTCTCAGTGCCTAGTTTTGGGGGAGTAGGCTTCGGGCGTCTGACCCCGTCGTCCTTGAATTCGGTAGCCGAGCATTTTGCCAAGATTCGTTCGCGGGAGGTAGTCTGCGGGGTGTATTCGGTGAAGCACCTAGCGGGGCCGCGCTGGTCGCGGGGTTCCCGAGGTTTATCTTCGCGCCGTTTTTCATCGGGGCGGCGAGACGTCCCTACTTCCTGGCGGCGGGCATCGTGATGTCGTGCGGAATTGGCTGAACCGTGGCTCCTCGAGGAGGGCGTCGAACGTGGTAGGAGGTTCGATGCCGACGGCCTTTCTGAAATCGGTGCTGGGAAGTAGCCCCCTTTCTAGCAGGTAATGCTTCATCTGGTCGTCGTAGGGAACTTGGATGGCCTCTCTGTTGAAGCGGTCGATGTACTCCCAGAGTGTCTAGTCGCTTCTCTGGATGATGGCCTCGAGGGAGGCCTCGGTCTTTGGGTGCATGCGGGAGGCGGTGAAAGTGCTGGTGAACTGGGCTTTTAGTTCCCTCCAGGAGTGTGTAATACAGTGGGAGAACTGACTTTGGAATTTGTTTTGCTTTTTATCGCAAATGTTGCGGATAGCAAGAGTCGCCATCGACTTTTCTTTTATCCAATTAAGGGAAGGTGAAAAGAACAGAAAAAAACTTCGTTAGATTCTGAGTAAGGGAGAAGGTTATGAAAAGGGAAGGTATTAGCACCCCTTTCCATCCGTAGTTATCTACGGGCTCTTAGTTGCTTTAGCTCATAATTAAAAAATTGCTTTCCGTGTGTGTGTTTGAAAAAAAAATTTTGAAAATGCATTTCGCTTTGACTTCGTAATGATTCACGCTGGAATGTATACGAAGTGTTTGGAAATGTTTCGTTTTTGAAAAGTGTTTTAACTTTGTAAAAAGTGTGAGGTGTGAAAAGTATTTTGATAGAGCAAGCAACTAAAAGTCATATTACCTACTCAGAACGGTCGTTTTTGTGTTATTTCACTTTCCTTTAGAATAATGTTATCCATACCATTAGTTGGTAGGTAACCCTATTCGTTGGATGTAAGAGGAACTTTCGAAGGGACATCAAATGGTCATAGAAGGCAACTTATAGGAGTATCCTAGCACATTCGAAGGGACGATCATCACTTTTCGTAGGCAATAATCGAGGGACAAGATCATGTTTACGTAGGCCATGTCGAGGGACTATGATCTTTGATATGAAGGGACTATGATGATATGTTTGTAGGCAACGGTGCTAGGATACCTCTACGTTCGAGGGACTTGACCATTTATTCGAAAGGCAACGAGAGAGAATAGCCTAGGGGGTGCGTGTGTGAAGAGAGTGTGTTAAATTAAGATATATTATCTTGAAATTAAAAGTGATCTATGTTCGTTTTTATCTTGCCATACACGCCTAGTTACTAGCAGTTTATAGGGTGCAGAAAGTAAATTGCGGAAAGTAAAGTGTGGAAAAGTAAATGTCCTATGTGACACCCCAAATAATTCGATTATTAAATAATTATGATTTTTAATTATTAATTTAATTAGGAATGTAATATTTAATATTTTGGATTATTGGAAATCAATTAAATTATATGGAAGTAGAATTATTGGTGGTGTGAAGGGTAAAGTGAGGGTGTGAGGAGTAAAAGGCTCTACTCACATTAATTACTTTATTTTATTTTATTAGAATAATAAAAGGAATAAAAGAAGGAAAAGAGGAAAAAGAGTCACTTTTGGAGAAAACTCACAGAACGTGGAATTGAGAAGAGGAAAAGGAAGGAGAAAAGCCAATTCGTGTCGGAAGTCGAAGAACCCACAAGGTAAGGGGTGATTTCGATTAATTATTGTGTATTATCGGCTTTGAATTCAACCGTATAGATCATAGCATGTTAGGGAATCCCGGTTTAGAAATTCTAGGTTTCCGTAGAATTGTCTCTATTGTGTCGGATTGTAGGGAATTCATTGGTTCGTATGATATAGGGTCTATAATGATGAATAGAACGTGTTAAATTGTATGTTAATGGATGTGATTGAGTGATTTTATGGTGTCGGAACGTATGGGTACGTTTTAGAAAGAATGAAAATTGGTTTTGGAAAAATTGTTGCTGTCAAACTGCATTATGGCTCTGTGAGTCGCAGGAACCGGTTCCTGCATATGGAGGAACCGGGTTCCACGTGTAATTTTTCCAAAGAAAATGAGATTTTTCTCTGGGAATCGGTTTCCTACCGGAGGAACCGGATTCTACATTTTCCAGGGCGTTTTCCAGACTTGAGAACCGGTTCCTGCATATGGAGGAATCGGGTTCCACTGTAACTTTTTGAAAAATACTAAACTTTGAAAATTCATAACTTTCAAACTGTAAGTCCGTTTTAGTCGCTGTTTTGGACGTTATTTCTTAAATTAAATGCTCTATTTTATGAAATGAAAGAATTTACTGTAACTTAAAATTATCTGGAAAATGTGTCGGATTTCGAAATAAGTGATTATTGATTCAATGTGTATTTGGCGTATGGGAGGTAGTGTACCTGTGACATTGAGGTATCTGATTTGTGTGAAAGAAAAACATGTTATGCTGTTGATTTTGTGTGCATGATTGTTGAGAATATCATGTTTCAGATTTGATTCAGTTATGATGGTTTGATGCATTTCATAGACTGATTAAATGTTGCATGATGGTGTTGTGCATGCATATGCATTTTTGGTGAAGTTAATTCCCATTGTGTGGAATTTGACTTGTATAGCCGTTAACCGTACCCAGTGGATAGTGGTGGTTAGGCTGAATTCTTGACTCAGTGGTGTCTGGGCGAATCGATGATTGCTGTATCCGGTTGATGATGGATCAGTGTGTGTGACTTGGTCACGTGTTGGTACCACGTGCATTGTGTCTGCATTTGTGTTTGCATGGGATTGTAACATGTTAGGATGCCTTCCAGTGTTACAATTCTTTTGTTGTTATTTGTTGTGCATAATGACTTGTATGGTTGTATCTGCGTGTTGAATCTAAATCTATGCTAAGATGGGTGAAATAATATGTTGTTATATATTGTTGATTGAGGAACTTATAATGCATGTTAATTATGAGAAATCTCACCCTTACTTTAATGATTTCAGATTAAGGTTATCAGCTCAGGAGTTGGTGAGGATGGCTCTAGAGCTATATTATTTTCTGTTCGCGTGTCAGTGTCATGCTCTGATAGGTTGTAACACTGGGGTACGTTTGATTGAGGAATTATTCATTATTCAATTGTTATTTGGATTAATTTAGGAATAAATATGATTTGGTGTTATTCCATTTTGAATTATGGTATTTTCTGCTGTGTAAGACATGGTCTTAATTTAATCAACTATTTTTGATAGTGACCCTCAGTGTAGCATGGCTACTGTGTTTTATTGAAGTTTTATTTATTTTATCATTTGTGACATCCCTTGTGTATCATGTTAACTCTGATTAAAGCTGATTTTAATAATTAAATAAAATAATTATTCGGGGTATTTTAGAAGGGGTGTTACATCCTACGCTATTACATGGCTTTGGGGCAGTTACATAATATAAGAGTGCGGAAAGTAAAGGCAAAAAATATAAATCTACGCTATTACATGATAAAACTTTGCGACCTATACATCCTTTATAGAATTGTAAATGCGAAATAAGAAATAGATAATTAGAATAATAAGAAAATGTTAGCAAAATGTTTTGGAAATTAGTAGAAAAAGGTTTTTAGGTTAGTAATCCTAATTAGATGATAAAGCAATTTTTTGGGAATTTTTTGGATTGGTTTTAGTGAGAAAAAGTAATTAAAAGTCAATTTTATGGTTAATTAACGATTAATTAAAAGATGCATGCAAAAATATTAATTTTTATGCCAAAAATTAAATAAACATTTTTCTGATCTAAATACAAAAAGAAATTATTTTTTGGTGATTTTTAATGCATGAGAAAATTATTTGAAAAGAAATTAAAATAGAAAAGAAAATAGAAAAAAGGTTAGTTTGTAAAAGTTGTAAAATAGATTGCTGGAGCCAGGGGTCGAACCCCGGTCCTCTCCTTCACATGCACGCGGCTCTTGCCATCTGAGCTGGAATGTTTAGCTGTTTGAATAATGAAACAATAACGTTATAAGCGAAATTCAAAACTGAAAATATTTAAAAAGGCAAAACGCGCGCGTCCTTCTTCTTCCTCGTTTTGAACCAAGCTTTTACCTACAGATTTTTGGTCGTAGCTAAAGCCTATAGTGACGGTGTAACACCCCAATTTACCCAAAGTTTAAATAAGATGTTTTGATGTTTATGAATCAAATTATGTTCTCCGGCGATGCTATGTATCCGAGATGTAGACTTTAAAACAAACTGTTTAAAGTAATTTGGTTTTGATGGTGTGACGCCTCAATATTTAATTTATGAAATTTTTAATTACTCTGATTTTTGTATATTTAAACTTTGGGTAAATTGGGGTGTTACATTAGTGGTATCAGAGCAGGTCGGTCTGTCGACCAAGTTATTAGTGTGATTAATCATGTTGTATGCGACATGTGTGTGAAACACTGTCGGTACTGGTTTGTTTCAAATTGTTTGTCTGCAGAGATGAGTTTGAAACAAGTGGGGGAGAAGTTTTACTTCTTGGTGGCGCTTGTGGTTTAGGATGGAGCCTCAAGCAGTGTTACGCTTCGGTAACTTGAAGTGTAAGTTTGAAGACACTGTTGTAGTTGGTAGAGATGGTTTATGTCACCATCATGATTGTCGTCTGTCTATTGACAAATTGAAGGACTGATCATCCTTAATCTCTTGTTGATAGTAGTCGGGAATTGTGTTTGTTAGGATGAACTTGTCTTGCCAGCTTAATAGTGTATGAAGTTGATGTGTTGGCACAAGGTGGTGCATGGTTACTTGAGTTATGAGCGAATTTGGATTTTGGTGAGAAACAAGATTTTGGTAAGAGAATTTCTTGTTGTGATTCTTCTGAAGCGTATTGTGGAGATGTGAGTGATTTACCGCCGTAGTGCGAGGTGAAGTTTTGATGGATTTAGTTCTGGAACTAGTTGTGATTCAGAATATCCTTGGAGATGTCTACGTCTGAGTTGGAGTTGAAGAGTCAACCTGAGGTGGGTTTGAGCAGAGTTTGTTTATTCGAGTGGGTCACCGTGGAGTGCCCCAGTTGTGTTGTTCAAGAAGGAACGAAGGGTCGCTTGAGTTGGAGTGTCATTTTCGGAAAGAGTAACGAAGTGGATGTTGAGGACAAGTATCTACTTCTAAGGACTGATGTCAGATAGATCGGTCATTTGGAGTTTATGTGTTTATTGAGATCGATGTGAAGTCTGATTGCCTATGGGTTAGCGTGAGGGTTGAAGATGTTCAGACAATGCCTTACAAGATAGTGTATGGTTTTGGCGAGTGTTTGTTTATGTCATTAGTGTGACTAATGCGTCAGGTATGATTTTGGGATGTTCAGACAGTACTCTCATGAGTAGCTGTAAGAGTTATTTTGTGTTCATGGATATTATTTGGTTCACATAGAGTTAAGGAATCGTAGCAAGCATCCAAGCTTTGCATTGTTGGTAGTGAAGTTAGACCGGCGCAGGTCGAGTATTTAAAAATAGAATTTTGAACTGTTGGACGTGAGTGCCTTAAGTAAGCGACTTAGACGGTGATATTTTGGACAGTTCCGCAAAAGATTTGCTTTGTATCTTGTAGAAGACTTTAAGAGATATTTCGGAATTTAGAAATTCCTTTGTTTTGGATGGTTAACTTTGTGAGTTTGACGGAAGATCCTTTTTATAAGTTGGTTTTGATCGTGAGTACTTTGACTTGAGATGGTTGAGTCGCTATTTGGACTTCGCGATGGTAAGCGAATTTGTTGAGCCATTGGAAAGTTTAGCGAATGCTTTGATTTTGGTTTTGTTTAGTACTGAAGAACCTTGTGCAGCGTATTGTGATATTCCATTTTGGACTTAAGATGTATTTCGACATAGAGTTGGAAAAGTGTATTACTACCTTGGGACAATTTGAATTCCATAAGGAAGAAATTGTCGGACTTGTGAGTTAGAGGTTGATGCTGTTGGGATCATTTGAAATTTTAGAAGTGCAAATGTTAACAACGAGGACATTGGAATTGTGGGAGACGATTCAAGTTTGAGTGCAATCTATAAAGAGACTTCGTCTGGTGTTGAGTTTAGTATGTTGATATCGCGGTTAACCCAAGATTATCTGATTTGGGATTTGTTATTTTGAAGAATGCTGCATGTTTGTTTTTGGGAAACTTGTTGAGATTAAGTTTAGAAGGTTATTGAGGATTTGTTCACTGCTATCATATGGATTTCTTTGGATACTAATAAGCCGTGGTGGATTAATAGATTGCGATTGAGATAACTCTTGACGGTAAAGAATTTTGTGACGGTTTGGTAGCCACAGGTACCTTAAGATGATTGATGTTTTATAAAGGAGAATGTTCTACCTGTGACTGAAGTTAGTCGTGACGGTGTTCGTTTTGGATTCCATAAGGTTTATGTTATGGTTCTAAGTCCAACCTGTGTTGTAATTACAGGGGTAGGAGATGACGTTGATGAGTAGTGTTCTGGAAAGAGTGTTGTGATTGAGTTATCACTTGAGACGATGGAAAGTCATGAAAGGTGTTTCGAATGAGAAGCCTATGTATAGATCATTGTGACGGTACGAGGATGGTGATTACTTATATACTTTGGGAATTGAATTGTTATAAGGGACGACTTCGTTGAAGTCAAGTGTTTACGTCGAAGTTTCACAAGTGAATAGTTGGACAATATTTGAAAAGGTCAAACTATGTCGTGTATTTAGAGAACCAATGGACGTTGATCAATCGAGAATGAAAGAGTGATTCTTCGGGTTGATGAAGCCGATGTTGCGAGGTGTCTTGATGGGCGTACGCGTTGAACGTATCCATTTTGAGTGATGGTGAAGTTGAGGTTTAACCAAGTTATTTTACGGTGGCATCTTATACATTAAAGTGACGCAGCATGGTTTAGATATCGAGCATTGAATTGTTTAGCGAGTAAGCAAGGTTGTTGGATTTGGACTAGTGAGTTATAGTCGCAAGTCGTCTGTTTAAGCCCCAGGATGAGTGGTGTTTCTCAGTCGATTATGTTGGAATAACTTGTTTTGTTCAAGGGTGGTGCATTGGTGTTCTACAAGGATGATGTGACCTTGTGATCTCCCTGGAATGAGAGCGATAGCTACAAGTGTAGTTCTTGAGTTTGTGCTTATGCGTGTATGAAGGTATCTTTGAATGTTTGTGTAGCACGCGAGGTTTTATCCTTTTCTGATTGTTTCATTTTTGGTTTGTATAACTATTTTGTTGTTTTAGATTTAGCGATGGTGTCAGTGTTGTATTGTAGGACTTTATGTTCCTATCCTTGGTGACTCGTTTCCGAGGTGTCGGTTCGAGTGTATGACTAATTCTATGGTTGAGACGTTAGGATAGTAGCGATCTTGTTTGTTTGGTTCTCAAGTGAACCGGTGTATCTGCGATTCGTTTAGTTGTTGGGTGCTAGTTGGTCGTCGAGTGCATTGTATGGGCCTTGCATCTCGGCATGGTTGTTCTTGTCTAGACGCTGTGGTTGGGGAGATATCCTTGAGTTTGGTGTATTGTTTATGTTGTTTAATTAACGCGAGGATTGAGTGGACGAATGCGTAGGCATGTCCCACATTGTTCGTTTTGGTTGAAACTTTCGAGGACGAAAAGTTTATAAGTGGGGGAGAGTTGTAACGCCCGTTTTTACTTAATACCATATTATATTAATATTTTGAATTACCGTTTGACGATTGTTTTGGCGACGAAGATAATTACATTAATTAATATATCTTTTAATTTATCTAGTGACGTTTCGTTCGGTTCGGTAAAATATTATTCGGATCCGATATTTTAATTCCCCGGAATTATTTGAATGAATTATATTAGTGACATATTTGGTTAGGGGTGTGAGGAGTATTTGTTGTGGTTTGAGTTTTCACCCTTGGATTACTAGTAGAAATACCATTATAAATCATTTCTCCTCATTTTCCTTCCATTCTAAAACACAAAAAGCAAGCATGGAACTTGGAAGCTTTATAAAACCACTTCTTCCTCTTTTCCTTTGTATTTTTCCTCACAAAAACCAAACTTAGAGTTTGAGAGAAAAGAAAAGGGTTTTGAGAAGAAGAGCATGAAGGGAAGAGGAAGAAGATCATGAACAAGCTAGTGGAAACACCATTATAAAATCCTTTCCTTTGTTTTCTTTCCTTTTCCAACAACAAAAACCTAACATAGAAGCTTGAAAGAAAGAGAGGGTTTTGGAAAGGAGAATGAGAGAAGAAGAGCAAGGGAGCATGAGAGGAGCTTGAGGTTGGGCTTGGTAGCATTACCATGGATCATCTCTAAGCTAGAGGTAAGGGGTTTGATTCTCCATCTCATATTGTTAGGTTTTGATGTTTATGTTTTGGATTTGGGGGAAAGTGGATAAGTTGATTTATAGAGTTTTGGGTTGGTTGGTTGTTGAATGAAATAGATTAGAAGAGTTGGAATAGGAGTATGGATTATGGGTTTTGATGATCATTAGAACAAATCGAACCGTTAGGAATCTCGTTTGGGAATGAAAAAGATGAAGATTTCACGCAGGGCCATCAACACGGGCCGTGTTGATCAACACGGCCGTGTTTCTCTCTTGTTTAGGTTTTTTGGCTAGTGCAGGCCAATCAACACGGGTCGTGTTGCTGCACACGGGTGCCCGTGTTGATGCACTGCCTTGGGTGAAAATTGCATGTTCGGTTGACTTTTCAACACGGGCCGTGTTGATGCACACGAGGACCCGTGTTGATACTCCTGTAGCCTCCAAAATTCTGATTTTTCGCATTTTCTTTGGAACTCGATTGTGTTTCGATTTTCCGATTTCGGTAAATTCGACGACGGAGCAAGTTGCTCCGAATTCAACGAAAATAGACGTGGTAGCTAAGTTTGACACGTAGAACTTAGTGGTGAGGTTAGTTTTTAGAAGTTGTGAGTTTTGCGAGATGACCTGAAATAGGTTAATTATGGTTCAATTGAATCAGATTTCGTTTCAGTGGATTTAGGACACGTGTGGACGATCCGATTGCGATGTTGACGATTAGGAGTAATGCCGGTTATTAGAGATGGCTTTTGCGACGATGATAGGTGTTTGACTATCTTTCCGTATGTAGGATTTAGTGAGAAAATCGATAATGAGGTGGGGTGATTAAACATAATATTTGCGACGATGTATTAGTTATCAAATACTTGTTGATTATGCGATGCGAAGTTATATGTCTTTGTACATGCTAATGTGATGATTATATTAATGTTGTTGATAAATGCTTCCGATTTGTGAATGCATGATTTTGATGATGATGAATTATATGTGATGTTTGCATAATGCAATTATGATACATTTATCTTGTTTGGATAAATTGTGGCGATGTGGGCTTTATGCCAATTTTGATGAGCGATGATGGTGTGTTTATTTTGTATTGTTTTATTGTCAAGTCACATACATTGCATAAGCGAAGAGGCTTTTATGCCAAGCGAAGATCGGCTTTATGCCAAGTGTCCCTAATTACGGACAAAGCGAAGGGTACCACATGCATAACATAGTCGTGTCTCATGGAGTCGGTTATGTTTATGTTTTAGTTGTTTGGCGTTGAGTTTTAGTTGATGAATGATGTTGGATTGCGATGATATATGATTGTTTGTAGTGATGGGCTTTTATGCCAAGCGATGGGATTTTATGCCAAAAGCGATGATGGGCTTATGCCAAAAGCGAAGATGGGCTTTAGCCAATTTTGTGATGAGTTGTTTATGTCATTAGCATTATTTAATGTTGTCGTTTGATGTTGTTGTTGTTGATTGCCGGGTTAAGTAGTGATGCATTAGGTTGTGACGATTTCATGGTGATGAAAGTGTTGTGTTATTGCGACGAAGTATGTCGTTGGGGTTATGGCGATATGGTGTAAATTATACACATTAGAATGACGGTTGAAGTAAGTGAGTTTTGGATAAGTGTTGGGATTGCACTTGTTAATCTATACCCTTTGTAATTCCAAACTTTATATATATTTATCATGCCTTTAATTATCTGTTTTGGAGTATCTCACCCTTTACTTGTTTCGCCGTTACCTATATATTGGTAACGTGCAGGTTATGAAGACGGAGTTTTAGCTGTTGTTAGTCGAGTCGGTGTCGCTCTGATACGTAGCACTCGGGGGGAATATTTGTGTTGTCTTGTTGTTGTTCTTTTGATGTTATTCTTTTATGTATAAGAATTATATTTTATGAAAACACGATTTATTAAGGAAGTTTAAATAAGATGTTTTGATGTTTATGAATCAAATTATGTTCTCTGGCGATGCTATGTATCCGAGATGTAGACTTTAAAACAAACTGTTTAAAGTAATTTGGTTTTGATGGTGTGACGCCTCAATATTTAATTTATGAAATTTTTAATTACTCTGATTTTTGTATATTTAAACTTTGGGTAAATTGGGGTGTTACAGACGGCTTCGTCCGTCACTATATCACCTGCAAATTTTCAAAATCAAATACAAGTAATATAAATTCATTGTGAGTACATAGATCGATTCGGTTTGGCCTCCTGAACACGATGGTACCCTTAGTTTTATCAAATTTTGCCTAAATCATCTGATCCCAATTCGAAGCTCAGAAAACCTAACAATGGCATGTTACGATTCTGGTGTCTAAACTCAAATTGATCTATACAGAAACATTCCAAACATCAAAACGAACAAGAATATGCAATCAAAATATATTTATAATGCACAAATCATAGAAATCGAATTTGAGAAAAAGACGTGCAAACCGTGAGTGCAATTTCGTGATTCTTGATGTTTTTGTGATCTGTAAGGGTCTGGAACGGATCGGTGAACCTCCAGGAATCGATTGCAAGGCTTGGAATCGTCTGAATCGAAGCAAAACCAAGGCTGCCAATTGCTTATATCACACAGATTTTTTGAGGTTGGGTAGGGTTCTTGGAGGCAAGAATTTCGTTCTTTGTACTTGTGAATGCATTGTGTACTTATAGTGGATGGATTTAGGTCAAGAATCATGCAGAAATTATATGCCAATCAATGAGAAAATATTTGATTTGGTATAAAACCAAATATTGCCTTTTTTGATCAAATCTCATTCAGTTCCTTTGCCAATCAATGCAATTTCAAAATTGACAGCTTGTATGGCTTGCTTGGACCTCAAGAATGAGAGAAAAATCCAATTTGCGATTAATTTTGATTTTCTATCTTTTATTTTAATTAAATTAGCTTTTAAATGATTAAAATATAAAATAAATAGAAAATAAAAGATAAAATTCGTGGCCTTGGGTTTGGAGGTTCCAATTCAACTAAGGAACAAGTTTGAACCAAGAAAAGTTAGGCCCATTTGCAAAATTTTGGATTTTGTCAAGTATTTCTCTTTGTGCACCTCCTCAAAAATGCTCAACTTGTGCAAGGTGTATCTTGCTCAATTTTTAACATTTTTTGGTGTTCTTGGACTTTCTATAAAGCTCAAGATGTCCTCTAAACAACCTCTTTGGTTTCATCTCAATTGAAGTTTCCATGCTCAATAACACTTCTTTACAAAAAGTTGACTTTTTGTTGACTTTGAAAAGGACCTGTAATGTTTTGACCCATATCTTCCAAATGAAGCATTTTCTGACCAAGCTTGTGAGACATGAAGTTATAGAGAATTGAATTCTCTTACAAATGAGAGGTGGTGAAAAAGTTTCTGATAAAGTATGTGAAAGTTATGCCTGGTCAAAGTTCTGTTGACTTTTGTTTGAGAAAGCCCAATTTAGAAACTTTGACTTTTGATCAAATCTTGAGTTTTCTTGATGAATCATGATCAACCCTTGATCAGATGATGAATATTACTTCAAAATATGGATGTTGAACAAAAATTAAGAAGTTTGATTGTATGTTGACCACAGTTGAATTTTTGTCCAATACAATTGATTTTCAACCATCCGAGCAATTGTCTGAGGAAACTTGACTTGTAAGACTTGAAACTTGACATGGAGATTCTTTGAAGCATATGATGAGGCATGATGACCACTGGAGGTGTTGGAGGCTCACCTGGATTTGAGTATAGCCAAACCCTAGTTTGGGTTGATTGCTTAGGAGAGGGTTTGTCTGGTCAACCCTTGTGAAATCCTTGAGTATGGATATGTGAAATGTCTTGAGAAGTAAGAGGGAAAATTTTGGGGTATGACAGAGTGTATTGATCCTGGGGGCAAGTTCTTGTACCAGTCCATGGCTGTTTTCCGAAGAATGGTGGGGAACAGCCTGCACTTAATCAGGCTACCGACGTTGAGGTATTTGAGCATTGCCTCATAGTCGTCGATGTGATCGATAGGGTCATCCACCCCATCATAACTGGCGAGCTGAGGAGGTTTTTCCATTTCCTGTGGGATCGGAGCCTCCATGATGCTGGCGGACAGGGGGCCGTGGGGGCCCTCCTCGTCGCTGCAGTTAGGAGAACACGACCGAGATCAGCGACGATGAAGTCTCCTATTGGGCTCTCCAATTCGGGGATGTCTGCCCCGACTCTTCTTTGGTTCGTCTACCCCGCGCTCCCGTCGGGGAGGTGAACAGGCTCGCTTCTTGGGCTGCTCCGGGGGATTCCGCTCGATCATGGGACCTCTGCCTTTGGATCGGCGCATCGGGATCAGAGTGTCAACCCTCCTGGTTCTCCGTGGGGGAGTTCGGGAGAGGTGCCTTCTTGGGGATGGTGACCAAGAATCAGGCCTCCTGTGTCTCCGAGGTGACCGGCGGGAGGTTTCCAGCATGTGGAGGCGCTCCCCCTGGGTGAACAGCATGAGGTTAGTCTGCTTGATGTCCGCGAACAGAGCGACGATAGTTGGGTCAGCATCGGGGGGCGCCTGGACTTCTTGAAAGACTGCGGGGTCGACGACCTGGAGGTGATGGGCCTCGCCTCTGCGCCCATCTTCCCGGTGGGATCCCGTTGAGGAAGAGGCTGTGTTCTCGTCCGAGGGGTCTGACTCGGGGATATTGTTGTGGTTTGTGTCGTCCAGATCGGCAAGGAGGATATTCTCAGCGTTGGTTGCTAGCTCGGCCATGATGAAAGAAAAAGATTTGCTTTGGTCTTCGATTTGAAAGAAAGACAGGGAAACAAGGTTCCCACAGACGACGCCACTTATCGCACCTGATCAGAAGGTAGTCACGGCCCATGTAACACCCGTACTTAATTAAAGTAAATTAATTAATATTATAGGATATTTTCCGATTAGTTTGGTGATTTAGTCGAATTGTAGGTGGAATTGTTAATATAATAATCGGGTAAAACTAGTTAGAATAAAAATAATATTAGAATTATTCTATTATTGGGAATTATTAAATTAAATGTAATATATTAATTATAAGAGTAAATTAGCATTTTTAAGAGTATTATTTAGTGTACCAAATTATATTAGGAGCCATTATATGAATGAATGACCTAGTAAAATAAGGAGAAACACATTACTTGCAAACCAAAACCAACCAAGGCATAGTCGTAGCAGTAAACCAGAAGAGAGAAAAAGGAGTGAATTGGAACAAGTAAGGGGTGGGGTTCGGATTTTATAATCGATTGTAGGATAATTTTTATGTGGGATTGGTTTGTGTAAAATTATAGTTGTGTGAATTTTTACTAGGTGTTGTCTACTGCATCTGTTTTGAAAATTAATTGGCACTGTGTTGAAGTTCTCATGAACTGTCTGTATAATAATCTTATGAAACGATCGTTTCTGTTAGATATTATTTATATTTCATTAATGTGATGTTCCGGGTTGCTGGGGTGAAATTGATAAGATTGAGAATGGGTGGCATTACATTGAGTCACTCGTTGGAAACAAAGAAGATATGTTTCCGTGTGAAGATGTGTTTTGTGTTGTTAGGAAGTGTGATGAAAGACACACATTATTTAATGATAGGCAAATGCATTTGTGACGAGGAGCCCATACCCTATTTCCTATATCCTATTTCATATTTCTATTTCCTTATAATTAGTTTAATGATAATTAGTAGGTCACTTGTTTAGATTTAATGATAATTAGTAGGCCACTTGGTCAATAGATTAAGTAGAGTATTACAATAATATTAAGTAGTATTAACTTGGTTAATTACCAGAAGGGTAGTAGAGAAAGAAAAAAAAAGAACATCAGCAGTTTAGTGGCATACGACAATATTAGCAAGCAATGATTTTAGCAAGTAATGGTTAATACAAGTAGTATCAAGCAACAGAGGTATAGCAGTAAAATAAAATAGCAGGATAGCAGAGTAATTCTGATAACAGTATGATTTTAGCAGAAACTAAAATAGCAGTGTAGTAGCAGATTTAGTAAATGGCAGTTTCACTAATATAGCAGAGAATTTTATACCGGTGAGTTAATTAGTAGTGTAGTATTAATTTAGCGGAGATCTAACAAGAACGTTAGTAATAGTAGAAAAATATAGTAGCTTTAGCAGGAAAATAACTAACTAGTTTTTAGTCAAAGTTGTCTGAAATTATTCGTGTATGCTTGTAGTTACTTTTGATTGGATTTGTATGTTGGACTTTTGTTGAATATGTTGAATTTGCATGTGATATTGAATTGTGTTGAATTTGTTCCAGTATATGAACGAATTAAGTTGTAGGTCTTATGAATAACGTTGATAATTTGCTCTGCGGTTGATGAAATTATTATGTTGTAGACGTATGGCCAATGTTGAATTGCAGTTGACTTGTTGTTATGTTGCCGTTGTTGTGTGGTGTTGTTGTTGCGTTGTTGTGTATTTGTTGTTGAAGTTGAGGTTGCGTCGCATACATTGCATTCTAAGTTAGAGCGTATGCTCACCACGTTGGCCTGGATTGGCACAAGTTGAAAGTTGAAGCCTTATGTCTTGTTGAATGCCGTGATAACCTGACATGATTTTAAGTTGGGAGTTTACTCCAAATGGATCCACATGCATCTGCATTTTGTCGAGTCGCATCCGAGTCGCACTTTAAGTTGTTGTTGATTTTATGTTGTGTTGTGGATATCGTATGTTGTTGATTAAAGTGGTAATTAATGTATGTTTCTTTACCTAGCATATGAATTATCATACTTTTGCTTATATTATTCGATATCTCACCCTTTCTATTTTGTTGGTCGTTACCTTTATATTGGTAACATGCAGGTAATGAGGAGTAGGGGGATTAGTAGCTTATGGCGTCGTCGCTCTGATACGTAGCACTCGGGGGAAACGAACACATTGTTTTCTTTATGTTTATGCATTTGCTTCCATTGAACTAAGTTGTGGTTTTGAGAAATATTTGTGATTTTCCGTTGTTTCAAAGATGCTACATTATTTTGAATTAATTATGTTGAGATTCCGCTGCGGTTTAATTATTAAGTTGAATTGTTAAAGGCCAAACACGTCTTAATTGGTTCCTATTATTTTGTGCTATGTATCCGCTAAAAATTAAATTGTTTTAATGTTGTTCTCAAGTTGTGAAAGTGTAATACCTCAAGTTTTTAGTTTAAAATTTTGACACTCTGATTTAAAATAACGTTGGGTAGATTTGGGGTGTTACAGCCCAACTGCAACTGCGGTTGATGGAGAAAGAGAGGGGGGTATCTGCAAGACACTCCGATGCCAAAGTAAGAATAAGCGAGAGCAGGCAAGCAAGTATAGAAGTGGGAAAGAATGAATTACCTGACCCTCTCAAGTGAGAGGGTATTTATAGGCCCCCAGCGCTGGGCCAAGGTCCAGTTAGTGGGTGGTGGATCCAGGCCACTAACGGACTGCCAGGGCTTGCGTGTGCAAGGAGGCCAGCACGTGGCCTCCTCCCTGGTTTGTCGCTCCGGGATATCTGAGTTGTTTGACCCGGTATTTGCAGAGGACAGATTGCAGTTATGATGAGGAAATATGGGACTTGGTCTGATATTCCCGGGGGACACGTGGCGGTTAAGCAACCGATGGCCACGTTGTAACGCCCCGTTTTAATTAATATTATATTATATTAATATTTTCGAGTTACCGATCGATATTTATTTTGCGACGAGAATATTTATATTGATCGATATATCAATTAATATATTTGGCGATGTTTCATTCGGTTCGGTAAAATATTATTCGGACCGATATTTAATTCCCCGGAATTATTTTAATTAATTGAGTTAATAATATTATTGGATATTATTAGTGTGTTAATTAATAAGAATAGATAGGGGTGTGAGGAGTAATTTTGTAGAAATGGGGTTTACACCCTTGCCTAGTAAGAGTACACCCTTATAAAACCATTTTCCTCATTTTCTTTCCATTCATAAAACACACAAAGCCTAACTTAGAAACTTGGAGAAAAAGAGAGGGTTTTGGGAAGAAGAAGAAGAAGAGGAGCAAGAACAAGCATGAGGTTGGGATTTTGTTGGAGCATCTTGCAATCATCCAAGCACTAGAGGTAAGGGGTTTGATTCTCCATCTCATTTAGTTATATTTTGGATTTGGGGAAAATTGATAGTTGATTCATAGGGTTTTGGTTGGTTGATTGTTGAAATAGCTTAGAAAAGTTGGATTAGGAGTATGGATTATGGGTGTGTTATTGCTAGCATTGAAGGAAATAGAAGTTATAAAATAAAAACTGTAAACTGTGAAAAAGAAAGAAAAACCAGAAACCATTCCAGGGAGGAAGATGGGAGAAGGGTGGAGGAAGTAGCATGGGGGAGGCGCCCACCTCATGCTGAGGGGTGGCCGTCCCCCTTCCTGAGGCACCCGCCTCCAATTTATAAGAAGAGCAAGGGACGTGCGTCCCTGTGAGGCTGGAGGGAGGAAACGGAAAACGCAGTTTTTCTGTTTTCTGTAAATAAGTTTTTCTGTTTTCTGCAGAACAAGTTTTCTGCATAGTTTCTTGAGAAGCCCCTGTTTCTTTAATTTTCTTCCATTCCACCTAGTAATACTTTATGTTAATAAAATATAATTAGGACATAAGTTAGCCGATTAAATTTGGAACCCGATTATGTTTCGATTTTCCGATTTTGGTAATTTCGGCGACGGAGCAAGTTGCTCCGAATTCAACGAAAATTGACGTGCTAGCTAAGTTTGACGAGTAGAACATAGTGGTGAGGCTAGTTTTTCGAAATTACGAGTTTTTAAGAAACGACCCGAAATAGGCCAAATTACGGTTAAATTGAATCAGATTGTGTTTTAGTAGATTTAAGGCACGTATGGACAATCCGATTGCGATGTTGACGATTATGATTAATGCCGGTTATCAGGAATGGCTTTCGCGACGATTATAGGTGTTTGACTATTTTTCCGTATTTGGAATTTAGTGAATGAATTGATAATGATGTGATGTGATTAAACATGATGTTTGCGACGGTGTATTTATTAACGAATACTTGATGATATGTGATGCGATGATATGTTTATCTTGATGTGGATGAATATGGCGACGTGGACTTTATGTCAATTTTGATGAGCGATGATGATGTTTTGTTATGTTGTTTTTATTGTCGAGTCACATACATTGCATTGGCGACGAAGGCTTTTATGCTACGAGGGCTTTTATGCCGTTGACGATGAGCTTTATGCCAAATGTTCCTAATTGTGGACAAAACGACGGGTACCACATGCATAACATAGTCGTGTCTCATGGAGTCGGTTATCTTTATGTTTGAGTTGTTTGGCATTGGGTTTTAATTGATGGATGATGTTGAATTGCGATGATATATGATGCTTTGTTTGGTGATGATCTTTATGATGAACATGAAATGAATATGACTTGATAATTTCATGATAATTATGCGATGAATATAAATGATGAGTTTTGCGATGATTTAACTTTGATGAAATGCTTAATGCAAATATGATGTGATGATGTTTGTGACGATGGGCTTTTATGCCCAAAGCGACGATGGGCTTTAGCCAATTTGTGATGATTTTATTTATGTTGCTTATGTTATTAGCATTGTTTGATGTTGTTGTTTATGATTGCCGTGTTGATTAGTGACGTATTGACTTGTGATGATTTCGTGGTGATGAACATTTATATGTTGATGTGATGATTTCGTGGTGATGAACATTTATGTGTTGTTGTGACGATTTATGTCGACGACGTTATGGCGATAAAGTGTAGATTATACACATTAGAATGACGATTAGAGTGAGTGAGTTTTGGATATGTGTTGGAATGCACTTATTAATCTAAACCCTTTATAATTCCGAAACTATATATATATATATATATATATATATATATATATATATATGTTATCATGCCTTTAATTATATGTTTTGGAGTTTCTCACCCTTTACTTGTTTCGCCGTTACCTTGATATTGGTAGCGTGCAGGTTATGAAGACGGAATTTATAGTTGTTGTTAGTCGAGTCGGTGTCGCTCTAATACGTAGCACTCGAGGGGAATATTGATGTTGTCTTGTTGTTGTTATTTTGTTGTTATTCCTTTTGTGAATAAGAATCATACTTTATGAAAATATGATTAGTTGAAGAGGTTTAATAAAGAAGGTGTTTTTGATTTCTAAGACTCGATTTATGTTTTTCGGCGATGCTATGTATCTGAGATTTATACTTTAAAGTAAACTGTTTAAAGTAATTTGGTTTTGAAGGTGTGACGCCTCAGTATTGAATTTATGAAATTTTAAATTACTCTGATTTTTGCATATAAAACCTTGGGTAATATTGGGGTGTTACACACGTGGCCCTAACGATTGCAGGATGAGAACTATACCCCTTATGGGCAGATGGGCCTTCATTTTGCCTACAAGATTGGGCCTCTATGGCCATGGGTCAAGTGTTGGGCCAGTCCAGAATAGTAAGTATACCACAAATCACATTAAATGTCCATATATTATTTGTCTTGAGGTACCCACCCAACTTAAAATAACACTCATATTTCATTGTTCTGATGTCAATGAGTTTCAACTTTTGGATATATTCTTTATACTTGTCACTTCTTGCGCATCTCTGTAATACGATGAACTGACTTTGTAGGTTTTTGTATCGCAAATGTGCGGATAGCAAGAGTCGCCACCGAATTTTCTTTTATCCAATTAAGGGAAGGTAAAAAGTACAGAAAAAGACCTTCGTTAGATTCTGAGTAAGGGAGAAGGTTATGAAAAGGGAAGGTATTAGCACCCATTTCCATCCGTAGTTATCTACGGGCTCTTAGTTGCTCTTAGATCACTTTAAAATTGTGCTTTCTGTGTGTTTGACAAAAATGTTTTGAAAAGTCATTTCGCTTTGACTTTGTAATGATTCATGTAGGAATGTATACAAAGTGTTTGGAAATGTTTTGTTTTGAAAAGAGTTTGAACTTTGACAAAAGTGTGAGGTGTGAAAAGCATTTGATTTGAGCAAGCAACTAAAAGTCTTATTACCTACTCAGAATTGGTCGTTTTCGTGTTGTTTTACGTTCCTTTAGAATAGTGTTATCCGTACCATTAGTTGGTAGGTAACTCTATTCGTTGGATGTAAGCGGGACATTCGAAGGGACATCGGATGGTCATAGAAAGCAACTTGTAGGGAGTATCCTAGCACATTCGAAGGGACTATCATCATTTTTCGTAGGCGACAATCGAGGGTCAAGATCATGTATTCGGAGGCGACATCGTGGGTCTTATGATCTTTGTATCAAAGGGACTATGATGATTTGTTTTGAAGGCAACGGTGCTAGGATACCTCTACGTTCGAGGGACTTGACCATATTTGAATTCGTAAGGCAACGGGAGAGAATTACCCTAAGGGGTGCATGTGTGAAAAGAGTGTGTCAATTTCAGATATTTTATCTTGAAAATTAGAGTGAGCTATTGTTCAATTTTATCTTGCCATACACGCCTAGTTACTAGCAATTTATAGGGTGCGGAAATTAAAATGTGGAATGTAAAGATGCGGAAAGATAAATGTCCTACGCTATTACATGGCTTTGGGGCAGATACATAATTTAAACTTGCGGAAAATAAAAACCAAATTTAAACTATTACATCCCATGAGCAGTTACATTATTGGAATAAAGAAAACAGTAAAAGAAACCGTCTGAAACGGAATAACCTGTGAAAAGATAAGAAAATCGGAAAATACGATGAAATCGAATAAGAGAAAAATGTTAGCAAAAATGCAAATTTTTGAATGAGAAAAATATGACATGCTGGAAATAACATAAATATGCTAAAATAATTTTTTGGGATTTTTTAGATGCAATTTAATAATTAAAAACTAATTAAAATTGATTTAAATGCTAAATTATGAATAAAAATAAATATGCATGCAAAACAATATTTTTTAATTTTATAAATTAAATAAGTATTTTATGAAAATAAATGCAAAAGGAAAAATATTTTTGATGATTTTTAATGCATGAAATAAAATTATGAAAAGAATTAAAATAGATGCAAAATATTAAATAAATATGAAAATAGAAAATATTTGAAAAGGTTGAGTTTGTGAAAAAAGAATGCAAAACCGGTCCTGGGGAGATTCGAACTGGGGACCTAGAAGAGCATCTATCAACAGGAAGCGCCTTAACCAACTGAGCCAGCGTGCACTGGATGTTTGAAAACTGGAGCGAGTGGGAGAAAAACAAGTGTCGCTCCCTGACTGCCTCCCTTGCGCGCCAGACTTCATCTCTTTCGTTTTGAATTTTTGAAAGCTAGCGTCGGTCTTTCTTCGACGCTACAGACCCTGGCTAAATAGAAAATCAAGCACACATAATATAAATAACATCTAAGACCATGGTTCGATTCAGGACATCGTTCCGAATTCATTGGTCACAGTCTCGTGGTCCAATTTTTCCTATTTTGAAAAACCCTAAAACGGCACAGGGAACCCTAATCATGGCATCTCTTGATTCTTGCACTGAAACTCAAATCAAACTATGCAGAAAGCTTAGAAACACCATTAGCAACACAAACATGCAATCAAAACACATTAAACATGGCTGTATGTATGGATTCGATTTCGAGTTATATTGACACAAACCGTGACTTGGTGAAGACGATTCTGGATGCTTCAACGCGTGGGGATGGTTGGAATAGCTTCCTGAGGCCTTGAGGATGCTTATCCAATCTTCAAAACTCCTTGAATTGGCCTGCAAAACAGAATTCGAAATTGCTTTTTTCACAAGTTTCTTTGAAATTTTTTTTAGGGTTCTTGAGGCAATCTTTTCGTCCTTTCTTGATGTGTATGCATTGTACATTTATAATGGATGGATTTGGAGTTAATTTGAGGAAGAATCAATCACTAATCAATGCAAATCAAATTTGATTTTTGTACAAAATCAAATTTTCATATTTTGATTAATTTTCAATCAAATCTTCCCATACCAATCCAAATTTCGAAATTTGTTGGCTTTGTTGAGTTGCTTGGATCTCAAGGAAGAGAGAAAAATCAATTTTGCATTTAATTTTGATTTTATACTTTATTTTTGAATTTAATTTGTATTTAAATGAATAAATTCCAAATTAAATAGAAAAATAAAATAAAAATTCGTGACATTGGGCTTGGATATTCCTAATTGCATAAGGAACAAGTTTGGATGAAGAAAAAGTAAGCCCATTTGCAAAAATTTTGATTTTTAGAAGCATCTCTCTTTGTGCACTCTTTCAAAATTGCCCAACTTGTGAATGGTGTATCTTGCTCAATTTTCCACATTTTTGAGTATTCTTGGACTTTTTGGAAAGCTCTAAGAATCCTATAACCAACCTTTTTTGTCTCATCTCAATTGGAGTTTCCATGCTCAATATATCCTCAAAACAAAATGTTGACTTTTTGTTGACTTTGAAAATGACCTGTAATGTTTTGAGCCATACCTCTCAAATGAAGCATTTTTTGGACATTCTTGTGAGACATGAAGTTGTAGAGAATTGAATTTTCTTCAAAACAAGAGGTGGTGGAAAAATTTCTGAGAAAGTATGAGAAAGTTATGATCACCAAAGTTCGATTGACTTTTCACGTACAAACCCTAATTTAGAAAGTTTGACTTTTGAGCAAATCTTGAGTTTTCTTGATGAATCATGATCAACCCTTGATCAAATGATGAATGTAACTTAAAAATGAGGATGTTCACCAAAAATTATGAAGTTTGATGTATGTTGACCACAGTTGACTTTTTGTCCAATCTGTTGATTTTCAACCATCCGAGCAATTGTCGAGGAAACTTGACTTGTGAGGCTTGAAACTTGACATGGAGAATCTTTGAAGCATATGAGGAGGCATGAAGGACATTGGAGATGTTGGAAGTCCATCTGAAGCTGAGAATTGCCAAACCCTAGTTTGGGTTGATTGTCTAGGAGAGAATTTTGTCTGATCAACTCTTGAGGAATCTTTGAGTATGGATGTATGAGATATCTTGAGAAGATGGAGGGAAAATTTTGGGGTATGACAGCTGCCCCTGTTCAATCTTCTTGTACTGGAAGGTTAGATTGACATACTTGTCTTTCGTGACCTGAAGGTAGAAGATGATTGAACACTCGAATACACCTGAAAATTTGCACTCGATGTTGGTGGATGATGCGGGAATGGGCTTACAGATGCCATTTGGAGAAGGTAGAGACTTCGCTGGGGGATGAGTCGTATGCTAGACTCGGGGTTGTTGATAGGAGGAGAATCGTCGGAGATGGGCTTGAGATGCCATCCGGAAAGGTCGATCTTGGGGAGTGAGCCGTCGCTAGGCTGTAGTCGTTCTGGAAGGAGCATGGAGATGGGCTTAAGATGCCCCGGAGGGAGTCGACGTTAGACTTCGTGCTCATCTTTGAATGAAGTTATTGATTTGTATTGATTTGCCATATGCGAAAGCGGAGAAATGTTGATAAGTAGTCGGAGATGGGCTTAAGATGCCATCCATGGAAACCGAGTCGACGCCGCACTGTAGTTCTGTTGATAATAAGAAGGATTCGAAATAGATCTTCTTGAGGGGATAGTAATTTGGCAAAGTGTGGATATCGTCCTGTTGTGCATCGGTATTGATCCACCGCCTATTATCGGAGGATAACTTGTGCTCGTTCGGATAGGGTTTCCGCCCGGGTATTAATCTGGATCCGTTGTCGGAGGACAACGAGGCGATCGTTCGATAGTTTTCCGTCGATATTCGGGCTTAATCTTGGACCTGTTGTCGAGGACAACCGGTCTTTTTTAGTCCGTCGAGATTCGGGCTTAATCCGGACTTTTGCGTCGGTGATTTCCACCTGTTTTGGGGAAAACAAGAGAAACTTTGATAGAATATTTGTTAGTCTTATGCAAAGTATGATGCATGACAATGCGTATGAATGACACATGCACAAATTATGACTTTTATGAGTAATGTATGAATGATAGATGTTGTGGTATTTCAAAACATATCCATCTTGAAGAAGATGCGGATGTTCTGCTTGAGGATTTCGGGGATGGAGATCCTGAGAAGAAAAGAACTTTGATCCCTCCGATGCACTATCTGACCAAGTCTTGGGCCTAGATATTGTTGAGGAAGGTAGAGTTTAAGAAACTCGTTGTTGGAGATCTCATACATAGACCCTGCTGGGGAGAGTCTGGGAGGCAATCTATTGGGGATCTTGTATGTAGATCCTGTTGGGAAAAATTAGGAGGCGCTCTACTGAGGATTTTGAGTGTAGATCTCGTGGAGAGTTTGATGGTTCTTGGAGACCGGGTTAGGGCCGTTGGAATCTCGACGGGAATAGAAGATGTAGATTTTCTCCGTGCACTATCGACCAAGTCTCAAGTCGGATACCGCTGGGAGAAAGGGGAATTGTTGAGAGATATTCTCGATGATAAATACCTCGGGGATGAAGTGTTACCGCTGAGACCGATGTAACATTGCTCGCTTGAATGGAATCACTGTCGGGACTAACGATACTCCGTTGTGGAAGGTTTTTGTGGTGACACCTGTGGGGATCATGCTACGTGGGAAATGCATTGGTGACTTTCGTAGTCATCTCAATTCCTAGAGCCTGTAGTAACTACTTTTGTATGTCCACTTTTCGCATGTTTGTGAATAGATTCGTATTGTCAAATGCATATAATCATTCAAAGCAAACGTTGGACTTATTGCAAATGACAATAGTGAAATATGTAAAGAGAAAGAACTTGTATTCATTTGAAATGTGGCGTATGGCCAAGTAGTTTGTACACAAGAAAGGTAAAAAGTTATGCGGAAACAATCTCGTTAAGTTCCAACCATGCTAGTACTCATATATTTCAACTATCTCATCTCCTTGCAAGAGAAAGTGAGTAGGCGATCTTCGCCATTTGAATCTTGAATTCGATAGTAGTCCGAAGGTAATCTGGAAGAGACATAGTCGTGCGCTTAAATCCCTAACTTTTGCCTAGACCGCCTTTTTTTCACCACCGATACCCTTTTTGCCCAAGCCGCCTTTTCGTTTTCGACTTGGGTGTACATGTTTTGTATATATCCTTAACTTTTGCCCGAACCCTTTTGGTTCGCCAGATGCCCTTATTTTTCCTAGGTCATCGACCTAGCGGGTCTCTTCATGCGTAGTATTTTTGACTATGTCTGCGTTGTGGTGTGGGAAGTCTTCACCATCCATGGTGCTAAGTATCATAGCTAAAATATCGTCTTGACTACAAATGGTCCTTCGTAGGTGGGAGTCCATTTGCCCCTGGGATCACCTTGAGGAAGAATGATGCGCTTGACTACTAGGTCACCAACTTGATAGACTCGGTGCTTGACCTTCTTGTTAAATGCTCTGATCATTCGCTCGATAAATCATCCATGGCGGATGGATGCGAGTCGTTCTCGTCAATCAAATTAATCTGGTCAAGGCGAGTCTGGATCCAATCGTCTTCGTCTAACTCTGCGTCCTGGAGGACTCTGGTTAAGGGTATCTGAACCTCGATGGGTAGGACTGCTTCCATACCGTACACAAGAGAGAAGGGGGTTGCCCCTGTTGATGTTCGATCAGAAAGCGATAACCATGAAGAGCGAATGGTAATATCTCATGCCAATCTTTGTAAGTCACTGTCATCTTCTGTATAATCTTCTTAATATTCTTGTTGGCGGCTTCCACAGCGCCATTCATCTTAGGCCGATATGGAGAAGAGTTGTGATGCTTGATCTTGAACTGCGTGCAGAGTTCGGTGATCATCTTGTTGTTGAGATTAGAGCCATTATCTATGATAATCCTTTCGGGAGTGCCATACCGACAGATAAGATTATGTTTGATGAATCGGGCCACAACATTCTTGGTAACAGATGACGAGGTCGCTTCTACCCACTTGGTGAAATAATCAATTGCCACAAGGATGAAACGATGTCCATTGGAAGTCAGGCTTAATTTCCCGATCATGTCAATTCCCACATTGCAAAGGGCCAAGGAGCTGTTAAAACATTGAGGTCTGGAGGTGCGTGCACTTTGTCGCATATAACCGCACTTGTGACAAGATCGAGCGAAGGTGACAATCGCTTCCATGGTGGACCAATAGTAACTCGTTCTCAAAATCTTCTTAGCCATCGTATGTCCACTGGAATGGGTACCAAATGCGCCTTCGTGTAACTCTTCCATGATATGTATTGCTTTTCTCGATCTACACGGAAAGCACAAGTCGTGGTTGCGCTTGTATAAGATGTCGTTGCTGAGGAAGAATTTGGATGCAAATCTTCTCATGAACTTCTTATTATTGACAAATGCCTCTGCGGGATATTGCTGAGTCTCAAGATACCTTTTCACGTCATAGTACCAAGGTTTCTCTTCTGTATCAAGCTCATAACAATATGCTGGTTTGTCGAACTTCTCAATGATGATCTGGGGAGCCTCGTTGTCCAATCTGACCTTGAACATAGATGACATAGTAGCCAATGCGTCTGCCAACTGATTCTCTTCTCGTGGAATGTGATTGAAAGTAATCTCTTCGAAGTAGGGGATCAAACTCAAAACATGCTCTCGATACAGAATGACGTTCGGATGCTTCGTATCCCACTCGCCCTTAACCTGACTGATCACTAAAGCTGAGTCTCCATACACCTGTAAGAACTTGATTCTTAAGTCAATAGCAGCTTTGATACCCATGATGCACGCTTCATATTCGCCATGTTATTGGTGCAATGAAACATAATCTGGCGGTGAAAGGCGTATGTCCGCCTGCAGGGGATGTAATAATGGCGCCAATGCCATTGCCAAGTGCATTTGAGGCTCCATCAAAGACCATAGTCCATTGGGATCCTCATTCAGGTCCTTCGTCTGGGCCTGGTTCTTCACAATCAGTGACTAGTAAAACATCTTCATCTGGAAATTCGAACTGCATAGACTGATAGTCATCTACCACACTTCCTTTGATCGCCTTCTGAGAAGTGTATTGGATGTCGTATTCGGTCAGGATCATTTTCCATCTTGCTATTCTTCCGGAGAGAGCTGGTTTCTCAAATATATATTTTATCGGATCCATCTTGGAAATCAACAAAGTAGTGTGAGTCAACATATCTTGTCTTAGTCGTGAGCCCAAGCCAAAGCATTGCAAGTTTTCTCGATTGTGAGTATCTTGTTTCACGATCGGTAAACGTTTGCTAAGGTAGTATATTGCATGCTCTTTTCGACTGACTCGTCATGTTGCCCCAACACACACCCATTGAGCTCTCTAACACCGTCAAGTACATGATAAGAGGTCTTCCTTGGTGCATCGGGATAGGAGGATTCATGGTACTCCTTGATTTTGTCAAAAGCGATCGGCAATCGTCATTCCATTCCACTACTTGATCTTTCTTTAGTAACTTGAAGATTGGCTCACAAGTAGCAGTTAGATGTGCAATGAATCTGGCAATGTAGTTTAATCGGCCCAAGAAACCTCTGACTTCCTTCTCGGTACGGGGAGCTGGCATCTCTTGAATAGCTTTAACCTTGGCGGGGTCAACTTCAATACCTTTACCACTGACAACAAACCCTAAGAGTTTTCCGGATCTTACTCCAAAAGTGCACTTGTTAGGATTGAGTCTTAGTCTGTACTTCTTCAACCTGTCAAACAGTTTCTGCAAATGATCAAGATGTTTTTCTTCAGTCTGTGATCGAGCTATCATGTCGTCGACGTAGACCTCTATCTCGTGATGAATCATGTCATGGAACAATGTCACCATAGCACGCTGATAAGTGGCGCCCGCGTTCTTCAGTCCGAACGACATAACCTTGTAGCAGAAATTGCCCCACTGTGTAACAAAAGTAGTCTTCTCCATGTCTTCAGGAGCCATTTTGATCGATTGTAACCGAGAAACCATCCATGAAGGAGAAAACCTTATCTTTGCGGTGTTGTCAACCAGAACATCAATATGAGGAAGTGGGAAATCGTCTTTCGGACTCGCTTTGTTCAAATCTCTGTAATCCACACACATCCGTACCTTACCATCCTTCTTAGGCACAGGAACCACATTAGAAACCCATTGTGGGTAGGAAGTAACTGCTAAGAAGCCGGTGTTGAATGCTTGACTTGCTTTGATTTTCTCGACATCTCGGGGCGCGCGACGAGCCTTTTTCGGAGAAAACCTTCTTTTGTCGGCAATCGGTGTACTACAATATCAATGTCTAAACCAGGCATGTCTTCGTATGACCAAGCAAAAACCTCAATATAATCTCGTAGCATCGAACCAATCTTTCTTTAACTCAAGACCCACTCCTATCTTGATCTCTTTTCATCTTTCGTCGGTACGATTCACAACCTCGACTTGCTCTTCGTGGTGTATAACTCGCTCTTCTTCTGTAGCGATCGCAAGTTCTCTCTTCACAATCTTCCTCACTTTCGTCTTGACTTGGTAGATCGGATTATCGAATTCATATTTAGCAATAGCATAGCATATCAACGAGATTCGGAGTGATTCGCATCACGTGGGTGTGTGTAAGAAACACATAGCTTTTTGGAGGGTGATAAAGTAAAGAAAGAAAACAAATAATTGAATGCAAAATTCCAACGAATTTATTGATTGAAAATACGCGAACGATAATAATAACCGAAAGCCATGATGCCGGGTAAGGCACTAGGCTTTAGAGTTTATTGTTCGAAACATAAAAATACGAAAAGCAAAACAAAAAAGAGCAATTACTCTGGCTAAAGGAGATTGGTATGACGTCTTGACCTTCCAATTGAGCCCATGATCAGGTTGGGATCCATCATTGATGTCGTTGCTTGTCGTCGTTCTATAGCATGGATTCCACTGCTACGCGGAAAGGAAGTTGGCACGCTCGTGGTGTATCATCTTGACCCTTGATGGTGAAGCCTAAACCAATCTTGTCGGTTTGAAAGGAAGATCGGGAGCTGACCCCAAATACTACCTCCTTGTTCAACGGCTTGAGCATCTTTCGGTGAGGCCATCCTCGGCGAAACTGTGTAACCGGGGAGTGACAGGAGAGTCAGGCATGACTCGGGTATTGTTTCAAAAGCTTGGAGTCTCGAAGAATTCGCCTTCCATTTCGAGGTATCGGAATGACTGTGATCGACCATATACTCTTCTTCACCACATACTATAACAACTTTCCCTTTCACCGGTACTTGATGTGGTAGAGGTGGCCATGTATCCAAGGGCGTCCAAGTAGGCAAGAGTAGGCGGACGGATGTCCATGACAAAGAAAGTGGAATCAAAAGTCGGGAACCGACTTTAACAGCAGAATGAGCTCTCAATCACTTAGAACCATCAAAAGCTCTCACAATAATGTCACTGGTTTCGGACCAACCCTTCAACATCGAGTCGATCAAAAGTCTTGGTAGGATATTCGAGCGACCGTATCCACCGAACATGAGACAATGTAACGCCTTGCATTCGGAGAGATGTGCAAGGCTTTGTTGTGTTTCTTTCCGTGAGTCGATCGAGATCGAGAAACCTAGGCCGTTGTTGGCAGCCAGCTAGCAATACAAACTTCAAATAGATCGGTGGTAGTGTCTTGCACGTGAGCATTCTTGAAACTTCACCAAGGCATTAGCATGAGCCTCGGAGCAGGCGAGCAAGCATGGATATCTTGGACGAGTCTGTCCCAATTGTTCCACAACATTGTAGTCACTCTTCTTGATAATCTTCAGAATTTCCTCCATTTCTTGTTTGGAGGTGTCCTCAGTAACTTTCTTTGGTACTTAAGGTGATGAGTCACCGGTTCTTGGGAATGGATTGAATAGGCATGCGAATGGAGTCGCAGATGTCCTTTGGAGGAGAGATCGGAGAGAATACCCTTCGGTTCTGGTCACCGGTGATGTTGTCAATGTCAGGAATGGTAGCTTCAACTGTAAGGTCTTCAATGGTTAGAGGATCTTGCTTGACGCCATGATAGTAAACATCAGCTCCATAATTCCAAGGGATAGCCTTGTTAGAGGAATATGGAACTGGTCTTGGAGAAGTAATGATGAGGGTGCCACTGGCACGTAATCAGAGGAAATCCTTATTGTGTTAACATCGATAGTCTTGGAAATCGTCACCCGTTACCTTAACATCTTCAATAGGAATCTTGTAGCTCGTGTACTTCACCATGTAATCATACTTTCCACTTGGCTGCCCCAAGGTATCCCACACGGCATTTGTTTCATTCTTCATCTTGCTTAGACATATCTTCACATAGCTCGCAGTGGTTTTAAATAGTATCTCACGGTTATCCATCATGAACACGTCTTCTCAACCAAGCATCGGTGAGATGGGCACCAACGATTCTCCGGGCATCTGGATTGACACCGCTTGCAGCAAATTCTTCTTAACAACATCGAGGAATGGTCAAGTCATCTATGTTGAAAACATAAGTATCTTCTCCAACAGATTGGAACTCTTGTCATGGTTAGGCATAGGCGCGTTGATCACATTCGAGTCAGCGGAGGATCAAACTCAATCTGCTTAGCTTCAATCATATCTTGAATCTTGTTCTTGAGCCCAACAATCATCGTACTATGTCCTGGCTATTGGAATGGTAAGCACACTTAGCATTAGGATTGTATCTCGGAGAGGAAGTATTGACACTGAGGAGGATCCCTCAAGGTAATCAGCTTTCAACAAGTGTTGCAAAGCTTGCGACAATGGCATGTTGATCTTCGTTGTCTCGTGGCGCTCGCTACGTGTGTTGTCTCGGCGAGGTTGTCTTGATGTAGGATTGGAGATCACAACTACAGATTGGCCGATCTTGGCTCGGCTTTCGACCATACACAACATTAGCTTCTTTCTTACCACCAAAAGATCTCTTCGCAAAGATTTGAAGAGGATTCTACATGAATCTTTCCACTCTTGATACCACTTCAATACGTTTTAAATATCACTTGAATCCGGGAAGAGTTTCCAATCGATGATTGAAGAACGGGCTGCCATTGTTCCCATAAACATATCAACCAACTCCCTATTGGACAAGGGTGGTGAACTCTCTGCTAGATCTCTCCACTGAGCATACTCCTTGAACTTCTCATCACGACCCATAGACATACTTTGTAGTTGCATGCGAGTGGGTGTCAATTCACATTGTACTCATATCGTCGTAGAGCATCGCTAAGTCACTCCAAGTACGGATACGGTCGTTCTCTAGTGATAGTACCATTCCAACGGTTCGGACAAACTCTCTTGAAAATAGTGCATCCACAACTTTCTCATCATGTGGGGACCGATCTTCGGACATAGGATTTCAAATGCACTTAGGACAAGACATGCCATCGTACTTAGCAAAAGTTGGAACTTTGAACTTGGGAGGAATCACAACACGAGGACAAGACTCGATCATCAAAATTCATCCGACATTTTCGATTTTCCACACATTCGACGGTCTTCAAGTTGCTTGTACTTGTCATCTTCATCGAGTATTGGCCATCATCATAGACTTTTCATGCCGACTACCTTCGCCATCACCCTTGTTACTTTGCTCATCCTCCTTCTTGACACTTCCTTCAGAGAGCTCAATTCGACTAACCACTCTAGGACCTCCTTTGTAGCGTCTGCCCATGTTGAGAAGACCAACAACCTTCTTCTTTCTTGATGAGCTTCTTCGATCTTCTTGGCCTTGGACCAAGTGGTGAACATCTAAAACGAGCATTACGAGCACGAGATCTTTGACAGTTTGTTCAAGAGCCATTTCTGCTAAAATAAATAGCGAGAGAATGAGAAAACCAATCTTCAATGTACCTGTGATGCAATGTTATGCTATGCTATGCGATGTTTATGTGAATACAATGCAATGTTTTCAAGGACCTTAGAGATTTAAATTTGTTAAACAAGCAATGAACAAACATTTATTAGTACTCTTTTTATTATTTCTTTTTAAGTACAAAAGATAGTTCAACAGAAAAGCATAAAAATCCGAAAGCTCTAAGTCTCCCATGGGCGCTTCCTCTTGGTGCCGAGGTAGGCGTTGATGCTTCGCTCCTCGTGAAGTAGCTTAGTCAACTCTAGCACTTTCTTCTCACTTGCATAGCACTGAGCTTCAAAGGTATCCCTCTCTTCCTTGAGCTGAATCCAGGATCTCTTCAAGTCTTCAAAATCAGTATGCATGTCAGGATGGAGAACAGTATAGGAGTCGTCACCTATAGCAACAGGTTCCATAATTACTGGTAGAACAGGTGTGAATGGCATCATGAGGTGTTGAGCTCGAGCTCGCACCCATTTGAGGTAAGGTTCCCAAGGAATGGAGTTCTGGTGCCCCAAAGTCTTGGTATCGCTTTCTTTACCATGCCCCAGCGTATGAACCTTCGCTTAATTCGAGATCGTGATTGTAGTCAAACACAATATCTTGGAGAAGCATATCATGTGGGCCATCTCTTGAGCAAAACCAAACTGACGTAGAGCTAGAGAAGGGTAAGTAATACCTCCCTTATACCAAGGAGTGGTACATTAGGAATTCTCCACAACGCTCGATGAAGGTGAAGTCCTTTTGAGAGAAAAGACTCCAACAGATATCGGAATGAGAGAGTGACATTAGTCTTTGAGACCATCTCAA
This sequence comes from Vicia sativa, assembly GCA_021764765.1. Taxonomy (NCBI): domain Eukaryota; kingdom Viridiplantae; phylum Streptophyta; class Magnoliopsida; order Fabales; family Fabaceae; genus Vicia; species Vicia sativa. Next base: position 213,110,144 of record CM038794.1, read on the forward strand.
CCTTTGTTCGTTCTTCAAAACTGATGGAGGAAGGTGCGAAATAAACCACCTGGAAAGTAACGGTATGCAACACATGAGAGTTCCTTGTCTCTTAGTAGTACGAGTGTGGAGAGAATGTAGGATGTCTCCAAGTAAAGTAGGCACAGGATTGCGGGTAAGGAATAACTTGACGGTGTTGACATCTATGAATTGATCCGAGTTAGGGAATAGAACCAAACCATAAATTAGCAAGGCCACAATATCTTCGAATGCATGGAAACTCATAACCTTGAGGAATTCTCGGGCTTTCTTAATTAGGAACTTGGCAAGCAAACCCTTAACTCCACTTCTGGTTTCCCAATTGGCTTCAATGTCTGAGCGCTTTAGATGTAAGGCTGATGCAATGTCTTCATACTTAGGAACCTTTTCTAAACCGGTGAATGGCATTTGGTCAAGAATAGGTACCCCAAGTAGCTTAGAGAACTCTTCCAGGTAGGAACCAACCGATAATCTGGAATGTAAAGCAATGGTGTTTCGATCGAAGAAGCGGAATAGGACATGCATCATATCTTCTTCAAACCGGAGGTAACCAAATCAAGTAGATAACCATGTCTTTTGATGAACCGAGCATGGTCGGAATTTCAAACCAATTCTTTGAGAGAAGGTATACCCATAAAGTTGATTCGGATAGTCCTTCTAGAAGCCATAATACCCTACAAAACAGAGCAAAGATAAATCCCTAGGTCCTTGAAATAGTTAGAAATGATATGCAATGCGTATGATGTCATGTTTAGCACACACAAACAATTCACACAATGAGCCTAGGTTTAAGGCTTGCATGAGGTATAGGTGATTACCCACCAAAAGTTTGAGTTGGTTCATCACATCCTATAATAGTAACCGGTTCTAGGAATCTCACATCATTGATCTTTCTCGTAGGCGTTTATTTCAATACGCCTACCAAGTGGTCGACCGAAAATATCCCAAAAGTCTGATCTCAATGAGCATAGCATCGAGTATCAACCAACCTCGGTCTACACCAAAGCCGGCCATCTCACTACCTTCTAATGGCCAAGATGGGTCAATTAAGGTTCTAAAAGTTTAGTTAGTGCTTGATGACACCACGCAAGCCAAATATTATCCTCAACTTGGAAATGAAGAGTATCGGACATCCAAAGTGTCACACTAACGTAGCCATCATGTTGACCGTTTTGATATACGTCTAACGGTCGCGACGATTTATTGCTACTTACATAAAAGGAAACCCGGATCCGGGTGTAGGATCCCCCACAAATATAATACCCAAGCAACCCTTAAAGATAAAGCAAGCAAGTCAAACAGAAGCAATAAAGGTGATTTAGAAATCCTTAAGGCATTCTCTCTTTTAGGGTGTCTCCCAAAGAGTCGCCCTAATACTTGAACCGACTTTGTAGGTTTTGTATCGCAAATGTGCGGATAGCAAGAGTCGCCACCGACTTTTCTTTTATCCAATTAAGGGAAGGTAAAAGTACGAAAAAGACCTTCATTAGATTCTCGAGTAAGGTTATGAAAGGGAAGGTATGAAAAAAGGTATTATCCGTAGTTATCTACTCTCTTAGTTGCTCTTAAATCACTTTAAAATTGTGCTTTCTACAAAATGTTTTAGGCATGTTTTGAAATTCATGTTAAAATCATGTTTGGAAATGTTTGGTGTGAAAAGAGTTTGATTTGAAAAAAAGTCATTTACCTACTGTAATTGGTCTTATGTTCCTTTAGAATAGTGCTATCCTGTACCATTAGTTGGTAGGTAACATTCATATCATTCGAAGGGACATCGGATGGTCATAGAAAGCAACTTGTAGGGAGTATCCTAGCACATTCGAAGGGATTATCATCATTTTTCGTAGGCGACAATCGAGGGTCAAGATCATGTATTCGGAGGCGACGTCGTGGGTCTTATGATCTTTGTATCTAAGGGACTATGATGATTTATTTTGAAGGCAACGGTGCTAGGATACCTCTACGTTCGAGGGACTTGACCATATTTGAATTCGTAAGGCAACGGGAGAGAATTACCCTAAGGGGTGCATGTGTGAAAAGAGTGTGTCAATTTCAGATATTTTATCTTGAAAATTAGAGTGAGCTATTGTTCAATTTTATCTTGCCATACACGCCTAGTTACTAGCAATTTATAGGGTGCGGAAATTAAAATGCGGAATGTAAAGATGCGGAAAGATAAATGTCCTACGCTATTACATGGCTTTGGGGCAGATACATAATTTAAACTTGCGGAAAATAAAAACCTAATTTAAACTATTACATCCCATGAGCAGTTACATTATTGGAATAAAGAAAACAGTAAAAGAAACCGTCTGAAACGGAATAACCTGTGAAAAGATAAGAAAATCGGAAAATACGATGAAATCGAATAAGAGAAAAATATTAGCAAAAATGCAAATTTTTGAATGAGAAAAATATGACATGCTGGAAATAACATAAATATGCTAAAATAATTTTTTGGGATTTTTTAGATGCAATTTAATAATTAAAAACTAATTAAAATTGATTTAAATACTAAATTATGAATAAAAATAAATATGCATGCAAAACAATATTTTTTAATTTTATAAATTAAATAAGTATTTTATGAAAATAAATGCAAAAGGAAAAATATTTTTGATGATTTTTAATGCATGAAATAAAATTATGAAAAGAATTAAAATAGATGCAAAATATTAAATAAATATGAAAATAGAAAATATTTGAAAAGGTTGAGTTTGTGAAAAAAGAATGCAAAACCGGTCCTGGGGAGATTCGAACTGGGGACCTGGGAGAGCATCTATCAACAGGAAGCGCCTTAACCAACTGAGCCAGCGTGCACTGGATGTTTGAAAACTGGAGCGAGTGGGAGAAAAACAAGTGTCGCTCCCTGACTGCCTCCCTTGCGCGCCAGACTTCATCTCTTTCGTTTTGAATTTTTGAAAGCTAGCGTCGGTCTTGTTAGTGTTTTAAGTTGGCATCAATTTTGGTAAAACTAGGCTTTAGAAATGTCTTGATAGATGTCATGACATTCAGAGATTGAAGATAAATCCTACTGGACAAGGATGGTAAAAGTATTTCGAGCAGGGAAGCTAAAGTCAGGCCGGAAATTAAAACGATGTCATAAGATGTTATGACATTCATGTGACATTCTGCTCGCGAATCGCTTTTCTGAGATTTTCGAAGTTTGTTGAGCATTTTATTTATGTTTTCGTTATTAGAAAGCATGCTCACGTGGCTGCTAGGTTAATCTTAATTAAACCTAAATTGGTTGTTGAACAAACCATGTTTTAGGAGAGAATTAAGTAAACCCTAGCTATCTTTATGGAAGCCCAAAATCAAGATTCGTGGATCGCTTCTATATAAAGAAATCAACCTTACTCTAAAGCCACGCCTGGATTCCATTGAAGACATTGAAGGCTTTTGTTTGTGTCTTCGTTAAGGTTAGTAACAGTTGTTATTGTGTAATTCTAGTTTCTTTGTGAGCCAAGCAACTATCAATTGATAAGTGCATTGGACTAGGATTTGTTGTAAGGGTAGTTTATCACTCAAAGCTTTAAAGCACGAGTGTTTGTCTCTTGATTGAAGCTTTGAAGCAAGATCAAGATATTTTATTGAAGTGTGTCTTCACAATTCAATTAGTCAATAGGTTGATATCATGCGGTGATTGAGGGGAGTGAGTAGGAACTCGGATCTAAGTAGGACTTAGGTTGAAGTGTCATTGGGTGGGATTAAGTGAGGAGTTGTAAACGGGCGAGTTTAACTCAATTGATACTACTAATAGTGAATTTCCTCCACGCTTGGTAGCCTCCGACGTAGGTTTGTTAGAACCGAACTGGTGAACAACTTATTGTGTTATTTATCGCTTTCTATATTTCCGTGTGAATTGTCAAAGCGAGGTCGACATCTTGTCATAACATTCTGTGACATCAAGTATCCGCCGAAATTTCAATTGGCATCGAGCGGGCACCGCTTTATTTGGGTGAGATCTAGGGATAATAGTTTCCGCATAATGGATAAAGAAGCAGGATTTGAGGTAGACCACCTATTTTGGATGGGTCTAATTATGAGTCTTGGAAGCCTCGTATGGTTGCCTTCTTAAGATCGGTGGATATCAAGGCTTGAGAGTCGATAAAGGATGGAAACATCCAACCAAGGTTGAGAAAGATGGGACTCTTGTCTTGAAACCCGAGGAAGAATGGAGCAAAGAGGAAGAGGAGCTTGCTGGGAATTCTAAAGCAGAATGCTTTATTTAATGGTATTGATGAAACATCTTGATTGGTTCATCAATGTGAACTGCCAAGGATGTTTGGGACACCCTCAAAACCACTCATGAGGAACATCCAAGGTGAAGATGTCAAGACTTGAGATGCTCACTACCAAATTTGAGAATTTGAAGATGAAGGAAGATGAGACTATTCATGAGTTTCACATGAATGTTTTGAGATTGCCAATGCCTCGGGAGCTCTTGGTGAAAAGATGTCGAGGAGAAGCTAGTGAGGAAAATTCTCGATCCTTGCCTAAAGATTTGCAATGAAAGTAACGCAATGAGGAGGCACGGACATCAAAACTGAAAGTTGAAGAGCTTATTGGATCTCTTATGACTTTTGAGATGGGAATCGGAAGCTGATGGAAGAACAAAAGCATAGCACTTGTATCCAATCTTGAAGAAGGATGCAAGGTGGAAGATGAGGAGAAGATATCCAAGCTATAGCTATGCTTGGAAGACAGTTCAACAAACTCATCAAGAGGATTGATCCAAAGTCAAGGTCAAATGTCAAGGACATTTCATCGACATCAACATCTTATGACTCAGCAGAAGATCCAGTCAAGAAAAGGAAGTCAAAGCAGAGAGTCCAATGTCATGAATGTGAAGGATATGGACACATTAAAGTGAATGTCCCACCTTTCTTAAGAAACAAAAGAAAGGAATGGTTACTTGGTCGATTCAGAAGTGAATCGAGGAAGAAGCCTAATCTTGTCACCGCATCTTCGGAAGTTGTAATTGATAATAACTCTAGTGATGAGGAAGTGACCTTTGAAGAACTTGTCGATACTTACAAGAAACCTGTATCGAAGTGGTGAAGTATGTCACCGAATGAAAAGAAAAAGTGATTGAGAAGTTGGAGGCGAAATGTGAAGTCGAAGTCGAAAAGAAGGAGAATACAAACACTATAAGACATCTCAACAAAGGAAATTACGTTGTTAAATTCCAAGCTTGATCGGATGACTAAATCACAAAATGTCAATTTCTAGAACAAAATTGGAAGAAATTCTTCACTGGGCAAAATGTCGGAAACAAGCATGGTCTAGGATATGTAGTGCAAAGGAACAGTTAGTGACAAGAAAAGAAGAGGCCTAGGAAATCAAAGTCAAGGCGATGTCACAACATTGGAATCAACATCGGGATCGGAGAAACATGAAGAAGAAGTTTCAAAGATGGAGATGTCATCATTGTGGAAGGTTTGGACACATAAAACCCTTCATTATAGGCTACATGGATACCCTAATCGACTCCTATGTTAAGCCTAAAACATCAAAGTACCATACACTCAAAAGTGGAAGAAGAGGATCAAGCAATGATTGCTCACACTTCTTAGAGTGTCCGCCAAGGAAGATTGGTACTTTGACAAGGTGTTCTAAGCATATGATGGAATAAAAACCTCGAATAATGTCAAACCTCATTCCACCAGCTTTGTTACCTTTGGGGATGGAGCTAAAGGAGAAATCAAAGGTGTTGAAACTCAAACTGTCTGAGTTCCAAACCGAATGGAGTATCTTAAAAGGTTTGATCAAATCTCATTAGCATAAGTCGCCTATGTGATATGGGATTCATAGTCAACTTTACTAAGACCGAATGTCTTGTGATTAATGATGAACAAGCATTGATTATGAGAGGAGTCGATCAAAGGACAACGCTACTTGTGGGAATCGAGAACCCCACTCGCCATCTATGTGCTCAATGAAAGATGAAGAGAAAGTGAAGTTGGGGCAAAAGAAACCGATCACCACACCTCGAGGGATGGGAAGGATCAGTTCCATAGAGGAGTCAAGATTACCAAGAATTCACATGGGAAAAGGGAAAACTGTGGTAATTGTCAGGCTGGACAGGAAATCAGAATGTCACACTCAATGTCCAAACATTTGATCACTCCTGAAGTACTAAAGCAAAGCACTAGGTTCTGGCATGAAAGGTTGACCAAGTGTCTTACTGTGAAATGTTGCAGGAGAAAAGTATTGGATGAAATCCTCATTGTCAAAGGAGGAAATAGCATGGTGACTTCAATCCATGGTAATCACTTGGTATCTAAAGAAGTCTCAGACACAATGATGGATGACTCAACACTTCTTTCACAGAACAAGTGTGCAAAGAATTGTGTCAAGAAGCTTGGAATGAAGAATGACAGCCACACTAGGACTATCACCCTTCCTCTTTTGAAGGTGTCCAAAAGAACAAGTGGAAAAGGAGTTGATCAAAGCTTGTGTAAAAGGATTTCTGTTGGATGTGTTCCTTGAGAAGCAATCTTATTTCTTGGATCAGCAAGAAACAAAACTGTGTTCCTATACAATGCTAGAGTGAACACATAGCGAGCAATTGCTATAAGATGATCCGATGAAGCAGATATCGATTGAGTACAATGTCATACAGATGTCATGACATTGAACTGTGACATTGCACCGAGGCCACCAATTTAAGACCTTAAGGGACAAATTGTATTTGTCAATATGAGGAATTGTAGCAATTAACTAGGGTAACAGAAGGATGAAAGGGATTGTGTATTTCAATTACTTATAAGTGGGCCATTTAGGTATTTTCATCCTCATTTTAAAAAGTCCAAGAATAGGAAGAGACATCCATATATAAGAGTTTCTCCATTTGAAAGTAGCATCCCCTTTACTTCTTCTAAAAGAAACTCTGAATCCCCTTGCCAATTTCGCTCTCACTCCCACAACAACCATCAGCGAAAAATGTCTTCATCCTCCTCATCATCTCAACAATCAGGATCTTCATCTCCTTCCATGAATGAAGTTAGGTCAAAAACTGAAACCATGCAAGCTGAAGCATTATGATTACTCCACTGCACTCGGCAACCGACCGAAAGAGTCAAGAAGCTACGCACAAGAAATGCAAGAAGCACAGCATCCCTTCCGTAAGACTTCTATTCCATCATCCTCCTCTCCTGGGACTAGGTCAGTGCATGAGGCTATAGCTAGGATAGTGTCTGATATCCTAAATGAGAATAGGTCTGTGCCTGGGGTTTCAGTTCCCCTGAATCATAAGTCTGCTAGCCCTAGCTTAGCTTGATCCGATGTCAATGAGAATGTCAAGACATCCGTGATGATGTTGATTCCCCTATAAAATGATGTAAATCCTCCCGATCCATCAAGGATGTAACGATGATAAAGAATCTCCGCTGAAAATGTGAATGAGATTTGATGAGGTTCTTGAGAAATCTTCGATCATAGTGGTTCGATAAAGCTCCTGCCTCACGACAACATATCCGATGGCATTCTTGAAGATTCTCCCGAAGAACACCAATCAAAATATGGTGTCTCACGTCATCAACCTAGATGAGGACTTCTCGATAATGACCTCATAGCCAAGGTTAATCCCAAAGATTGCTAGAAGGGTAATGACTAGGAAAGGGAAGAAAAGTCGCCAAAGCCCTGCTCAGAGAAGGTTTCTGACTTCTCATAAGTCTCCTAAGGTGGGAACAAGACCTGATGAAACTGGTAAAGAGAAGGCTAAAACCTCCAAAGGAAGAATAAGATGAAGAGTATGTGGTTCATCTAAGGCAAAGAGCACCTCAATGGTGAAGAAGAGGAAGGCACCGAGCCATCGTAACATGATGACTCGACCTTGATGCTAGAGAATGTCTCGACTTTCACTCAAGAAAGAGGTCTCTCGGGAAATTGCCTATTGTCCGAAGTGGCAATTGACAACATTTCCTTCCACCACCCGAGAGTGCTAGCGGTGGAAGTATGTGTGAAAAGAATTGCTCTAGAAAGAGAATTGAACAATAGTGCCTTTGAATGCAAAGATGTTATGGAGCTAATCAAGGAAGTTGATGAAAACGTGGTCGGTTTTCTAATTGTTATGATGCTTTGGTGAAAGAGTTCATTGTGAACCCGACAATTGATATCTTGATGGGAGATCGAAGACTTCAGGTGTATGTGAGAGGAAGAAAAGTAAAGTTTTCCCAAGTATAATCAACACTTATTTGGGAAGATCGATAATGCTCAACCCGAGCTAGAAGAGACGATAATAAAGTATGCCAAACAATTCGCCAAGCAAGTAAAACAACGGCCTGTGAAGGAAAGCTTACGCTAGCAAGTTAAGTGTCAAATTTGCCATCTTGCACAAGATAGGTGCGGCCAACTGGTTCCCACAAATCACAAGTCCACCATCTCCATTGGTCCAGGCGATTTATCTATGTTGTTGGCACTAAAACAAAGTTTGACTATGGCACTTATATCTTCGAGCAAACCCTTAAACATGCCGAGAGCTATGCAATTAAGGGACCAATAGCATTTCCATCTCTCTTGTGTGGTATTATAACCGATCAATACCGACATTCGGGAAATAGAGATACGATCGCAAAAGAGTTCCCGCTTGGCTTCCACTACAAGCTATTTCAAGGAAGCATGTTCACGACATTGTCATGACATCACCGAGACATCAAATGTCAAAGCAAATTCTCGGAGGCGATGTCATAGCGTGCTAAAGGAGACCAGAGGGAACTTGAAGCAAGGACCCTTGAAGCTCGATCTCTACTCTTGAAAAGAAGAAGACAGAGGTTGAGGAAGAAAGGATTGGCGATGAGCCATCCGTGAAAAGATGGATGCGATGATGGATCTTGATCTTGCAAGCGCCGCTAAAGAAGGATCAAGAAGCTTCCTTCCACGTTTCTTCGGAGAAGAGCACCTGAGCTGTTAGTCTTTATGTGCCCCGATTGCTCGCTGTTACTTGGTTTTTATTCACAAATTTTCCTTCTTGTCTGTTGTTTCCAATCTGTATGTTGGATGACCGAATTGCATATGTAACCCTTGAATATTTATCTGTTTTCCTTCGATACTCCTTTATGTTCATTGTTTGGGGCAATTGTATTGTTTCCTTTGGCCCTTTATGGCTAAAAAGGGGGAGAAGAAGAAATACTGTGGGAAGTATTAATGTTTGGGAAACTGTATGGGGGGATTGTATGGCCTAAAATTTTATGGCCTGTTTGTTTAAATTTTGTTTGTGGGCAATTGTGGGAAAATTGTGGGACATGTGTATGGGTAGAATTTATCTTCTTAGTTCTAGTTACTTGAAGCTTAGGAAGCTTAGGAAAACTTAGAACTAGGTTGTTAGTCTTCTCATTTTGTACTGATAGGTCTAGTAGTTTTAGCCAAAAATGTGCCAAAGGGGGAGTTTGTTAGTGTTTTAAGTTGGCATCAATTTTGGTAAAACTAGGCTTTAGAAATGTCTTGATAGATGTCATGACATTCAGAGATTGAAGATAAATCCTCTTCGGACAAGGATGGTAAAAGTACATTGAGCAGGAAGCTAAAGTCATCGGAAATTAGAAAATCGATGTCATAACAGATGTTATGACATTCATGACATTCTGCTCAGAATCGCTTTTTCTGAGATTTTCGAAGTTTGTTGAGCATTTTATTTATGTTTTTGTTATTAGAAAGCATGCTCACGTGGCTGCTAGGTTAATCTTAATTAAACCTAAATTGGTTGTTGAACAAACCATGTTTTAGGAGAGAATTAAGTAAACCCTAGCTATCTTTATGGAAGCCCAAATGAAGATTCGGGATCGCTTCTATATAAAGAAATCAACCCTTACTCTAAAGCCACGCCTCGATTCCATTGAAGACATTGAAGGCTTTTGTTTGTGTGTTAAGGTTAGTAACTTGTTATTGTGTAATTCTAGTTTCTCTTGTGAGCCAAGCAACTATCAATTGATAAGTGCATTGGACTAGGATTTGTTGTAAGGGTAGTTTATCACTCAAAGCTTTAAAGCACGAGTGTTTGTCTCTTGATTGAAGCTTTGAAGCAAGATCAAGATATTTTATTGAAGTGTGTCTTCACAATTCAATTAGTCAATAGGTTGATATCACTGCGGTGATTGAGGGGGAGTGAGTAGGAACTCAGATCTAAGTAGGACTTAGGTTGAAGTGTCATTGGGTAGGGATTAAGTGAGGAGTTGTAAGCGGGCGAGTTTAACTCGAATTGATACTACTAATAGTGAATTTCCTCCTCTTGGTAGCCTCCAGACGTAGGTTTGTTAGAACCGAACTGGGTGAACAACTTATTGTGTTATTTACTGCTTTCTATATTTACTGTGTGAATTGTCAAAGCAGTGTCAGATACTGTGTCATAACATTCTCTGTGACATCAAGTATCTGCTGCCAGAAATTTCAGGTCTTTCTTCGACTCTACAGACCCTGGCTAAATAGAAAATCAAGCACACATAATATAAATAACATCTAAGACCATGGTTCGATTCAGACATCGTTCGAATTCATTGGTCACGATCTCGTGGTCCAATTTTTCCTATTTCGAAAAACCCTAAAACGGCACAGGGAACCCTAATCATGGCATCTCTTGATTCTTGCACTGAAACTCAAATCAAACTATGCAGAAAGCTTAGAAACACCATTAGCAACACAAACATGCAATCAAAACACATTAAACATGGCGTATGTATGGATTCGATTTGAGTTATATTGACACAAACCGTGACTTGGTGAAGACGATTACGGATGCTTCAACGCGGGGATGGTTGGAATAGCTTCCTGAGGCCTTGAGGATGCTTATCCAATCTTCAAAACTCCTTGAATTGGCCTGCAAAACAGAATTCGAAATTGCTTTTTTCACAAGTTTCTTTGAAATTTTTTTTAGGGTTCTTGAGGAAATCTTTTCGTCCTTTCTTGATGTGTATGCATTGTACATTTATACTGGATGGATTTGGAGTTAATTTGAGGAAGAATCAATCACTAATCAATGCAAATCAAATTTGATTTTTGTACAAAATCAAATTTTCATATTTTGATTAATTTTCAATCAAATCTTGCCATACCAATCCAAATTTCGAAATTTGCTGGCTTTTTTGAGTTGCTTGGATCTCAAGGAAGAGAGAAAAATCAATTTTGCATTTAATTTTGATTTTATACTTTATTTTTGAATTTAATTTGTATTTAAATGAATAAATTCCAAATTAAATAGAAAAATAAAATAAAAATTCGTGGCATTGGGCTTGGATATTCCTAATTGCATAAGGAACAAGTTTGGATGAAGAAAAAGTAAGCCCATTTGCAAAAATTTTGATTTTTAGAAGCATCTCTCTTTGTGCACTCTTTCAAAATTGCCCAACTTGTGAATGGTGTATCTTGCTCAATTTTCCACATTTTTGAGTATTCTTGGACTTTTTGGAAAGCTCTAAGAATCCTATAACCAACCTTTTTTGTCTCATCTCAATTGGAGTTTCCATGCTCAATATATCCTCAAAACAAAATGTTGACTTTTTGTTGACTTTGAAAATGACCTGTAATGTTTTGAGCCATACCTCTCAAATGAAGCATTTTTTGGACATTCTTGTGAGACATGAAGTTGTAGATAATTGAATTTTCTTCAAAACAAGAGGTCATGGAAAAATTTCTGAGAAAGTATGAGAAAGTTATGATCAGTCAAAGTTCAGTTGACTTTTCACCTAGAAACCCTAATTTAGAAAGTTTGACTTTTGAGCAAATCTTGAGTTTTCTTGATGAATCATGATCAAACCTTGATCAAATGATGAATGTAACTTCAAAATGAGGATGTTGACCAAAAATTATGAAGTTTGACTGTATGTTGACCACAGTTGACTTTTTGTCCAATACAATTGATTTTCAACCATCTGAGCAATTGTCTGAGGAAACTTGACTTGTGAGGCTTGAAACTTGACATGGAGAATCTTTGAAGCATATGAGGAGGCATGAAGGACATTGGAGATGTTGGAAGTCCATCTGAAGCTGAGAATTGCCAAACCCTAGTTTGGGTTGATTGTCTAGGAGGGAGTTTTGTCTGATCAACTCTTGAGGAATCTTTGAGTATGGATGTATGAGATATCTTGAGAAGATGGAGGGCAAATTTTGGGGTATGACAATCTCATTGTCATAAATATATGTCTTCTATTAGAAACAAAATATAACTTCCCGATTACAATGTTGAATCCTAACTTGTCAGCCTCCATGCGATCCATTGAAGCATATGTTCATGTATAACAAACTTCTATTTATTTATATATTATTTTTGAACATCTACGTGGATATCACCTAATTTAACATCCATCAATACAATGGTCTCAGAGATACTACCAGAGACAACATCAGGGAAGCGCTATAATTACAACTAATAAATAATAAAAGACAATTCAAATTCAACATTAAAACAACCCAAATTTCAATTTCCTTACACAATATAACATAATCCAAAATTTAAAATTTAGATGCAATCTACATATTTCAGTTGAAAAATTAGATAGTTTCAAACAATGATTAATGTAATACATGTATATTATCTGGAATTTTAGTTTTTTTATAAATATTTTTTATGCCAAAATATAGAAGAACGTAGTTTTGAAATAAAAGTCTTGAATGAGAATGAAAGGAAATTTTTGTAAGGTTTTTTAAAAAAAAAAAAGGATTAGACCATGGAGAGTGGTATATATGTAAGGTGACATTCAAATTCGTTTGTCCGGTTAAATTTTTGGATATTGTAATCTAGACTGAAATTTCAGACATATTTTTTGACAAAAATGATAGTCTTATGATATGTTTGTTTTAAAAGAATGTAGAAAGATTGATCGTGCAAGGAGAGAAAGTGTTAAAAATGAGATCCTTCCTTGTTTGATTCTCTCAAAAAGTTAAGGGAAGAATTAAATTTTGCTGGGTCCGACATGAACAAGTTTTCTTCACCAAAATGAGAAGAAAGTTAAATGAATGTATCAAAATTAATTGAAAATACAAATTTACCCTTAATTTTATTTAACAATTTCAATATGACATATTCTTATAAACTTTTGTATTAATATCTTTAAGCCAAAATTAACCGATATAAATCAAAATGCTGTAGTACTAATTTGGTTTGTTTTATAAATATATTTTAACAATATTTGTTTAATAAGTTAATTAGAATGTTTGTTTTATTATTATTATATTAAATTTTTGTTTAAGGACAGTCATTTTATAATTTTTATTTTTCTTATTTTCAACAAAGTTTTATCTTTCTTTCCTTTCATTTTCTTTCATACCAAACAACTAAACAATTCATCTTACTTCTTCTATTCTCATTCTTTCCTTTTATTTTCTTTCCTTTCACTTTTTTCCTTTAACTTTCTTTCACCAACCAAACATAGTGTCAATGATTTGGTGTATAATAGACACGTTCCGATTTTGAAATCTGGGCTATATACTAAGGAGATTTTGGGATTTTTATATGAGATGACCAACACCCTAAAATAAAGGGGTGCGCCATTTTATGCATTCACCGAACTGAATAAAAACCTGCTGCGATGTTAATGGCTTAATACATAATACGGTGGAATGGAAACACTTCTATGATTTTTCTTAAAGTGATTTCCCCTTGATGGAAAGAGATTTAGCAACGGTTGATTTTTGTTTCTGAGTTGAAGGAAAAGATTCTCAAGCTGCAGCATGTAGAACCACTGCTTGTATGCAAAGAGCTGAGAAGCCTGTTTAAAGAAAAGACTTACGATATGCTCCTTGTCGTTGTAGGCTTGTTGCTTTCTCCTCTCTTGCTCTTGTTTGAGAATGACACAATGCTTCTAACAGCTCAGTAATGCTGCTGTTCTCAGAGTTTATTGACAATCTTTGTTGCTTGAGCCATAATCTTTACTCTGGCCAGAACTGAAAGTATGGAGCAGCATGGTCTGACAATAAGTTTAATTAACATAATCATGAAATTTCTACTAAATAGTATTAAAGTGGTAAGAGATTACTTACAAAAAAAGAAAGAAAAAACATTGATAGGACTAGAAATTTAATGAATTTGATATGAAACTCAGAACAGAACAATAAAACATTATAATCTATAGATGATATTAATGATTAAACAATGGAACAAGTCCTGTGAAGCATAGACACGACACTGACACTAATACGTTGACATCAATCATAATTTAAAAATAAATAAATAAATTGAACTTAACCACAAGTAGGAGTGACAAACGGACATGTCTGTCCTGTGGACACCTGTCATGCAAAAGTCTGCAAAAAAACTGGACGGAATAGACATAATTGAGGATGCGGGCCTAAAACCTTGACCCGTCTCACAAGAAAATGAGGGAAGATCAGGGAGGGCCCGCGAGCACTACACCTCTATGCCTAAAAATGCAAAAAATTATGTTAATGCCAAAGCCTGAAATAAAATGGGACAGGACTGACACATTAGAGGATGCGAGTCTAAAATCTTGACCAGACTCATTTTGCCACGTGTTGGTGTCGGTGTCGGTGTCCGACAACACTAACCTACATGGACCTAACAAAGGTGTAGGAGCTTAGCGATGGCAATTTGACCAATCCCCAGTGGATGCCCACAAAAAAACCCACAACGGGTAGGATAAAAACCCGCATAAATGGGTATGGGCTCGGGCTCGGGTAATTATCCATTTAAATTAGAGGGTATGGATGCGGGTATGGGCACCTTAGTACTCACCCTACCCCATACGCGCATAATATATATATAGGAGGGGTATTCTTACTCCAAGAGTAAATTTAAAAGAGTTACTCTAAATCTTAATCCTTGATTATCATTAATCCAACGACTTTAATTGTTTCTAATTACACCCTGAAGAGTTACACCATGAGTTACACTCGCTCAAAAACGTCACTTCAGATTAATATTTTTTAAAATCAACTGTTGGATTGAAACATACCATTATATAGATCATACGTATAAAGTTTGAGATTAATCTATAATGATTTACTATACGATCAAGATATCCAAAGATTAACGTCAAAATGGACTTTCATATAACGTTAATTTTGATGTAGTTCAATGACATAGTAAATCATTATAGACTACTCTCAAACTTTATAGGTATGATCTATATGATTATATGTTTCAATCCAACGGTTAATTTTAAAAAATATTAATCCGAAATAACATTTTTGAGTGAGTGTAACTCATGGTGTAACTCTTCAGGTGTAATCTGATCCTCATTATATATATATATATATATATATATATATATATATATATATATATATATATATATATATATATATATATATATATATATATATATATATATATATATATATTCTCCTCTCAAGTAACATTAGCCAAGTGATACACTACAACTCCAACATCAGTATGAGCGCTTGCCGCAAAAAATATTAGTAGTACTATATATTTAATTTTTTTTTTTATACTATATATTTAGTGATATTAAAAGGTACTATAAAAGTTATTTAGCTAATCTCTCTACTTGGCTATACCGTAAAAGCCATTATCCCTCTCAAACCTTGATAATTCTCTCATTCTCATTGTTAATCTCTCTTTTTTATCTAATTTTTCTAATTGACTTGAATACATTTATTCATGGGTGATTGAATATAAGATAAAGTGAGTATTTTAATTTCTCTTTATTTTTTCATTTTTTTATGGAATCCTAAAATCCCAATTTGTTAAAAAAAATCATTTTTTTCAATTTATCGTAAATGGTTTCCTTCGTAATCAATTAGTTTCAATGTTCTATTTATAATATTAGTATGAATAACTATTTTAAATTATTTCATTATTCTCTTTATAGAATGAAAAAAAATTTGATACTTTTTAGAGACAATGCTACTTTTTTGATTAATCTAGAAGCATCAGAAACTCAACATCCAAACGAGATTATCAAAGTTGTTGATTATGAATTGTTGGAAACCAATCCAAGAGTTAGGCCTCCAATTTCAAGCTATCATCCAGACATCCAAAATAGGTAAGAAAAGCTTATTTAAAAATTGGTCGTCATCAACCTTATCACAATTTTGTTTACCCTTGGTCTCACCAAGGTAAACAAAGACGTCAATTTTGCAAAAATTGGTTTGATTTGTATGAATGGATTGAATCTAAGGACCTAGCATTTTGTTTTCCATGTTGTTTGTTTAAACATGTATCTAAACATGGAAGAATGCTCAAAGATTGGCTAATCATGTTATTTCTTCTAATAGTCATGTTGATTGTGTGCATATGGATTATGCTCTCATGAACTGAAACCAAAAGTATTAAGGTCGTGTTTGTTAATCAAACTAAACAAATGAATGTCGAATATTGTGTTCCCGTAAACATATCCCTTATAGCTACTAATTTTCTTTTGAGGTGTGTCATTCCATTTAGAGGGAGTGATGAGCCCCTTAAATCTTTATTTAATGGGCCATTTCTTGAGTTGGTGGACACTTTACAGGGAATTAACCCAGAGATAGCTAGTGTAATAGATTGTACTCCAAGAAATAACCTTATGACTTCCCTTAATATTCAAAAGGATCTTTCTACTCTTTTGCTTGTGAAATAACTCAACAAATTATATGCGATATTACGAATGATGTGTTTTGTGTTTTGATTGACGAATTTGGTGATGTTGTTGGTAAAGAAAAAATGGTTGTTGTTATTCGCTAAGTTAATAGTGAAGGTTTGGTAAAATAAAGGTTTTTTGGAATTACAAGTGTTAAAGAAACAAGTGTTAAGTCACTTAAGGAGGCACTTGAGAAGTTGGTGTTTATTAATGGCTTGATTTTATCTAGCATTAGGGGAAATGGTATGACGAAGCTAGCAATATGAGAGGTAAGTTTGGTGGTTTGAGAACTTTAATCTAAAATAAGAACCATCTACTTATTATGTGCATTTTTTCGCTCATCAACTTCAATTGGCACTTTTTCCATGTGCTAAGACTCACAAACATGTTAGTGGTTTTTTCGGTGAGATCAATATGCTTGTTAGTTTCATACGATCGTCTAACAAGAGACATGAATTTCTTCGGGACAAAACAAGTAACTTAGTTTGCTAAATTGATTAAAGAGGGCCAGATAGAGACTGGTAGTGGATTAAATCAAGAATCATCTATTGCTAGAGCGGGCGACACTCGTCGGGGTTCCCACTTTAGGATTCTCACTAGTTTGATGACTTTGTATGGTGCCATTATTGGGGTACTTGAATAAGTTAGGAATGATACATCATTTGAAAAATATGGTGAAACTATGATTTTGTTATATGTACTTCAATCTTTTGATTTATCTTCATGTTATATATGATGATTGAGATTTTAGGATTTACAAATGATTTGAGTGTAGCATTTCAAAAGCGCGATCAAGATATTTTGAATGCTTTGTCACTTGTTAATGCTACCAAAAAATAATTAAAAAAATGAGGAATGATGGATGGGAAGAATTAATATCTAAGGTTATGAAAATTTTCAATACGCATGATATTGATGTACCTGGTATGGTTGCACTATATGTGCAAGGGAAGAAACCTAGGTGATGTTGAAATATTAGATTTGATTAGATTTAATATTTAAATATAATCCAAGTTGTGTAAGCGCAAGCCCAATTAGGATTATATATAAATATTCATAATGTGCACCCTTATTTTGTACAATAGAACTCTAGTGAATAATAAAACCCTGATTTCCTTATTATTCTCTCTTTCTCTCCTCATTAAAAGTGCCTCACGCACTAACAAATTGGTATCTAGAGCTTCTGGTTATTGTTCTTGATCGTGTTTTCAAGAATTTCACGTCAGAGATCGTGTTTCTAGGGTAAATAAATCAACCGCTATGAAGATGGCTAGTGATAAGGGCATTTTGAATTCTCATCCAATTCTTGACGAAAAGAATTGGATTCGATGGCAAAAACAGATACAATCTCTGTTTAGCTTTCATGAAATCCTATAAGTGGTTACTAGTGGTGTTACTGCGTTGGCTATATATTCAAGCTACACACAAAAAACAACCCACAATGAAGCCAAGAAGAAGGAACGAATCTAGGAATAAGGATTGCAAGGCTGCTTATTGCATTCATACGGTGGTCGATGATGCTAACTTCGAGAACATCTCTCATGCTGAAACGACGAATAAGGCATGTGATATTCTGGTGAAATATTATGAAGAAGACGAGAAAGTCAAGGTTGTTAATTTGCAAACCTTGCGTCAAAAATATGAATTGTTGTCGATAGGAGAAGACGAAAAAGTTCAAGAATATGTGTTGTAAGTCCATAAAATTGTCCATCTTATGAAGGGTTATGGTGAAACCATAATTGATAAGATGATATTTGAGAAGGTAGTACGAACATTGACCTCTCATTTTGATCACGTTATCATAGCTATTCAAGAATCCAATAAGCTTGAAACCCTAAAACTGGGAGATTTGATTGATTCGTTAGAAGCGTATGAGATGAGGATTTTCGAAATGAAAGGATTTCATGAATCAATACAAGCTATGCAAGTTCCATCGTGGAAAAAGAAAGGTGGTTCCAACAAATTCAAAGGAAAATTCGACAAGACTCGGAGCAAGAAGTCTTGGTCAAATCCCCATAAACATCAGATCAAAGATAAAGCTTCTGAATCCTCGAAAATAAGAGGATGAAACTACCGAAAGGACAAAGAAGATAAGAAAGGTATACAGTGTCATAACTGTGAAAAGTGGGGTCACTTTACCAAGAATTGTTGGTATAGTAAAGACAAGGGATCGACAAGCAAGGATGAATGAGCGAACCTTACACGCAAAGGTTCAGATGATTCTGAAGGACGTATGATGGTTATGGCAATAATCACAGATAACCATGTCGAATCCAAGATATGGTTCCTTGACTCTGGCTTCTCAAAACACATGATTGGTTTAAAGAAGTGGTTGGTAGATTTCGACAAGTCGAAAAAGAGCAAGGTAAAACTTGCTGATAATAGTTCGTTGCAAATAGAAGGTATTGGCAACATAGTTTTTCAAATGAGTAATTAAGGGAAAGCTATGATTAAAGATATACTCTATGTACCTGGAATGAAGTGAAACTTTCTAAGTGTTGGACAACTAGTCGAAAAAGGTTTCTCAATTGTCATGAAAGATGGAGATTTAAAATAGTTCTACACCCAGAACAATTTGGTCTTGAAATCTCCTATGTCGAAGAATATGACATTTAAGACCACGATCAGTTCGACTAAAGTACAATGTCTAAAAAATATTGTCGATCACAAGGATAGTTGGTTGTGGCATTTGAGATTTGGACATTTGAATTTTTTATCTCTCAATCAACTTATTACTCAAGATATAGTTACTGGTATTCCAATTCTTGAGATACCTGATAAATTTTGTGAATGTTGTTTAGTCGGAAAGCAATCCAGAAAGTCTTTCGTTTCGACTATGCTAATGAGATCATCCTGCATTCTCTAAGTGGTACATTCAGATGTATGTGGACCATTCGAAGAACATACCATTAGTGGATATATATTTTGTTTTATTTGTCGATGAGTACAGTCGAAAATTATGGATCTATGTGATCAAAAGAAAGGACGGGTATTTTAAATCTTTAAGAGATTCAAGATACATATTAAAAACAAAAGTCAGAATAAGATCAAAGTTCTGCGAACATATGGAGGTTGTGAATACAAATCCAAGATGTTTGAAAATTTATGTGCAAAACATGGTGTTGATCATGAGGCAATTGTTCCTCCTTATACGCCTCAACGTAATGGAATTGCAGAAAAAAGAAACAGAACCATATTGGATATGGCGAGATACATACTGAAGGAGAAGAATTTGGAAAAATCATTATGGGATGAAGTTGTTTCGACTGCAGTTTATATCCTGAATAGGTGCCTGATAAATGCCCAAAAGTGATAGAAATTCACTCATTAAAAATACCATTTATCGAATTTACGAAACACTTATTCATAGAATTATGCATACTTTGGCAAAAATTTGATACATCTACTAATTTGTGTTTCAAAAAAACAAGACAAAACTCATGTCTTATTTTGCTACATCTAGTTGCAGCAAAGACAGGTTCGTTAAGCGAACTCAACCCAGAAATATACATAACCAAAGATAACTTGCAACAAAGAGAAGCGAAGTAGTAGTGAATCCCTGATTCACTAAGTGAGCCATATTTTCTTAGCGAACTCACGAAAGAAGAAAAACAGCCCAATTTACCAGGAGCGAGAAGCAGTGAGAAAGTTTACTTGGCGTAGCAAACGTTTTCTTAGCGAACTATTGGCGGTTTCCTGAAGGCGGTTTAAAATTCAAAACTTATTGCATAAGAAACAAGGACGTCGCTTAGCGAACTATATTCGCTAAGCAAACTCAGTCGGCCAGGACTAGTATAAAAGCATACCAAGAGCAATGCTGAGGGATATCACTTTTTAGTTTTGAATAAAGTTTGTAATAGTGGATATATTTGATCTTGTAAGTTATAATAGACTCTTAGGGGAGGGAATCGAAGAATCAAGTTGGATACGCATCAAAGGTCGAGGAATCATTGTTGATTCTCATTCATCTCCAACTCTTCCTTTTTGTACAAGCTACCTTGAAAACGGATAGCTAAATTCCCCCTATTGTTAGGGATTGGAATACTCTATCGAAATCGTATGTATATTTACTGATTATGTTTTTAATATAAGCATGTTTTTACGATTATCGATTCTATCTTGTTTTATCAATTAAATTTTATGAATTTGAATGTTAATGAATACTACCCCCGTTCCTATATATAAGAGACAATTCATTTTTTAGATTCATTGGATAATCAATGTATTTAGTCAGTTTATAGACTAGATACATTGATTATTCAATGAACCTAAAAAATGAATTGTCTCTTATATATAGGAAATGATGTAGTATTAAATTTAGAATCATGAATCAAAGATAATGAATCACTTAAACACTAATTGCTACACATAGAATTAGGTTTAAGATCCATTTGAATACTCGAGTTTAAATACCATCGGTTCGTTTAATCGATCGAGACATCATCAGTTAAGCAAACCGAGGGAAATCTTGAAA
The DNA here is from genome assembly GCA_021764765.1 of Vicia sativa. Classification (NCBI taxonomy): domain Eukaryota; kingdom Viridiplantae; phylum Streptophyta; class Magnoliopsida; order Fabales; family Fabaceae; genus Vicia; species Vicia sativa. The sequence goes on from CM038794.1 coordinate 213,131,168, forward strand.
CTTCGTGTAGACATACATGTTGTTTTTAAAAGTATATGGAGATATGAATAAAAATATGGTTATGCAGAATTAATCAGTATACTGCATACATGAACGGTAGAGGAAACTCAATCCCTGCAAGATCATTATTTATCTTAAACTTTCATTTACGTTATTCTGTTTAAATTATGTTTCGTTACTTTTATCAAATTAATCTTGTTAGAAACCTTAACTTAAGAAGACTTCAATAACCTAACCGATGTTAATATCGCTCCAGTGTCTGTGGATATGATAACAAAAATATTATCTTTTGATTTACTCGACATGATATTGAAGAACAAGGTTCCTGAAGAAGTCTGGAGTGGTAAACGACTACCAATAAGTCATTTGAAGGTGTTTGGCTATATGTGTTACAAGCATGTTCCTGATGCGGGAAGAATGAAGCTTGATGACAAGAGTGAACCTATGATTCTGGTAGGATATCTTAAAACTAGTGCATATAGGTTAATCAATCCAATTAATGAGAAAACTCTGTTGAGTCGAGATATTGTGATTGATGAAAATTATGCATGGGATTGGAATTCTAATGATGCAATTAACAAGTCATTGATGAGTTATGAATTCGACGAAGAAATTGATGAAGTCGAAGTCGAAAAAATTGCAAATATTTTAGTCGAAGTAGTTGCTAAAATTTTCGAAAATGTCGAAGTCGAAGAGGGTGTGGCTAGCACAAGGCATAGACCTTAACGAACTAGAGTTCTTCCAGCAAGACTTCAGGATTATGAAGTGACTGATGATGATAAAGTAACACCAGATGGAGAATTAATTCATTTTGTTTTCCTTGTAGGTGCTAAACCAATCAACTATAGCGAAGCTTTTAAGACTAAACAGTGAAAGTTTGCTATGGTTAAAGAGTTACATCAATCAAAAGAAACAACACATGGGATTTAGTTGAATTGCCAGCACATGCAAAAGATATCGAAGTAAAGTGGGTGTTCAAGTTAAAACACGATGTTGATGGGTCGATAGCAAGACATAAAGCAACATTAGTAAATCGAGGTTTTCTTCAAAGAGTTGGACTCAACTACTCTGGAGTATTTGCTCTAGTAGCAAGATTGGAGACTGCTAGACTAGTGGTAGCATTAGCATGTAACCAAGGTTGGTCGATATTTCATTTAGATGTGAAATCAGCATTTTTGAATGGTCATTTAGACGAAGAGGTCTATGTCATACAACCTCGTGGGTTTATGGTTTAGAAGGAAGTGAGTAAAGTATATAAGTTGCACAAAACGCTTTATGGCCTCAAGCAGACACCTAGGGCATGGAACAATAAGACCGTCTCATACTTAGTCAAATTAGGATTTGTAAAATACAAATATGAGTATGGTGTCTATGTTTAAGTTGTAGCACAAGATATAATAATCATATATTTATATGTCAATGACTTACTATTAACGGGAAATAGCTTGGAGAACTTGTCGAAGTTCAAAGAGTTGATAATTAAGGGATTTGAAATGTCAGATCTGGGAAAAATATCTTATTTTCTAGACATGGAATTTCAAATGTCAAAGCAAGGAATGTTGCTACATCAAAATAAGTATGTCAAAGAGATACTTAAGAGACTCATAATGGGTGATTTGAATCATGCATCCTCACCTGTCGAACCAAATGTGAAGTTGGAGACAAATGGAGAGGAAGACAAAGTCAATGTAACTTTGTTCAAGCAAATTGTGGATCTCTGAGGTATTTGTGCAACAGTCGAGCTGATATAGATTTCGTAGTAGGATTAGTGAGCAAATACATGAGTAAACCAAAGGTGTCACACATGAGGGTTGCAAAAAGAATCATGAGATACTTAAAAGAATCGATAAACTGTGTAATACTATTTCGACACGATTTTGAAAACAAAGAAGCTACATTTAATTAATTTTCATATGTTGATTGGTGTGGAGATAAGGAAGATCGAAGAAACACAACTAGATATTTCTTTCAGGTATTTGGTGTCGTAATCTCATAGTACTCAAATAAACAACTTGTGGTGGCATTATCATCATGTGAAAACTGAATATATAGTAGAAACATATGGTGTAGATAACTAATTTTTCACTTCACTATCACTATTAGGATAATATCTATTTTATATTAATAAACAATTATCTTTATTTGAGAGATAAATGTCGATATTTTCTTTTTTTTGGGTCCATCTCACAAATCCATTCTTTTATTTTTGTATAGTTATTTAATCTTGGTATACTTGTAATGAAAATAAGATGAAATAAGGTGCATATAGAAGATTGATTTTCCGGATATTCTAAAAACAATAATTTTTACATTTTCATTGTTTGGAAAAAAATCTAAACAAATACAATTGTCCACTTTAAAAAAATAAAGTAAATCATGTTTACAAAATAAACAAAACTTTACAATTTTTGCTTTTAAAATCATAATTATAGAATATGAAAGTTAATCTTGCAACAACCGAGTTGTTTTAGGCAATCACAAATTGGTAACTATATCTCAAAAATTCAGAAGCTTTCTGATTCATTTTCTTCATAAATATCTATAAGCTCGTATTGTAATTATAGAATCATATTTAATTGAAAAAAATCCTATAACTCTGAAACTAATCTACTCTACCTTAATATTTAATATGGATTAGTCGATAGTTTGTCAATACCAAAATAGTGTTAAAATAATCATTTTATTTTCAAGCCATATATATAGTAACTAAATAGAAAAACAGTTTCACAGCTTCAATAAAGAAAGCATTGTCTTGTCTCCCATCCCAAATATTCATACATCTGAATACAGAACTGGTCCGAACACTTATGGTAAAAAAGTTGAGCCAGATGAGATGCCATAAAATGAGTGAAATTAAACTTTACTCCATACAAGAGTAACCGACGAAAAGTCACTTGTCGCATAGAGTAGATTTGATAAAACTTCTACCACAACAATTAACTACAACGGATGCCTCAATCTACATACTTATTCTGTAGCTTCCGCCTGTTGTGAAGTTTCAGTTTGTTTGAGTTTTTCCAAGGAAGAAATTCGATTGTTAAGTGATTCGTAGAGACCATTCGTCTGCAAAAGCAAAGAAAGTTCAGTAACTTAATGAAGCAGTATACAAGTTGTAAAAATTAATACTCCTGTCGTCAAACAATCCCCGCCATTTCTTCCCGTGTGCTTGAAAAGGAAGGGTGAAAGAGATTGTTACTTAAAATGTGGGAAGTGCATAGCCAAGAATACTTAAGGATAAAGAAATAGTTTGGTTTAGATAGGTTGATGTGTGCATAATTCCTGTGAAAAGCGGAAAAGCTACTCAGTAACTGGCAGCATAAGTTACAGCTACTCAGCAAGTTTTAACATTGTGCCGGGCAGTGGAATGCATATATTAGTATGAATTGATTGAAACAAACAAACGCAAAAGACCAATTTTATTTGATGGTCGAAAAAAGGAAATACAAAGCTCCTTCAAGGGTCGAAAAAAGACCAATTTTATTTGATGGTCGAAAAAAGGAAATACAAACCTCCTTCAAGGGTTCCCTTTTACAGCTGAACCACTATATTTTTTCTGAAGTAACAAATACTTTTGTTTCCTTTCTATTATTCCTCTCTATTTACTAAATCAAGTATCCTCAACTAACTATCCTAACTAATCCACCTACTTATGTGGACTCCTTTTATTATACCCTTCTATCCAAAGAATAGCCGACTGCTTGAAGAGCAGGCTCAACTTTTGGATGAGTTGAAAAGCAATTTAGTGAAGGCCAGAGAGAATGGTGTGTTTAAAGTTACACACCCCTACAGTTGCAAGTCTTTGGCTAGAAAGAAGTGTATGTTACTAAGGACATCAGGGGAATTAAAAATTGTAACAGTTGTTAGTAATGAAGCAACAGCTGTTAGCAGAGATGAAGTTAGTTACAGAAGGGAATGATAAATAGAAGTCGGTTAGTATTGGGGATTGTTAAAAACAGTATTAGGGGGCAAATCACTGTGTGTGAGAGAAAAGACCTCTCGAATGCCTTAGCTAGTTTGTTCACATTTTGTACACTGGTTTAGTTCTTTCCCGTTGGCTGGAGCTCAACCCTTCTTTGTGCATACTACAAGCAACTCATTTAGCAAATTACCAGTTCTAACACATCGCCTTCAAATTGAAAGTGGTTAGGCAATAGGGTTCACATCCCCAATTTTCCAAAACCAGTCAGTATAGTTCCCTTCTTCATCCGTTCGAAAACTAGTTTACCATCTCTTTCCTGTTTAATGAGAATCTAGATAAGTTGTTCCAGCAGCTCTCTGCTCAGCAAAAAACCTCCTCACCTGAGTATGCTGAAATACAACACATGAGCTTGAAAGTGGGAATTGACACAAGTCCTAGGAAAACTTTGGGGGCCCTCTCATTAACAGATTTTTGATAGTGGAATCTGTGATTGGGAGATGAAGCTGGACAGGCGGACAGACAGCCAATGCAATTATCTGCTTGAGGAAGACATATACGGCTGTGCAGCTACACTCCATACAATCTGGATCTCTATGGCTGTCATTGCTTGAACAAAAGCTTATAAGTACTTTTCCATAAATGAAGAATCATAAACTTATTTTTATCAAGAAAACTCCTATCACCCAGAAGATAATCCAAACGGGGGTATGTTTTTATTCCACCATAGCATCAAGTTCGTTCAGCCTTTTCTCCAAAGGCTTTACCGAATACTCCTGAAAGAGTTTTTCTTTCGTCCCTGCAACTCATCCCAAGAGATTACTGCCACCGGGACTGGGAAATTCAACCCTCTTTGTCTGAGAACAGAATTCTCGGTTGCTACACTACCTATTGAAGCTTTCAGAAATTTCCTAATATTGCTGCAACAAGACCATCTCTAGTGATTGTAGTGTCTCCACCCTTTTTGCCTCGCAATCATGCATGTAACTTCTCATTCACTGACCCAACGTATGATTGATTTCTCACATCCCTTCAATAATCTATTCAATTTTAGGGGGTCGTACCTCCTGCCCTTTTGGCATTAATCAAGTCCTTGCATCTTTATCAACTGATATAGCATCTTCTTAAACTTATAAAGACTAGACTCCTGCAAAGGCATCAACGAGGTCGTCATCCCAGCTTGTTAGTCACCTCTTTGCAGAATAACCTCAAATTCTCCATTTCTTAACCACAAAAGATCCACTAGAACATACCCATTTGTCAGGAACCCAGGAAGAGAAATAGAATAGTGATAGAAACAAATGTAACTTACCAACAAATCTGTACATGTTCCTTCTAACATGTCCCCTATTAATTTAATTGAGACCCCTCACCCCACCCCCTTCCGTGTCAATATTGTGTTGCTAATCGACAACACTAAAGCCCCTAACCCTAGATAAAGCAAGTAAGACAATAACAGCATATTAATCAGAAATGATTATCATCGCCGGATCTTTCAAACCAAAATCATGAATCTAAATCTCAATCTAATCACCACACCATTCAATTAATGTATCGAAATTGACGTGATTAAGATAAATATTGCTGCAAAATGTTGGAAAAGAAGAAGGGAGATAGATGAGAGATTTAGGGTGAACCTGTTGAGTAAGGGATTGGTGCGCGAGTTTGTAATCCCTATGGAGGATGTAGAGACCTGCAAACGACGCCGTTGCAGCGCCGGTAAAGAACGACGCTAATCTCACTCTCAGCACGTACCCCATTTTCGATCTTACGAATAACCCTTTCTTCTCACGCTGCTGTCTCAAAACCACAATGCCTGTCGCGCGTGCTTACATTCGCCCCGTGCCTCCAGTCACGTCGTTCTTGTGTTCTCTCTCTTTTTTATAATTTTTTTTATTATTATTAAAACATATGGTCTATACTCTATAGGCTATAGGTTAAGCCTACAATAAATTTACAAATTCTATATCAATTTTTTTCTCGAGTCTTTTTAAAATTCTAGTCTAAAAATTTATTTAAAAATATATTTTTCATGAAGGTTTTAATAAATACATAAATCATATATATGAGGTTTGAGATTAATTTATAATAATTTACTATGTTATTGAACTACGTCAAAATTAACGTTATATGAAAGTCCATTTTAAAGTCAAATTTGAGAGATTGATATTCGTTGATTGGTTGATAAGCCAAGTGATCGGCGAGAATGCTTCATTTGACCGCTTTTTGGGCGCGGTACTCGATGTCATATTCAGATAATAGCATCTTTCATCGGGAAATTCTCCATATTAAGGTAAGCTTTTCAAAGACGTACTTGATTGGATCCATTTTGGAGATTAACCAAGTAGTGTGGTTGATCATGTACTAGCAGAGACGTTTCAAAGCCCATACCAAAACACAACATGTTTTCTCGAGCATAGATTAACGAGTTTCACAATCTGTGAACTTTCTACTAAAGTAATATATGGCATGCTCCTTCTTACCGATTTCATCTTGTTGTCCAAGCACGTAGTCCATAGAATCTTCTAACACGGTAAGGTACATAATTAGAGATCTTCCTTCGATTGGAGGAATCAATATTGGAGGTTCTAACAGGTATTCCTTGATATTGTCATACGTTTTTTGGAAATCTTATGTCCACACAACCTCTTGATTTTTGTAGAGAAGCTTGAATATTGGCCCACAAGTAGCAGTCATTTGAGAGATAAATCTGGAGATGTAATTCAACCGTCCAAGAAATCCACTTACTTGCTTTTCCGTTTGTGGCGCAGACATCTCTTGAATAACTTTTACTTTGTCAGGATCCACTTACTTGCTTTTCCGTTTGTGGCGCAGACATCTCTTGAATAACTTTTACTTTGTCAGGATCCACTTCAATACCTCTTTGGCTGACAATGAAACCTAGGAGTTTTCCTAATCTCAATACAAAAGTGCATTTGTTAGGACTTAAGCAAAGTTGGTATTTCCTCAGTTGAAACAACTTCAAGAGATATTCTAAATGCTCTTCTTCAGTGTCAGACTTTGTTATCATGTCGTCCACGTAGACTTCGATCTCTTTGTGCATCATGTCATAAAAGAGAGTAGTCATTGCCCTTTGGTAAGTTGCGCCTGCATTCTTTAATCCAAGCGACATTACTTTGTAGCAAAATGTGATAAAAGATGTCTTCTCCATGTCTTCGGGAGCCATTATGATCTTATTATAACTAAAGAAACCGTCCATGAAGGAAAAGACATTGAACTTAGCAGCGTTATCAACCAGCATGTCAGTATGCGGTAATGGGAAATCGTCCTTTGGACTAGCTTTGTTCAAGTCCCGATAGTTAACACACATCCTGACCTTTCCATTTTTCTTTGGAACAGGCACTATGTTGGCCAACCATCGAGGATATTCGGAGGGGACGAGAAAACCTGCGTCGAGTTGCTTTCGAACATCCTTTTTTATCTTATCAGCCATGTCTGGGTGAGTCCTCCTCAATCTTTGTTTAACTGGCGGACATTCAGGCTTTAATGGCAAGTGATGCTCTACGATGTTAGTATCCAACCCTGGCATGTCCCGGTAGGACCAAATAAACACATCGACATATTCTTTGAGAAGATCTATCAGTTTTCTCTTGACATCGTCGGCGAGTAGAGCTCTGATGCTCACTTCTTTTCTGTTTTCCTCAGAACCCAAGTTGATCGTTTCTAAAGGCTCTTCGTGAGGCTGAATGATTCTTTCCTCATGCTTAAGTAGTTGGGAAATATCATCAGGGATCCCTTCTTCTTCGGCTTCGAACACATGGAATTCAAAGTTGGGAGAGGGCATAAAGTTATTGCATTCAATGGGTTTATTCATTTTTTAATTTGCACATGTGATTTATGTTTGTTTTGTTAGAAAAAAAAGCAAATGCAAAAGTGTATGCAGATTATTTGAAAAATGTTTGTTTTAATTGGGATTTTTAGGATTACCATTTCCAGAAAAAGAAAAAAAAATGAAGAACAAACACAAAATGTGGGAATCAAAATAACGCTTTATTTATGATTCACATATGAAACAAGGCCCTAAACACAAACTCTTTTGTCTTGGGCGGGACAAAGAGAAAAACATTTAAAAAGCTAGCCCTATAAAACATCTCTATGCCTTGGGTTGGGCGAGAGTTCAAAATAAAAGCGAGATGACTACTTAGAACGGTGAACAACAGTCGGAGCTTCAACAACTTTCCAATAGTGACGAACTCCTTGGTAAACTATGTATTTCGACATTTTTCTCTTAGGATCATCTTCAATGATGACGTTGACCGTTGGTCGAGCAAAATTTGAAGGTTTTGGTTTGTTAACCTTGTCCTTTGTACTGCTGAGGCAATCTTCCTCTGCTTGTTTAACAAATCTTCAACAAGAGTCTTCTAGAGGAAATTTCATTTATATCCAAGTTTGGAGGTGTTCCAACAACGTCATAAATCAAAGATTCAGATTTCTTCCATTGAAGGGAGCACTAATGTCAAATTTCAACTCCTTAAAAAGATCCAACGCCTTCACAAGTTGACTCTCTACCAAGATGTCAAAATCAGTCTTCCCATAAGAGTCTAAAGTCTTCCCTTAGGACTACCATATGTGGTTTCCCTGATGATATCTTTCAAATACTTTAAAATAATTGCTATAAGATTGAGCTTAACTCCGGAAGTTATGTAGAACAACATATACTTCTGATCAACATTGTTCTGGACTGGCCCTCGCCCTAGGCCCAATAGATCCCAGGCCCAATTGCCCTTGGAAAACGGCTGGGAATGTCCACGCGGGGGCACGTGACCGACCCAACGGATCCAGCCCGATGCCGTGGAGGGTGGCGGGAATATCGTGTTTGGGGCACGTGGCGGTCCACGGATCCCGTCATCCTCGGCGCCACGTGCCCCAATATTACGGACCACAGTGACTAGGTTTCCTTAAGTCTCCGGGAACCGCAACAAACCCGGATTTCGGGCGATCTAGGGAGGAGGTCACGTCTTGGCCTCCACGCACCGCAAGCCTAGCAATCCGCTAGTGGGCTTGGACTTACCTTAATCGGATCTTGGCCGGTGGGGCTATAAATACCCTCACTTGAGAGGGTCAAGTATCTCATTCTTACTCTCTTTTCTCACTTGCTTGCTCTCTGCCTCTACTTACTTTGGCATCGGAGTGTATTGCAGGTACCCCCCCCCTTTTCTTCCACTTTGGGCCACCGTTGCAGATTGGGCCAAGACACCTTCTGGTCAAGTACGATCAGTGGCGCCGTCTGTGGGAATCTTGCTTCCCCGTCTCCTTTCATTCAGTTGACCAAAGCAAACCAAAAACTCAGTTTGTCATGGCCGATCCTGCAACCAACGTGTAAAGTCCCCCTCGTGATGATGTGGCCGTGCAAAACGACACCATCTTTCCGAGCGGAGATCCTCGCGATGGGCAAACCGCCTCCTCCACTGGATCTTATCGAGGAGAGCGCGGTGAATCACATCGTCGTCAGCATGACCCGCGGTCTTTCAAAATCTTGGCACCTCCGTCGATCCACGGTCCGACCCTCTTGGCGCCATCGGACACCAACCTCCTGCTCTTCACCCGGGGCGCCATGTTCTCGAAGCCTCCGCCGATCACCGCGGAGGCGTCGACAACCGGACTCATGGTCGCCATCACCTCGGCGACATCGCTCTCAAACTCCCGCGGAGAAACAAGAGGATGACTCGTGGCCCGACACGCTGCTCCCGAGGGAGGGGACCCGTGACCGAGCGACGAGACCAAGAACAACCTCAATCACCTCCCCGACGTGAAGGAAGAAACAATGAGTCCAGAAGAACCAAGGGCAGGCATGCTCGCACCAAAACTCAACACCGCTCTCGCTCGCCACACCGGGCGGCGAGGATGACCCGGTCCCCTCCTTGACATCATGAATGCCCCAATTCCTCGGGGAATGGAGAAACCGCCACAGCTTGCCAGCTATGATGGGGTCGACGATCCCATCGACCACATCGACGGTTTCGAAGCCATGCTCCAATACCTCAACGTTGGAGGGCCGATCAAATGCGGTTTTCCCCCTCTCGGGAAAAGCAATGGGTGGTATAAGAGTCTACCCGGGGTCCATACACTCTGGAGAACTCGAGGCCCGTTCACGAGCACATTCCTGACCTCCGCAGCACCGAAGACAAGGCCTCCTCGAGGCCATCATTCGAGCGATGAGACCCTCAGAATACATTGATCGCTTCAGAAGCTATACAAGTTCCTGTGATGACCGATGAAGCGATACTTCTGGAAGAGGCTACTCCCGTGCAGTTTCGGAAAGCCGTTGGCATCGAACCCGGCCACCTTGATGCTCTCCTCGACAAAGCTCGTGCCTATATCACATCGAGGAGAAGGAGGCCGCCATCGCGCCGAGACTCATGGTCGAGGCTCGGGAATCCACCGACACCAAGATAACCGAGCGACCAGGCGAGTTCGTCTCGTCGCCGATGAGAAGCAGCGAGATAGACCCGGAGTCCATGAGCAGAGGCCCAGTGGACGTTTCACCGATTACACCGCTAACCAATTCCGGCGAATCTGGCCGAGTGCTCGGCTCTGAGTTCAAGGATGGAGGGTCGGGCGAAAACTACTCTGCAAAACCGGTAGCGGACGAGCAGTATTGCCGTATCACCAAGTCACGGCCACTTGATCGTCCACCTCGGGCGATCGAGACACTAATCAAAGGTGGCGACTCGGACAATACAAGAAACACGAAGGCTCAGTGCCCGAGATACCAAAGGCAGGGGCGAGGGCCGACCACGGGACTCGGCCCTACCGGATAACATACTCGTACTAGGCCGAGGACTTTCGAGCCCTATGTTCACCCCCGTGGGAGGAATTCTCCTCGGCCATGGTCATCTCCGTGAGGCGCCCGGTGTCCATTAACTCGGCCAAAAGAAAATTCGACGAGCGATCGACAGGCCCGTCAGCGAGGTCTCGTTCGAGCAGTTCGCGGCAAATCGAGCCGATCACTTTCTACTTGGAGGAGCTTCGGGAGCACCGAACTCCCATATCCCTCCTCATCAAGGCAAGGATGGCCAACTTGAAGTCCACGAATCACAGTCGGCGAGGCAGCTCGGTTGGCGTCATGTACGCACTGTTCGAACACTCCAGCTCGACGAGTCTCACCTTTCGCCATACATGGGATCCGACCTTCAGGGATTCAACGGATCCACGTCCCGACCTTAGGGGTACGTCGAGCTCCTCGTCACCTTCGGCGGGGCGTCGCTATGACAGTCAAAGTCCACTTCACGGTGATCGGCCCACTCGCTCTGCGCCATCTTGGGCGAGCAGCGTTGGCGGAACTCACGGATACCTTCAACCGTCCATCTCAAGCTCAAGTTCTACACCAAGAGGGGACGCGTCGCTACCATCTACGGCGATATCAAAGCTGCGAGGAGGTGCCACAACGCCGCGGCCAGAGGACAGACCTTGGTCGACCCAAAACCCGCCAGAAGGAAGGGCGACGCGGTCGAGCTCCCAAAACCGCGAGGATCGAGCCCCAGCGTCGGCCGGTGGACCTCGACACGATTCACAGCGGACGAAGTCGGCAGGCAGCAGGATGCGGATCCACCGACCAATTCGACGGCGGTTCGAACTCGTCCCCTCGGAAGATCCCGAGAATGCGTCAAGATCGGCGCCGACCTCCCGACCTTGCAAAGAAGCAACTCGAGCTTGCCTTGAAAATGCGATCTCTTCGCATGGGCCAGTGGAATGCGGACTCGACCACGGTGCGCCATCACCGCCATAGATCCGGCCGCTAGGGCCATAGTACAACGTGGCGCGATCTCCGGAAAGCGAGGAAAAAGTAAAAGACCTCCTAGAGGCAAATTTTATTTCGAGGCCAAGTATTCAACTTGGTTGTCAAGCGTTGTACTTGTTAAAAATCTAATGGAAAATGGCGTATGCGTTGACTACTGCGATCTCAATCGGGCATGTCCCAAAGATGATTTCCTTTACCTAACATTGATAGGGTCGACAACTCGGCCGGCTATAAATTACTTTCTTTTAGATGCTTACTCGGATACAACGGATCCCCATGGACATGGCCGCCAGGACTTACGGCCTTCATGGCGGTCGAGGAACTATTACTACAACGTAATGCCCTTGGATGAAGAGCGCGGAGCGACCTACCAACGAATGATGAACAAGGTGTTTCGAAGTGAGATCGGCGACATGCTCGAGGTGTACATGGACGACATGATCGTGAAATCCCAAGCCGAGGATGACCACGCATCACGGCTAACAAAAGTCTTCGACCAAGCCCGGAAGCAATGCGCTTGACCGGAGAAGTGCACGTTCGGAGTCAAGGCCGGCAAGTTCCTCGGCTTCTATCTTACAGAACGAGGGATTGAAGCCAACCCCGACAAATGTCGGGCATTCTCCGAACTGCCCACACCCAGGTCCAAGAAGTCCATTCAAGTCTTGAACAACATGCTAACCTCGCTATCCGGTTCGTAGCAAGATCGGCCTGACATGCACTCCCATTTTCAAACTATTGAGGAAGGACCCGACCTTGAATGGAGCGAGGAATGCGAGCAAGCCCTCCTACACCTCAAGCGAGCACTCTCTCCGCGATTCTCTCGCGACCACGGGTCGGGAAGCGCTATACTTACTTAGCCGTGTCCAATGAAGCGATGGCGGGTACTCATCCAATGACGGGCAAAACCGCCTTCACGAGCAAAGCCCTTCAAGGGTCGGAAACCGATATCGACAAATCGAAAGGTCGCTCGCCCTCATCGCCGCGAGGAGATTGCGATACTACTTCTCGCCCACGTCGTCGTCGTGCGCAAACGACCGTGAAACAACTCCTCGCCCGTCCGGACATGGCGGACGAATCTGAATGGTCCCTCGAACTCTCGAATTCGACATTCGATGGACGGAAAGCCTTGAAGGCACAAGCGCTAGCCGACTTCCTCGCCAAAATAGCGCCCGACAGCGCCTCGGCGAGCAGCAGATGGATCCTACGTCGGCGGGCCTCGAAGTTCGGCGAGGCGGCGCGGCGTCCTCGAGAAGAAGGCATCGTAATTGAGCATTCGTTAACTCGGCCTTCCGTCCAACAATCGAGCAGAATATGAGGCCTTTCGCGGGACTACGACTAGCCGGGACATAGGCGCTCAAGACATCCAGATATTCACCGATTCCCAACTCGTCGCATCGCAAGTCCTCGGAGACTACCGGGCTAAAAGCAGCGGCCTTATCGAATACCTCCACCTTGTAAAGGAAAAACTCAAGGGCTTCGACCGGCGGAGATAAAACCGTCCCCGGCAGAACACCGGGGACATCTTGTCAAGCTCGCAAGCACAAAGAAGAAAGGAGGAACACCGTAATACAAAACACTCGCCAACCGAGCATAGAGAGGTCGACGACACTCGGCGTGAATTCAATCGGTGATGCGATGCTGGATGACCCCGTGTTCAACTATCTCACCCGGGGAATTGACAAATGGAGGCGCGCCACGCGCGCGCATGCTCCTCGTCGTCCTCGGCGAGGTTGTATCGGAGAGGCTTCTCCATCCCCAAGTCGTCGAGGAGTCAAGGTGGCGGCATTCTTCACAAAATTCACGAAGGTATTAACGCCAACACAGGGGACGGTCCCTTGCCGTGGCGTTGCCGGCTACTATTGGCCCACCATGCAAAAGGACGCCAAAGAACACGTAAAAAAGTGCGACAAGTGCCAACGCCACGCCGACATGCACATCGCGCCACCCCACGAGCTCACTACGCTCACTTCCCCGTGGCCCTTCAGCTGGTGGGGCATGGATATACTCGGTCCTTTCACTCAAGGCTCTTACCAAAACAAGTACCTTATAGTCGCCGTGGACTACTTCACGAAATGGATCGAGGCCGAGGCACTCGCCAAAATCACTTCCTTTAACATCCTTCGTTTTTACAAACGAAACGTCCTTGCCCGCTTCGGCATTCCCCAGGCCCTCGTCACGGACAACGGGACACAGTTCACCGATCAAAACTTCCGCAATTTCGTCGTACGGCTGGGCACCAAGCACCACTTCACATCTGTCGAGCATCCCCAGACCAACGGCCAGGCAGGAGCGGGGTCTTCTGCGAGGACTCGGTGGAGACTCGGAGCCAATAGCGGTGGGTAGAAGAACTTCACAGGTCTTTGTGGGCATACCGAACAACTCCCATTCCACCACGGAGAATCCCGTTCCGGTTAACGTGCGGGCAGGCGGTCATACCGTCGAAATCGAGAGGCGGCAATTTCCCTAGAAGAGGCGAATGAAGAGCACTGCGAGAGCTAGACCTCGTCGACGAGATCTGTGGCGGGCGTTACGGGAAGCACGTTTAAAACAACGGATCACTGCGCCACGACGGAAGGTCTTCAGCGAGTTCGAAGTCGACGACTGGTCCTCGCGAGAATCAAAAGAATCTCGAGAGGGGCGGCGCCAATTGGGAAGGGCCATATCGTGTCCGAGCAAAAGCAGGCGAGGCGTATTACCTCGAAAATCTAAGCGGTCTGACTCCCTCGACCTTGGAGCGCTACAAAGCTCAAGCGATTACAATGAGCTAAGGCGACCATATGCTCGACACCTTGTGGCCTTAAACTCCTCCTCGGGGATTTAGCTCAGCCTTGGGTCGCAGAATGGTGCTCGTACGCGCCCCAAGCCTCTTACACACGGGGACCTACTGACTACGGGAGTAGGGACCCGTTGATCTGGAACCCTCGATCGAGATCCGCGGGTCTTTCTTGCACCTTTGGCAGGATGTCCGGCTCGCGACGGACGGTCCACGCCCCGAGGATGTGGTCTCGTAGCACGATCATATCCTCGCCTGGGGCCTCAAGCCCCCAAACCTAGCGCGCAAGCCAAGGATAACAACGTCGAGCAATTGTATAACAAGGTCGAGCATAGCGTACACAACAGCTAACATAAGTATAAGCATTAGTAAATAAAGCGATAAGTAAATGGCCACCGGCCGGCTAAGCGATCCGGCACAAGACCCAAAGTACAAACATCCAAAAGAACGGGCACATGCCGGTAAAATTCTAAAAGCAAGGCGCGAGGCGAGAAATAACAGCTCGCGACAAATCAAAACAACAATCATTCGGAGAACGACCTCCCGTCGACCACGCGGTGAAAGGTCTTATCCAAGTCACCGCTCCACCCGGGGTTCACCACACACTGTTGGATGGCCTCAAAGCGGGGCGCCTCCACGGTGTCCTCTTGAGAACCTTATCCTTCCGATCAAGCTCGCCCGAGTGAGCGCCTCCTCGGCGGATTCATCGGCGGAGGCCAATTGCTCCCTCAGCAGTTTCAACTCGGCCTCTAGCTTATTTTTCTCATCGGCCAGGGGCTCGTACCTGTCCTTCATCTCCCTCAGCTCGGTGGCCATTGCCTTACATCTGGCATCCACGCCTTTGAGCTTCAGTAACTCGGCCTGATATCCCTTGCTCTCGAGCTCCAAGGCAGCTGCGCGATCGTTGGCTTGGGAGGCCTGAGCGCTGTAGTGGGCCACCTCGTCGTTGAGAGTCAACGAGGTCTCAAGCATCTGAATAACGGACACGGGCCATGCTCTCCCGCGCCGGGTCGAGCCTCGGGATCATATCCTTCTCCTTTGCTGCACTGAGGTCTCCTCGAAGAGTTGCCTCAGCATAACAAGGGGCAACACGAAGGCATCCCAGGACAGGCTCCCGGGCACTTCTTGCTCGGTGTGCTCCCTTCTTCGCCTCTTGAGTCGCTGGTCCGAAGAGGACGCAGGGGAAGGAATACTCACCGGCCGGGTATCCTCGCGCTTTGTCATTGGAGCTCCCAACCCGATCCTTGGCGGTCAGCGACCACCCTTAGGTCGCGGCTTGAGCATCGTTCCTCCATGGCGCCATTTTATCGCAAAACAAGCGAAGCGTTAGAACACGTCAATACAGGCAATTCCCTTACGCGAAATAAATACCTAGGAGCCTCAGCGTCCTCGTCGCTTTCGCGATCGAGGAGGGCCTTGGTATGGATATATCGCCGGGCTATCTCGATTTCCCCATTAGAGTCGAGGAGCACGTTTCCCTCCCGGTCGACACATATGGCCGGCCTAAAGCTCTTCACAAAATTTTCCAACCTCCCATAGGAAAGCTGGTCGTCCTTGTCCATCTTCTCGGGCTTCGGAGTAGAAATCCGCCCTCGCTCGTAATGCCCCCTATCCCATTCAAGGGGAAACTTCGCCCATATCCTCTCCACCTCTTATCCGTCCTCATTGATCGCCGCAGTCCGTTCGAACAGGGTATTCTCGGCCTCCCTCGTGACGGGCTTTATCACGTAGAACCGTTTTTAAAGTCCGGACGAGTCAGTGCGGCTGAAAAGTTTCCGGACTGCTTGAGCGAGACCCGACGCATTTATCCCAGACCATGCAGCCGCGGATGAAAGATGCGGAAGAAGAGGGAGAGTGGCCCTATATCCAAGTAACGACAAAGATTTGAATGCGCATGAAGGCGGGCGTTCGGATGGTGAAGGGCAAGATTGACCGGTGAAGACCGGTGCGGAAACCGATGAAGGGCACGGAAGCCCGCCTCCGGAATGCGAATTCATACATGGGAAACCTCGTCGAGAATACGACGAGCGAGATCCTTCCGGGCCGGTTTGCGACCGAGAACCCTCGATTCCTTCGTCCAAATCTTGATCTTGTTGAGCGATTGGATGAGTCGGTAGAAGTCCGATTGAAAGTTCCTTGGTTGGTAGCGACCAGGAGAGGTCCGGCGCCAGCCTTACTCGACGGGGTCCGCTCGTCCCCTCGTCGCCACCACATATCTGATCCCCGGCACCTGAAAAGCAGCGAAAGAAAAGTGAATTCGAGGACATCAAATCCACCCCTCCACCACGACTCAGTGACACGGCGAGGGGCCGGACGCACGGCAGAACGGCGGAACGGATCTCCCTCTCACAAGGACCTCACGCGGATTACTTCTCTCCAACAAACTCATCAGCCGACCATAAAAAATTCCCCGTAAAATACAAGAATCTCCCCGCGAGATTCGTGCTTTTCGATCGTGGCATTCAAGTTTACGCCGTCTCATCCTAATCTCGCAAATATTCAACTCTCTCCCGCTATATGCAAGAATCTCCCCGCAGGATGCAACTCTCTCCCCGCAAAATGCAAGAAATTCCCCGCGACATTCAATCTCTTCCCCGCGATATTCATACAAGATAAACTCTAGATTCATCCTAAACTCATCCTAAAACACAAATTGAAAGGAGATTATCAAAGAATCAAGGCGTTACACCTTTCGTCGAAGACATGTCAAGAAATTTGAGATTGAAAGGCATGGAAGGTTCTGCGTTAGAAACTTTTGGAAAATCGGGAAGAATGCACAAATGAAACCCTAAAATCCTTTTTATAACAAAACCCAAGGGCATACGAAAGGTCACGCCTTTAGGCGCCAAGTTCCATCTCATAATGACAAGTGGCATTGAAGACACGCCTCGCTCCCGAGACTCCCGCGGATCTCCCGAGTGTACGACATATGTGCCGCCGAGCTGCAGTATCTGACGTCGCTCGTTTTCCACCGGCGAAGACCATCACCGCCTCCGAGGACTTTCCGGTTCAAATTCATTGCTCCGCTGAGCAAAGACTTAGGGGCTTACATTGCGGGTGGCCCTCGCCCAATATAGATCCCAGTTTGCCCTTGGAAAGCGGTGAGGAATGTCCGTGAGGCACGTGGCCGACCAGCGGATCCAGCCCGATTGCCGTGGAGGGCAATGTCCGTCTTTGGGCACGTGGCGGTCCAACGGATCCGGTCATCCTCGACGCCACGTGCCCCAATATTAGGACCTTGACTAGGTTTCCTTAGTCAAGTCTCCGGGAACCGCAACAAACCGGTTTTCGGCGACAATCTAGGGAGGAGGCCACGTCTTGGCCTCCTGCACAAAGCCCTAGCAATCCGCTAGTGGGCTTGGACTTACCAATCGGATCTTGGCCCGGTGGCGGGAGCTATAAATACCCTCTCACTTGAGAGGTCGGTATCTCATTCTTACTCTCTTTTCTCACTTGCTTGCTCTGCCTCTACTTTGGCATCGGTGTATTGCGGGTCCCCCCCCTTTTCTTCCACTTTGGGCCACCGTTGCAGATTGGGCCAAGACACCTTCTGGTCAGGTACGATCAAACATTAATGTAATTTGCAGAATTTGTTGGGCAACTGTGATGTATGCAGCCTAGAAAAAATTTGAACTAAATTCTCAGATTTTTGTGAATATGCTTGGCATGACATGAATCTTTTCCATCTTGAAAGATTAACACACTCTTCTCATTTAATTTTTCAAAAATGGAAAACTTAGACATATTCTCTAAAAATGTTTACTTTCCATATCACTTAATCCAAGTTTCATTTTGTTGAAGAAATTTCGCATTGTCATCTTCAGCAACTCAAATGTTATTACCCATAACTTTTGAGAAAATATGACCATTTGGTGTTATATGAGCATGGATTTAAAAATCCTTGACTAGTACAGGATAAATTGGACCTTTTAAACAATTCAAATAGGTTTCTCAACCTTGAGTCTTCAAGACAGTAGAAAAATTGAACCAGCTTGCTTTGAGGTTGTCAAAATCTACAATCAACTCATAAAGAATAAACTATGTTGATATTTGTAGATAGACGAAGACCAGGATCATGTTGAGGTTGCTGAGAGGATGCTGACTCACTAACCTATTGCTGAACAATTGAAAGTTGTTGTTATTGAGTTTGATGTTATTGAGTTTGATGTTATTGAGCAGACAAAGCTTATTGTTGAGTAAATGCAGTTTTGTTGTTGAGCCATTGTGTAGAACACGAACACAAAATGGTTTTTGGGTTGTAGAGAAATTTAGGCTTGAAATAGTGAAAGTGTAGGATAGGAGTTGCGAAAAGTGTGTTAAATGAGGGTGAGTGGGTTTTTAAATACAATTTTTTGTAATGATTAAAAATATTTTGAATTGTGATTTTTTTTTTTTGGCAAGAGGTAAAGTGAAAAGATTTTACCAAATCCCAACACAAATCACTTTTCCAATGTGTCAAATCAGACGTTTAACATGTTTCAAGAAAAGACAGTTGTTAATTTGAATCACAATCCTTTCACTTGCTTGACAATAATTAATGAAGTAAACTCTTCAGTATCCAAAAGACATAACTTTTCCTAAAAGGAAAACTTTTGACCTAGGACGCTTAGGATACATTAGATCTTCTCACTTCTGAAGACTCACATTTCAGAAGCACACACTGTCTTTGAATCTCATTACGACACTCAAAGAAATAACAATTTTGAGATTTTCATCTATTTTATTATGGTCAAAACACCATTTTTTAGTTTTTCATATTGAAAACAAATCTATCTTCAACAATGGATTTTAAAAATATATCAACCCATTGATGGTCTGAATCAATAAATTTAAAATTTTAAACACCCTTTTGAACATAGTCTCGTATGAAATGATGTTTAATCTCAATATGCTTAACTCTAGAATGTAAAATGGGATTCTTAGATAAACAAATAACAGAAGTATTGTTACAGAGAATAGGAACTTTACTCTTTTAGATATGAAAGTCTTCTAGCTGACTTTTCATCTAGAGGATCTGAGTGTTGCATCCAGAAGCTCTAATATACTCAACTTTTGCAATTGATATTACAATTATTGATTGCCTCTTACTAGACCATGAGATCAAATTGTCTCTCAAAAACTGTCAGCTTCCATAAGTGATTTTTCTCTCTAGTATATCTCCAACATAATCAACATCACAATAACCTACAAACTTATATTCACTTGATTTCCTATAACACAAACCAAGGTTAATAGTACCCTATAAATATAACTTCCTAAGACACCTTGTACCACATTGTTCATATTATTTTACTCAAATAATGACTAAAGGGATTTGTCAAGAAGTTAAAATTGCGATACTATTACACGCGTAAACAACTACATGTATATTCACAGGAAATGGTAAACTTCGAGAATTTCTGCTAAAATTGTTTTCAAATAAAAATCTATAAGAAATTCATGAGTAAAATCACCAGGAAATTTTGCAAAAAATTACCATGTATGGAAGTTAACTTCTAAATGCACCTTCCAGCTTTATATTTCTTATACTATTACCTCAAAGAAAACAAAAAAAAAACACTATAAGCATATCTGTATGAAATGTTAAATATTAGCCATACTTGCAAAAGTTTATGCAAAATATTGTCGCAAATATCTTTTTTTTAATTTTCATAAAGAAAATTTCTAAATATATATAATACTATTGATAATAACTATATAAGATAGACATGCTTAAATTTGTATGAACAATGAGAATGAACCCACTCCCTCAATGCTCAAGGCAATAGATGCTACCACTAGGACATATTACTCTCACTAATTTAGTTTGCTATTTAAGACTATACCTTATTTAATTTACTTAATTGTTTGTATTATATTTACTGTATAAAATATTTCATATTTAATAATATGTACCTACCATTAAGTCATCTTGTATTTTTTTTAAAACTATTTTATATTTAATAATATTTAATTTTTAATATATATATAGGAGAGATCAAATTACACCCGAAGAGTTACATCATGAGTTACACTCGTTCAAAAACGTCACTTTGGATTAATATTTTTTAAAATCAACCATTGAATTGAAACATATCATCATATAGATCATACCTATAAAGTTCGAGATTAATCTATAAATATTTACTATGTCATCGAACTACATCAAAATTAACGTTATATGAAAGTCCATTTTGACGTTAATTTTTGGATATTTTAATCGTATAGTAAAACTTTATAGATTAATCTCAAACTTTATAGGTATAATCTATATGTTGATATGTTTCAATCCAATGGTTGATTTTAAAAATATTAATCAAACGTTTTAACGTAACTCTGGTTGATCATATATATATATATATATATATATATATATATATATATATATATATATATATATATATATATATATATATATATATATATAACTTTTAAATTAATATATTGTCTGTTACTTTTTATTTTATTTTTTAATATATTAAAAAAATTACATTTTGATTAGATTTTTATTTATTTTTTGGAATAATTTTTTTATAAAACATTTTTTTAACAAAATCTACTTTAAAAAATATTGCATACATTCATAAATAAATAAGTAAAATAAAATCGTGAAGAATTAGACCTAGTAGAATTAACTAAAAAAATACGACTTAAGGTTGAACAAGCTAAATGAATACGCGAGATTGATTTTGAGGGACGACTATTTTTAATAGAGCAGAATTTGGTGGATAGAGAGTCTAAAATTCTAATCCAATCCACTATTTTTTGACAGAAGCGCAGACTGGCCCAACGAACCACCGTTCGTTTCTCCAGTCTTATATAAATTAGTCGTACATTATCGTCCAATAAAAATACTATTTACTTGCTATGTTGTGTAAATATTTTTTATAATATTTTTATAATTTGACGAAATACACGTTGATTATTTATTATCGATGTAAAATTATTTTGCACCTATGATGCACCACCTATTTTTTCACTTTTTAATACTTTAAAATGATTTTGATTAACAATTAATAAATGATAAATATTTCTTTTACTATGTAAGAAACAATATCCTACTTTAATAAAAATTCAAATAAAATCATTTATGTAAGTTTTCAAAAAAGTTATTAATACTTTAAAAAAACTTATAATTAAAAAATAACGAATAAATTTTTAGTCAATAAAAATAATATCCTTCTCCTTTTTCTTATCAATATAAAAATAATATTATAGTTTCTTTTTAACATCAATAATTTATATATAAAGAGATATAAATGTAATTTACATTAATTTTATTTAAATTAAAATGTCAACAAATTAATAACTAAAATTAAAATGAATATAAATAATTTTATAAATAAATAATATCTTATTTTTTATATATAAATTAAAATAAATATTGTATAAATAATAGGTTAAATTAAAGTTTTGGTCCCCCTATTTTAGTGTTTTCACAATTTTAGTCCTCCTATTTTGTTTTTAAACACTTTTGGTCTCCATCACTATTTTAGCTTAAAAAAACGCCGATATGTCATTTTTTAAAATATGTGGCATATAGTAAAATATCAGTTGTGTGTTATATAATTACAAGGAAGAAAAAGACATGTATTTTAAAAAATAAAACATAAACGTTTTTTGTAGACAAGTGAAAACGGAGATCAAAAGTGTTTAAAAATAAAATAGAACGACTAAAATCGTAAAAATAATAAAATAGGGGGGGCAAAATTATAATTTAGCCTAAATAATATGATACTTTTTCATTTCTCTAAAAAATTTAAGATATGTATAATTATCAGAAAGATTTTATAACATGATATAAATTGGTTTTAAAATTTAAAATGCAAATCACACCGAATTAATTAAAAAACAACTCAAATACATCCAATCAAACTCAATTTTTTTTATTTGATTCCGTTCAATTAAAGATTTTCTATTACATCAATTCGGTTTTAAACACTCATTACCATCTATTTTTTCAATTTTAAATACTTTAAAATAACTATGATTTACATTTAGTAAATAATAAATAATTCTTTTACTCAATAAGAAACAAACGAAAAATATTACTCCCTCCTTCCTAAAATAAGTATAATATTTAATAATAAAAATTGTCTCAAAATATTTGTTGCTTTAGATTACTAATGCAATTTTATATTTAACTTTTTTTAATAAATACTTTTATTTTATTATTTTTCACTTAACATTAATATTAATTTCAATACAATAATGGTTTATCAGAATAATTTAGTAAAATTACTAATCTCTATTTCATTTAGGAAGAAGAGAGTAATACTTTAAAAAAAAAATTATAATTAAAAAAAGAATTTCAGTCAACAAAAATAATATCTTTCTCTTTTTTTCTTAAAAAAAAATACAACTTCAAATTTTTTCTTTTTACAGAGAAACACTTATTTAAACGAATGCAAAAACCAATAAACAGCGAAAACTCCACATTTGAATTCGGAAAAATCGTTTCACTTTCAGAGGAAGAAGAAGAAGAAGAAAAAACGCTAGGGTTTTGCGTTTCACACTCTCAAACAACAACATGAACGCTGATCCTCCTCACACCATGTTATCAACCGAACAGATTCAAAAGGTGCCTACTTTTGTTTTTCATCACCAATTTCGCTTCTTCGTTTTTTTTCTTCCGTTACGTTATATCTATATCTATATCTATAGATTTATCTATACGCGTAGAAATTTCATAAAAATGTAACCTTTTCCTGTTATTCTTTTTTGTTGTACTTTTTGCGTTTTGGAAATGTGATAAAATGTCATCAAATGTGTCTTGTGTTTTTCTCTATTTCTTTCCTTGTGCCCTAAGTTATTAATTCGTTTTTCCTCTTTTGTGAAATTTTTTACATTTGTTCAATCCAAGATCATGTTTTTATGGTTTTTATTCTTGTGGCACAGTACTTGGAGGAGAATAAGGAGTTGATACTGGCAATTATGGAAGGAAAAAGCCAAGGGAAGTACGCCGAGATCGCCCAGTGAGTAGCTGATTCTTTTTCATTGTGTTTAACTTGTATTGTTATGTTTGTTTCTAGGTATTGTCATGTGGTTTCAGTTTCAGTTGCAATCTCTTTTTTCTGTCATGGATCTCTGAATTTTGTAGCATACAATTTAGTACTCTATGTTAGTTATAGCTTGGAAACCTTCTCGACTTTACACAAACATGTTAGCCTTTTTATCATTTCTGATTCGGTTGAAGAACTGCTTACTCTTGAAAAACAAGGAAGACAGGTTGTTCTTGTTAGATTGTAGCGTATGTGATTTGATAAATGAAGCTTAGTTAATGTGAAAATGGGAATTAATGGTTAAGATTTTAAAAGAAGTATGTTTCATTCTCAGCCAATATTTAATTGTATGATAAATCCAGATGCTTAAGTTTTAATGCAGAAGGTTGCAATTATGAATTACATATTCATGTAACACATGGTAGAAATGATCCTTCCATTTTAACCTGTATATCCTTTTGTACTCTGTTCATTCTTGCAGTGGTGAGATATTGGTCATAACTTAATTACATATATATATTAGTTTATGTGTTCTAGGAAGAACACATTTTTTATTTTTGGCAGTAGCTCAAACTGGTGTTAAAATAAAAAATGGTTGTCAAAACCTGTAGTGTAGTTAAACCAAGGTGCTATGAATAGAAGAGGATGGAAGGTTTTACCATTTCCTGATTTTTTATATGAGTCTATGTATTCTATCACACTATTACCCATTCAATCAACAGTTATTATTATGTATAATGGGAATGTTGAGAATAATTTACATGAAAATAACATAAATACTAATTGGACAAAACATATTTTTCTTCTTTTTATTTTTATGAATTGTGTTGCCATGTGCTAATTCTCCCAAATTAGCTCTGTCTTTCTGGTTGATGAATATAAAGTAGTGTTTAGTAGACAATTTAGAACAGAACAGAAATTGTTTAGAGCTACGCATGTATAAAATAAAACATGACATTAAGAAAGAGTAGTGCATTTTGACTTATCTGCATAGAATGGAAGCAAAGATATCTACACCCATTCTATTCATATGCTAAACACTACCTTAGAGTTAGCCTGCTATTGAATTTGAATTTGTATTTGTTTGTTGCAAGTGTCATTCACTATGTGGTGTGCTTGCCTTCTTCATTGTTATCTATGGCTTATCATATTGTGTATTGCTAATAATAATTAAGCTTGTGTGCTGGATTACTTATACGGTATTATTCCGATTACCTGATACAGATATCAAACCAAGCTTCAGGATAACTTGACTTTTCTTGCCAGACTTGCTGATTTTGATTCACAGCCTGAGCCTCAGGCACAGATGCATTCTCAGGTTGTTAAGATCATTTGATTAACCAGCCAAACGTAAGTTTGAATTATAACATTTCGTTACTCATGTGAAAGTTGTGTCACAGGGACAAGGCATGCAGCGACAGCCTCAAGTAGCAATGTCCCAGCAACGCCCGGACTTCTCCACCGGAAACGAGCCTTTCGATATGAATGAGCAGCAGCAGCAGCAGCAGCAGCAACACTTGACAATGTCTTCACAACTGCCTGATCTTTCAACTTCAAAGTTTGCTTTCCAGATGAATGAGCAGCAGCACTATAAGCAACCAACTTTCATCCAACAGCGTCAACTTTTCCCTGAAGGCATGAATAGTTTTTCTGGCACTAACAACAGTGGCATGCAAACAAGAATCTGTAATCAGCCAGATGCCCCATCGTTCAACCAAATGGGCTCAGATGCTGGTCCTGGTTGGTCTTAGATTCAGTCAGCATTTGGATCTTGTGTATGTTTACAAAACTATGAAATTGTCTTTCAAATTTTTAGTCATATTTTTCTGTTCATATCAGAAATGAAAAATGTTTTACGTTTGTTGAATTACCTTTTACGTATAAGACTATGTAGAATGGTTTATAAATTCAACACACTCCTTTTTCACTTTTTATACTACACATTATCTTCTCTTTCTTTCACCTAATAATTCAACACACACTCACTACAATGGTTTTGTTTTAATAAAATTAACACCCTACTCCACCACCATTCACAACACACTAAAAATCTAAATATTCACAACAACCAACAAGAATTTGCAAAATATTTTATGTGGTCTCACTCCCTCCTCATTCAACACCAATTAATCAACCTTACTTTTAACACTCAATTCAACATTTCATTACAAGCATTCAACTATTGAAAAAGTTATTCAACACCTCTATTGTACATAGTCTAATTTTTACAATTTTTTATTGTTTTCTTACCCGTTAAAATAATCATTTCATTCTGTAAAATGCTAGCCTCCAGAAAATGTTTTGTTGGGAGATGTAAATTTGTAAGTGATTTTGAAATTTCTGAGTTTTTCAAAATAAATTGAAATACCGGAAAATTCAAAATTTTCAGTATAATATCACGCTCCTGAAATTTTTAGTACGAATATACCATAAATTTTGAATTTTCCGATACAAAATATCAGAAAGTTCACAAAAATACCGTAAATTCTTACTTGTTTTGTTAAATTTCTTGTATGTCTTCGAAATTTCCAGTATCGCCAAAAAATTTGAAAAATCTGATGGTCTTCGGAGATTTGGAAAATATGGTGAATGATTTGGGTATGGACATTTTGAATCTTGCTTGACTTTAAATAATACCAAGATTCACATAGAGGTTTAGGGGTGTCAACGAGACATAGAATCTTCGGAGGATGCTTTATCCCAATTTCCACGGAGATCCATAGAGATCGAATCTTAAGAAAATTTCTATACTTTTCGATCAAAACTATGACACTAGTTTTTCACTATTTTTTCTTTTAAAAAACACGCATATTTAACATCTTTCTTTCTAAACATTTCTTTTAAAAAAAACACATATTTAACATCTTTCTTTATAAAAGAATAAAAATACATCTTGCATCAATAAATAAAAAAAACAAAAGCACTTGTAGTTGCTAATATATTTCTATATAAAAAAAAATGTTAACAAAACTTGTTGCTATCATGTTTCCGTTAATTTACAACCATAATATTGTTGTTGTCAGCGAAAGTGGTTGATTATGTGTGAGTGTGGCAAATTCATAACTACTAATTTATTAATTGAATGAAAACATGTTACTAATGGAAGTAAAGTGAATTTGAAGAGTAATTATCATAAGCACGATGAGCAACGAAGAATGGTTCTTGTGATGATGATGAGAACATAGGAGATGATGAAAGGAGGAGACGTAAATAATTGAGAAAAGAAAATGAGGAGACGATGAATAAATTTTATGTATTTGATGCACTTTTCTAGAGTTGGATACTTGGGTAGTGAAATAATACATTATACAATAAAATATAAAAATAAAATAATCCATTAATGACTCTACATTTTTTTGGTAAATAACTATATTTTCTAATAAATTATATTTTTTATGTAAAATTATATAATTATATAATTATATATTATATAATATATAAAATATAAAAGTTAAATAATATGGTCGGAGTCGGAGAATCTATGGGGCAGAGGATACTTTCCTAATCTCTAGTCTAAAGTATCATTGGGAAAACTTTTTCCTCCATCCTCATTCTTACGGGAAAAAGATCTTCAATTTCAATACTCTGAACAGATAATCCTTATAGAGATCTCTGTTAATAGATGCAAATTGATATCTCTATAAAAGTTTGTACAAAGTTTTAATTTATTGTCTATTACGTGATATCTAGTCAAGATATAGTCCAGTACACAAGTTTTCAAATCAACTTGTGCTAGCTAGAAATATTTGCAAGAGGTTCCTCATAAGTGTCATTCAAACAGACACTCAGATTTGCATACAATTATTTTCCACCCTTGGGAAATTGAAAGACATACCAAGTGTTACTGGCCTCAAAGAAAACAATCTCGTATGCTGTGGATTTTCTCAAGCTAAGATTAGAAACAACTTAATGGTAAAACAGAGCTCATAAATGATGGAAATGTTGCATAAGATTGGTGTGGAGTTTAAAGTTTGTCATAGGAAAGAGTTATTTTGGATAGGATATATAACACAACAATGATAATTTTGAAGGTAGGATCAGGGTTTTTGAATTCAAGTGATCTACTAAGCTTACTATTATGGTTTTATGTGTTGAACAAGTAAATTTGGTATTGATGATGATAAAGAAATTAAATCAAAATAATAGATATCATCAAACAAAGCTTAAGTGTGAATCAAATAAAAAAGCGAGAGGTTTCTGATGATCTGTGCTAAAGGGTCAAGCCAAAGGACTTCACTAAGAAATGGAACCAACTATAAAAAAACTCGTTAGTGTTTCTTGCTCTACCTGTTTATTTATTTTCTTACAGAATAAATATATTCATTTGTAATAATCTAGAGGCAGTATACCCAAAATTAGTGAAAGTTTTCTTCTCCAATCTAAGCTTTCAAAAAGAGGTCATTAAAACAAACGTATGTAAAATCCTCATCTCACTTTATGTTGAAGATTTTCGTGAAATTTTGGATTTAGGAAACTTTATACTATATTGACTCACCTGATGAGTTAGGGATAAATTTAACTTCCCCATAGTCACCTTTTGAGTTGGTTAGATAAGAATTTACTTCTTTATCCATTATAAAAAATTGAGTAGTATACGTAGGATTAATTTTATTAACCCATTAAACATGACTCATGTAATTAAAAATTTGACTTTAAATAAAAGATACTTTAATGTGATGATTATTTTTGTTGATGGATAATGGGGTTTTTATTTTGAAATTCAAAATAAAATTTAAATCTCTCCTCTCTCTTCATGACTATAACGACATGACTTTTGAGAATGAGTTGGAATAAAGTGCCTATAAAATGACACTTTATGCAAGCGATATCAACTTTTCTCATTTCTTCTCATTTTCTCACAAATAAAAAAATATTTTCATCATCAAAGATACAAATAAAAGAAAGAAGGATGAGATAAGAGAACAATTGAAAATAAGAATCGAGAACCAGACAAGATTCAACCTCATGGATCCAATATACTTTTATTATTATTTTATAAAATTTAAAGTATTGTAAAAATCATAATATCAAAATCTAAAATATAAATCTTTGTTAACCGTTGGTATCATAGCATAATTACATATATAATAATTTTCAGATTTATAATTCATGTGTATTGCCGAATATTGCTATCGACAATGCAGGATTATAGATTTGTTGTCATTATCATTAATTGCGTTGAATTGAATAAGTTATAAGTTATATAAGTGTGAAATGTGAAACGATACAGTAATGTTATTTTGCCCTCGACGGAATTGTCTGAATGTTAATGGATTGAGTATATAATGGTTATCTAATTCATGTTGTATAAAAAACACATGGTACAGTAAATGAATTCAATACATATAATTCATGATGTGAGAATGTATATTATAATTAAATAATAATTTAATATTGAATGTTCAAGTAAAATGTTTTCTTTGAACAGTAGATACCTTTTGTGAATGTTAGAATTATATCAGAAAAGAACGTCTTAATATGAATTGGATTGCATGATAGAAATTAATCTAATATATGCATATTGGTAATATATCCATTAACTTAGATTAAGTAAAATGTACGAAACGGTGCTTATGCATATAGCAAGGTTATTGCGATGGAACTATGATACATTATGAGACAGTACGTTGAATATTTAAGTCTCCCACCGTTTTCCTAGTAAGTGTTTCAAAATAATTTCCACATCTTTGGATAGAAAATTTATTTGTATAAAGGATACACCCTCCGATCGTTATAAGAAAAAAATTAAAATTAAATAGTTTGTGTTTTACTTATAATAATGATTAGAGGATGTAATAATTATGCCATATTAAATAAATCAGATGAAAGATAAAATGAATTTGAAATTTTAAGTATGGCTTTATTAATTACTAAAGTGGTCAAATTCATAAAATTGAATTTTGATTATGAATTTCAATTATTTGATTTTGAAATGAAAAGTGTACCATTTAATTTGAAATTATTTGCATTAGAATTTTTTTAACTAATAATCTTCAAATATGTATCATAATTTTGCGCTTATTAAGTAATTTGTTGAAAATTTAAAATTTAAAAATTTTAATGTATAGATTTGTTGATTAGCAAAGTAGTCAAATTTATTAAAGTTTTTAATTTTAAATTAATACTAATTCATTTGTGTAGTTTACTATCATAATTTTATTGTTTAATGGATTTAGAATTTGTTAATCACCAAAGTGATCAGAATAATTAAAGTTTATGATTCAAATTAAGCAATTGAATTTGATTCATGCGCTATATGAACATATTTGGGTTCAATGAAATTTATTGTTATAAAACATATATAGATAATCCAAAGATGGATCATGACTTATAATTGATGAAATTAAAATGTTTATTAATATACTTATTTGCTTGTACATCCAAAGATATACATGCATATTATTTTGAGTATGATTAATTCTTCATTAAAAGTATGTTCATTTAGCATCAGTTTATTTTATCAAAATGTATTTAGGCATCACCCAAAGGTAAATTTAGATACATGATTAAAGTTAAATATTGGTTTGAATCCATAAAGTTTATTCAAAGCATTAATGTATGATCGTGTTTTAGATGTTTGCGGTTGCTACTAATATGTTTGCCTTAGGCAACGTAATGATAAAGTTCAATGGGCTGAACTATGTTGATTGGTCTGAAAAGATTTAGTTTCAACTGGGTGAGAAACATGAACCATTACAGAGGACATTACAGATCGATGAAAGGTCCCATTGGTTAGCTTTAAACTTGATTTTAAAGGATAATGTTGGTTCAATTACAAAGATTCTCGAAAGTTGTTGTAAATGTGAACAATATAATATGTTTGACGCACCACAACAAAATGGTGTTGTGATGTATCATTATCATTATGGACGTACACATTAAGGACTGCTGCGTATTTGCTTTAATAGGATTCCTAGCAAGATAGTTTCTAAAACTTCTTATGAACTATTGACATGAAGAAAATCAGATATCAAGCAAAACTAAAGGTGTATATGAAAATGTATAAATTTTATTGTCATGATCATATACGAGAATAATTGAGTTTAGTAATGTTCGGTTTATTGAAAATGGTCAGTTCAGTGGGAGTGAGAAATCACATAAATTGGAAATTGTGGTGACTTGTGGAGAATCTTCTTCACTTAAAGAATCTCTTCATATTGGTGTCCATAAAATTGTGTTGTCATCATACAACACAATGGGATAACCAATGACTATTCACTTGAGCATTGATGAGGATGCAATCTCGTTCACATAAGTCATGGAAAGCTGTAGAGAAGGTTCTTAGGTATTTACAAGTCACCAAAGATTAATTGCTCATATATAGAAGGTCAGATCGCCTTGAAGTGATTGACTATTTTAGATTTAAACTTTGTGAAATGTGTGGACTCAAGGAAACCCACATTTGAATATGTTTCATTATGACTGGAGGATGAATATCATGGAAGAATGGAAAATTAGTCTATACTTGCTTCTTCTACTATAACTGTGGAACTGTGGCATGCTTTGAGGCCACAATTCAATCATTATGGTTGCAGAATTATACCTTAGGGCTTGATATTATCGATAGTATAGCTAGGCCACTAAGGATTTATTGTGATAACTTTGCAGATGTCTTCTTCTCTAAGGCTATGTTTGAGAGTTTGGAGGGGAGGGGAAGGAATAGCTTCCAAACATAATTTTTTTTAAAATATAAAGAAATTTTTAACATTTTTCGAAAAAAAGATTTTGTTTAGAATACTATAGCAACAAAAAATTATATTTGAACAAATTGATTAAGCCCCCCAAAACCCTCCAAAGCCCTCATACAATACAAATTTTTAGTTCCTCCAAATTAGGGGTTTTTGGTGTTATGAAGAAAAACAAACCCTCCAAAACCCTCATAATCAAAATCTTTCTACTCTTTTCACTCAATCCTTCTTATTTTTGAAAGTCATCCCCTCTCTTTCTCTTCAAACTCCCAAACATAGCCTAAGAATGATGAGTATTAAAGGGGTGATAAACACATGAAATTGAAGTACTTATTATTGAAAGAAGAAGTGCAGAAACAAAAGTGTCATTTGAACATAGTAAATATTTTAATGATAGTGGATTCGTTAACTAAAGGTTTACCGCCCAAAACATTTGTTGGCCATGTAGAAAGGATGGATATTATGTAAAAGTCCTTGTTAATATTAGTGTGATCGGTATATATACATGAAAAGCTTAATGTTCGTATTGAATGACACTTGTTAATTCAATTAAGGTTATGTTTCTGCTTAATTTTTGTTATCCAAATCATATAGTATACATTATTGTTAATATGTGATGACAAAAGGTGTTTTTTTAAAAGGACATGAAAAACACATTGTTGTATCCCTTAAAGTTATTTGAATTGGATTGATTCGTTATACATGGAAGGAATCAAGTTGATATATGAATTGCGACCGCCATGATCCGACCATTGCACTTCATTAAAGATAATGACTTAGGAATGAGTTGTGACTGTTGGAATAAAGTGCCTATAAAAGGGTGTAACACCCCTTCTAAAATATCCCGCGAATTAATATTTAAATAAATAAATAGATAGATCAATCAGAGTTAACATATGAGAAAGGGCATTACAATTCATTCGAATAAAAAAATATCAAAACAGTAGTCATGCTTCACTGAAGAACTTTATTAAAATAGTCAAAAACCAATGATATGTTCTACACAGCGGAAAATAGCAACAAAACCGGAATAACTTCAATTCATAATTATTCCCAAATAAATCAAAGAACAAATGAGTACAAAATAAAATTTTCAGCCCAACGTTCCCTAGTGCTACAACTATCAGAGCATGACACTGACACGCGGATAACTAACTAGCACAACTCTATAAGCCATCCTCACCAACTCCTGAGCTGCTAACTTTAATCTGAAATCCTCAAAGTAAGGGTGAGATTTCATCATAATTAAAATGCATTATAAGTTCTTCAAAACAATAAAATATCACAAGTATATTAATCTACCTTTTTTAGCATAATCAGATTTCAGTACACAATTGCAATTCAAACAGTTCATTATGCACAACAACAACAAAAATGAAATTATAACACTGGAAACCATCCTAACATGTTACAATTTCACACAAATGCAAATGCAGACTCAATGCATGTGGTACCAAAACGTGAACTAAGTCACCAACATCGATTCGTCCATAATCACCCGGACATGAATCCAGCCTCACCACCCATAATCACTCGGGAACAATTATTGACAATACGAGCCAAATTCCACACAATGGGAATTAACTCCACCAGAATGCATATGCATGCACATCATAAAGCATGCATCATTCAACACAGGTTATGACCACATCAGGCATCATAAACCATCATCAACCACAACATGATATCCTCATTGATCATGCACACAACAAACAGCATAAAAACATACATTTCACCCACCAAAACCGGATACAAGCAATTACCATGGATACAACACTGCACACACACCAATTATGCACAAGGTACAAACTGCATAACTCGAAATCCGACGCATTCTCAAAATAATTTCAAACTACAGTAATTTTATTCATTTCATCAAATAGAACATTGAATTTAAGAAACAACGTCCAAAACGGCGCTCAAAACGGACTTACAGTTTGGAAAATACAAGTTTTTAAAGTTTGAACATTTTTCAAAATAACACAGTGGTAACCGATTCCTCCCAGGGAGAACCCGGTTCCCACAAGTTTGAAATAACAAGCCCCCTGGAAAATGTATGGGGAACCCGGTTCCTCCAGGCAGGAAATTGGTTCCCACTAAAAAAATGGTTTTTCTTTGTAAAATTTTAACTGGGAACCCGGTTCCTCCCCAGGAGTAACTGGTTCCCACTGAGTCAGAAATCATTCTCTCTGGTTTTTGTACCAAGAACCCGGTTCCTCCCACATGGAAACCGGTTTCTTCGACCTGCAGAACCAAAAATCTGCTGACAGCAGTATGCATCCAATTCCTATCAATCCCAGACGAATCCAGACATCCAAAGGCAGTATAATCACCCAACCAACCGCAGTAACATACAACATAACATATTCTTATCATTCCTAACGATCATATATCATGCAATTTGATCAATTCGACATCAATTGGGTAATTCCTACAAAACCTAAAAATACTAAATTGAGATTCTTAACATGGTATGATCAATCCTATTAAAATCAAAACCGATAAGGCATATTAATCAATCGAAATCACCCCTTACCTTATGGGTTCTTCGAATTCCGGCACCTTTGGCTTTTTTCCTCTTTCTCTTCTCTTCTCCAATGTACGTAGAGTGAAACTTCTCAATATTCTCTTTTTCCTTCTTTTCCTTTTATTTGATTCCTTTTATTATTCCAATAATAATAATAAAATAATAATTAGAATAGGTAGAGTACTTTACACCTCACACCCTCCAATTCAACCTCACACCCCGATTCTTCCATTTATTTAATCAAGTAATTAGATCCAATAATTCAAAAATACTAATAATTAAACTTCTAATTAACTTAATAATTAAAATTCTAATTATTGAGTAATTGAATTATTTGGGGTGTCACAAAGGGCACTTTTATGCAAGCAACACCAACTTTTCTCATTCCTTCTCATTTTCTCACAAATACAAAAGTATCTTCATCATCAAAGATACAAATAAAAGGAAGAAGGAGGAGAGAAGAGAATAATTGGAAACAAGAATCGAGAATCGGACAAGATTCGACGTCATGGATCCGGTACGCTTTTATTATTATTTTATAGAATTTAAAGTATCGTGAAAATCATAATATCAAGATCCAAAATATAAATTTTTGCTAATAATATACCTTCAACCAATCACATAATGCCAATTAATTTTAATATATTTATTTATTTATAAAATAGTACAATAATTTGTTATTTCTAAGACATTTTATATTATGATTGGTTTACGGTACACTACCCAACTTTTTGAGTTGGATAAATAAGAATCACCAAACTAGATATGTTTGTTAGTTGGCTCCTAGTGAACAACATCTAAACTAAGTTACCAAGTGGATTAATTCAACACATGATGGATTACATAAGAAATGGTTTTTTCTGCACTGTAAAGATCTTATCCCAAATATCTTGATTTATGTTAAAGTTAATTTGGAAGGAGATGAATGTGTCATAAACTCCTAAAAAATCAGTTCATCCAAATTTAATCAAATGAAGGTCGTAAATAAAAATGATGTATGGTTTTATACTTCTAATGCTTCTACTAAGTAAGCTTTTAAAGCTCCTAATGCTCCTAAACAACCAAAGTAAAAAACCTAGGAAGAGTTCAATTTTGATATGTCTATAACATTTCATACATGTTCTCTCCTTTAAATAATCACGACAAATACTCAAGACAACAACAGGATGCTTCGTCATTTGACTACAAAAATTGACTTAGTCAATGACCATTTAGATATGGGGTCTATGTTCCTCTTGTGTGTTAGAGGGAGTTAACAATAGGAGCATTGATATAAAGTTGAGGAACAAGCACCCTTGTGAGAGACACACCATTTATCCACCTAAAACCTTAAGGTTTTAGGGATAAAATGGTGTGTTTCTCACAAATGTTCCTACACTATATATCAATGCTCCTAAATCTCCCTCTAACATGGTATCCAGAGCCTTTGGTTCGAGAAAGGGACCGGGTTAGTATCGAAACACCCAAGTAGAGGTGTTCCGTTGCAATGTGTCAACGGCGATATGTAACACCCCTTCTAAATAACCCGCAAATATATTAATTAAATCAGAGTAACATGGAAAACAGGGATGTCACAATTCATAATAAATATAAAACCTCAAATCGAATAGTAATCATGCTTTACTGAAGGAATTATTAAAATAAACTATTCAAACTAACATCATGTTCTACACAGCGGAAAAATATCACAAAAATCGGAATAACTTTAATTTCCCAACATAAATCAAAACCAATGGCGTATAAAACAAAACTCTCATATAGACGTTTCCCCCAGTGTTACAACTACCAGAGCATGACACTGACACGCGGATAAAAATAAGACATAGCTCTATAAGCCATCCTCACCGACTCCTGAGCTGCTAACTTTAATCTGAAATCATTAAAGTAAGGGTGAGATCTCTTTTCAATATATAATGCATTATACGTTTTTAAATACAACAGAACAATTCAATATATTAGTTCACTATCATTAACATAATCATATTTCAGTTCACAAATGCATTTCACACAGATCATTATGCAAATATAACAATCAATGAAATTATAACACTGGAAATCATCCTAACATGTTACAATTTCATATGCAATGCAGACTCTATGCATGTGGTACCAAACGTGAACCAAGTTCACACCCTGTTCCGTTTTACACCTCGGAAAACAGCGTCAATCAATGATTCGCCCATACATCACTGGATCAAGAATCTAGCCTCACCACCAATATCCATTGGGTACGGTTATTGGCTCTGCAAGTCCAATTCCACACAATGGGAATGAACCATCACCAAAATGCTTATGCATGCATAATAAAAGCATGCAACATTCAATCAATAGAATATGATCACTCAGCATATTCCACACTTAGCCAACACCAACATATCACATGATAACAACATAATCATGAAATAAATTATCACAAAGCATAAATATGCCAAACGTTTACCCTTCAATTAGTAAGACTATCACCAGTATATACAACAACAACAACTGAGATCAACAACCATCATGAATATACAACATCGACAACAACACATGATATCAATACAATCATGAATAAACAACAAGGAAAACAACACATAAGCATCAATCTTCGTTCAACCTGTCAGAACAATCTAAACCAATTCATCCACCATTCCTAAAACTACCATAGTTCACAAATCGGAAAAATGGCTTTTTTCAAAATAAAATCCATTAATTATAATTTTCTTCATTTTATAAAATAGAGTATTTAATTTAAGAAACAACATCCAAAACGGCGACTAAAACGGACTTACGGTTTGAAAGTTATGAATTTTTAAAGTTTAGTATTTTTCAAAAAGAAACAGTGGGAACAGGTTCCTCCAAATGAAGAATAAATGGGGAACCGGTTTCTGCGTTCAAAAATGCCATTTTTACTTACCAATACACTGGGAACCCGGGTTCTCCCACATGAGAACCGGTTCCCACGATCCACAGTGTCAGAAAACACTAGTTTTGACAGCAGAATATTTCCAACTTATTCCATAGCATTCTCATACGGATCCAAACATCAAAAACACTAATTTTTATCCAACAAACACCAGTATTATACTACATGGCTCAATTCATTTATTCCCAAACATTCCATAACATCACTACGGTTTCAAATTCCTATAATTCGACACATTTAGGGATAATCCTATAAAACCTAAATTATCCAATTTTCAAGATTCCTAACATACTAATCATCCAATTGCATCCCAAAACCCATAAGGCATTATAATTGAATGAAATCACCCTTACCTCGATGATTCTTGAATTCCGTTTGGCTTTTTCCTCTTTGTCTTCTCTATACGTAGAGTAAAAACCTCAATTCCTTTTCTTTTTCCCTTTTCCTTCTTTTCTTATTATTATTCCTTTTATTATTCCAACAAATAAAAATAAAATAATAATTAGTATGAGTAGAGTATTTTACTCCTCACACCCCCACGTTACTCCTCACACCACCAACTTTTCCATTCTTTTAATTAATTAATTAAATCCAATAATCCAAAAATACTAATAATTAAACTTTTAATTAAATTAATAATTAAAATTCTAATTATTTAATAATTGAATTATTTGGGGTGTCACACGATACAAGTGGGATAGCATGGTAGACTCACACTTGAGGGGGAGTGTTGGAATATTATAGCAAGTGTGAGTAAGTGAGGAAATAGTCTCACATTGTATAGGAATGTGGAGACTTATATATATATATATATATATATATATATATATATATATATATATATATATATATATATATATATATATATATATATATATATATATATATATATATATATATATATATATATATATATATATATATGGGAGAACCCACTCACCTATCACCTTAAGGTTTTAGGTGGACAAGTGGTGTGTCTCTCACAAGGGTGTTTGTTCCTCAACTTTATATCAATGCTCCTATTATTAACTCCCTCTAACATGGTATCAGAGCCTGGTTCGAGAAAGGGACCGAGTTAGTATCGAAACACCTAAGTAGAGGTGTTCCATTGCAAGGTATCAACGGCGATACAAGTGGGGGAGCATTGTGGACTTACACTTGAGGCGGAGTGTTGGAATATTATAGCAAGTGTGAGTAAGTGAGAAAATAGTCTCACATTGTATAGAAATGTGGAGACTTAAGCATATATATATATATATATATATATATATATATATATATATATATATATATATATATTTATATATATATTTATATATATAGGAGGATCAAATTACACAGAAGAGTTATACCAGCGTTACTTGGATTAATATTTTTAAAATCAACCGTTGGATTGTAACATATAATCATATAGATCATACCTATAAAGTTTGAGATTAATCTATAATGATTTACTATGTCATTGAACTACATCAAAATTAACGTTATATGAAAGTCCATTTTGACGTTAATTTTTGGATATCTTGATCGTATAGTAAAACTTTATAGATTAATCTCAAACTTTATACGTATGATCTATATGATGGTATGTTTCAATCCAACGGTTGGTTTTAAAAATATTAATCAAGTAACGTTTGGCGGTGTAACTCATGGTGTAACTTTCGGATATATATATATATATATATATATATATATATATATATATATATATATATATATATCCTATTATTAACTCCCTCTAACATGGTATCCAGAGCCTTTGGTTCGAGAAAGGGATCGGTTGGTTGACTCAAACTTGTTCATGGTTGTGGGTATCGTCCCGCATGCAAGTTTGAGGGGGAGCAATGTGGACTCACACTTGAGGGGGAGTGTTAGAATACAAGTCAAGTGTGAGTAGTGGGGAAAATAGTCCCACATTGAAAGATAATGTGGTGACTTGAGAGTATATAAATGGGAGAACTCACTTCCCTATCACCTTAAGGTTTTAGATGGATAAGTGGTATGTCTCTCACAAAGGTGCTTATTCCTACACTTTATATCAATACTCCTAAATCACCCTCTAACATTCCCTACATTGTGTTTACGGGTGGTGATGACGATATTGGCGTCGATTAGTAAATTTTTTATATTTTCTTTTTTATCTTGTCTTTTTTTGTTTGTTGTAGATTCCGTACATTTTGTTCTTTTGTCATTTTAATTTATATAAGTATTTTTACAATTATGTCTTCTTTTATCTTCTTTATATCTCTATTCCAAATAACTTCACCAAAAAACGAAGTTAAATGGAAAAAGCTCAATAGTGATTCTTGTTATGTTTGTTTATTTGTTTTCATATTGGATCAAATGTAAAATTAAGTACATCCTCACAAAATACTAAAGGAATATCACACACACTTAATTTATTTTTAAAACTTTATTTTTTTTCTTCCGAAAACTTCTTAGTTTAGGCCAAGCCATTTAAAGTGAAGCTTAATCGATTAGAAATCGATTATGCATTTGTCTAATCCAAGACAAAGTCATTGTCTAATCAACTAAGGAAGTCTTTTAGTCAATTATGTTTTAAATACAATAAAAAAAATTATTTTGCTAGATCATAATCAATTATGGTGTAGAATTCACCTTAAAAAAATTCTTTTTGACCAATTTTTTTATTATAAAATGAGGATTTACGATCATTTCGAAAATACACGAGAAATTTGAAATAAATACACGAGAAATTTGAAATAAACTCTCTTCTAGACATTCTCCTACTTTTCCAAATTTTCATATTTCTAAAATATTATTGTTAATACTAAGAGATAAAATATTTAAGTAAAGTTATCTTATATAAATCATTGTTGATTTGTAATTATAATTAAAAGATGGTTGTTCTCTTAACTCTGATATTTTTATATAAAAAAGCTTGTTGAACCCTAGATATAAAATTAATGTAATGAAGGTTATGGACTAATCAAATAAATAAAGTTATGATCGTAGAAATCTCAAGATTCACTCTTTGGAATTAGACGTAGGCATTGTTGGTTTTAGGTCAAACCATAATAAAATCTAATGTATCTTTTAAGATATCTTATCTATTGTATTTTTTTTCTTTTTAATTTCT
Source organism: Vicia sativa (assembly GCA_021764765.1). Taxonomy (NCBI): domain Eukaryota; kingdom Viridiplantae; phylum Streptophyta; class Magnoliopsida; order Fabales; family Fabaceae; genus Vicia; species Vicia sativa. Next base: position 213,170,820 of record CM038794.1, read on the forward strand.
TGTACTTCTCTTGATCTCTTGTCCAACTTCTTAAAATCAATCTTAAATATGTGTTTTAGTTTTTTAAAGTTGCATGAAAAAAAATGTAGCACCCCACTTATCTTGGGTTTGAAATTACTGTCTATAAATATTAAGAAATATTCATTCCACCCTTACAGGTTTTTCCACACCGCAATAAAAAAATAATTTTATTCCTAGCGTTCTGACATGCATCTTCAAACATGCCTATTTTCACCATTTCTCAGTCCAAATTGAAGAGGCGTCCTTGTTATGCTAAAAATGAATCCGAAAATGCATCTTCATATGTGAAAAAGTATGTCTGAAGATACTTCTCTGTAAACATCATTTATTCAAAAGTAAATGGATAGTCCGAAGATGCATCTCTGGATTCTATTTGTTCATATCCTGTGCCAGCAACCTTTCCTCTCATTCCTTCTTCATTTTCTCAAAAGTTACCAAAAAATCATTTGAGCTCTACAACGATTGTCCCTCTGCATCCATTCAATCAAGCTTATTTATTTGGACCTCTTTCCAATATATCATAACATATACCATGCTCATTCTCATCAATCAATTTCTATTTGAAGTTTTACAAATTTCATTTTCTTTTTATGTTTTGATTTTTAGTTAGTTTTATAAGATACAATAGTTATATTATATACATTAGGTACTTGTGTAAATGAAATCTATAATTTATTGCAACATGAAATAAGGATTTTTTTAATCTGCTAGGGCAAATAATGGATCTGCCACGGATGCTAAAAGTTGCAGGGGATCCGGAGATGTATCTCTGGATTTTCCATGAACTGTATTCGGAGATGCATTTTCAAATTGAATTGAGTTAGAAAAATAGGATATTTTATGGACATTTTGTTTAAATTTGATTGTGCTTATAATATAGGTGCAATAGATGACAATAATGAAAATTGAATTAGGGATAGGCATGACTCCCAAACCTTGTTGTTTGATGTGCCATCTTCTTCACAACCCAAGCGTTTGGTTCTCATAGTCGTAGTTGTCTCTCTCAAGAATCTCACACAGCGGGAGCCCTTGAAGCCGATGAGAAATCATGAAGGAATCCCTTGTCGACAATGAAACCCCTGAAGCCGAGGAGGAAGAAATTGAGGCCCCGTTGGAGACTGATAAGTACAAAAATGTCATTATTTCAAGTTATAAATGGTGGCACTTATTAGCTTTATTCTATTGGTTTTTATAGTAAAACCCTAACTTTTGTGTTCATAATCGTTTAATAGTTTATTTGTGTAAATATTGTATCGATTAATAGTTTTATCCCACTTTTGTAGGATTTATCGCATTGCTGAAGCACAGAACATCCAATATCAAATAAAGCTTCAAGATGCATGTTTTAAAGGAAATAAGCATTCTCGAGGCAAGCTTAGCACGATCATAGTATTCTATAAAACCTCTTTTAGAATTCAATGTTGATGTTTATCTGTCTTAGCTTGCTTAATGTTTGGAATTGAGTTGCTATAGACATATACGGTTTCAATCCAGATTTAGGTTGAATATATGTTAGAATATAAACTCTAGAGATAGATTTAGGCTTGATGATCACTTTAGGTATCGACTCTTAATGCCTTTGTGTTGTTTACATTCTAGACATCGCCGACAGGATCAAAATAATTGATACCTAACTTTGCGTAAGAAATAACCTATGTGTGGGAGATTCGTGATGATATTGAAGAGTATTCTAGGTTGAGTGTAATTGAGTAATAAGTTTAAGTATTTGATAGGGTAGATGAAATTCATTCTTGATAGTTCTCTCCTCTCCAAAGAATGTATATATTTTCATGTTCATATAATTTTACTTTTCACACCTCATACCTTAAATCGTTCAAAGTCAAGCTTAAAAACATAGAAACTATTGAACGACATTCTTTCCCTTGCACTAATCCCTGTAGAGATGATAAAACAAAATTAAAAATACTTATTTTTGCTTACTGCTTTATCACAACAGCAGACTTTTACTGATGTCGGGGATTAATGTTTAGATATTGAATTGCATTGCAATAGTTTTATGTTCTTGACCTTTGCACATAATGTATATATATATAGATACTTGTTTATATTGAGATTTTTCTATGTTTACCATACTTGTGAATTTGTGCGTGTTTTTTATACTTGTGAATATCTTATATATGTTTTTTCCCTTCATGTCTGCTAATGTGTTTGGTTAAGAATATCTGTGCAAAGAAGCAACTTGGAGGGATGTGCATACAACATACTTAAATGCGTCAAGCTAACAAAGTAAAACAACTGCTTGTTTGGAGGCACCTAAATATTTGTAAATTATGTACATATTTGTAGTTCAGTTAGAGTAAGTGAAAGATGACTTAGCATAAAATTTTGGTGTTGTCTAGAATTTCTGCACATACATGCTCGTGCTTATCGCAGTCTATTTGCGTTAAGCGCGCCTTATTTTTTTGCGCGTGCTTAGCAATCTTGGTTGGGGCTTAGCGCGTTCTATTGCGTGCCAGTGGAATTTTTGTTTTACTCGGTCTTTTTTTCCACTTTTACCAGGGCAATTTATAAGTAGTAAGTAGTATTATTTTCTAATAATTTTTGTTTGTCGTTTGTCTTCAAATTGGTCTATTGGTTTGAAGTAGCATGAGGTGATTTTCCCAGTTTGATCGTTTCAACTTGCGAATTTATGATAATGATAGTGTTTGAAGTTTGTACTTTGCAAGGTACTCGTTTATCGCTTTCTATAACATAGCATGATTATAAGACTTTTCATTTGTACAATTTTCATGTCATTCATTCTTTTTCCATACTTGTTCAGTTTACTTTAGAACAAAACCCTTTTGTGAGGAGCTTTCCATTGTTTACTATATACAGGAGACTAACTTTCTTGTTTAACTCAGTTTTTTATGTTTAATCTTGTATTTGTGTTGATGTGTATGAAAGCATGAAAATGATCAAAACGTTTTTTGAAATTGAGTGTAACCACTCAACAAAAAGTAATTTAGTCCTTAAGTGTGCAAGCATTTGTTAGCCCCTTTGAGCCTTAATGACAGAATCTACATTGGTATATAAAATATTGAACTTATAAATAACTAACCATGTCTTCATTGATTTTTTTGTATGGATTCTAAATTTGTTTCTTGAAACACTTGACCCTTCAACCATAACTTATGGCTTGATTTTGTTTTTTGTGCCTTAGAAAGTTGAGAGGACTCACATTACATATTCAGTTGTATTCCAGTTAGGGAGAGTATTGTTTGGTTGTTTATATGTTAGTTACTTTGTGGTTGGAAGAAATAAGTGGTTGGAACCAAGAAAAAGAAAGAGAAAAATAAAAATAAATTAAAAAAAAGAATAATATCAATGGTTGTAGCAAATAAGCAAAGTGAGAGGGTGAATAAAAATTTTGATTGCTTGAATTGTTTGCTCTTATAAGTTTAGGCAATTTCGCTTCATTGGTTTTTCGAAATGACCTTTCTTTGTTAACCCAATCCCAATTAGTACCCTTGAAATTCCTTGTGATTTTCGCTTTCATATTGTTCAATATGAGCTTTTTCTTGATGAATGCATAACTTAATACGTTGTTAGCATGATTGTTGGGTGAGAGTTAAGCCTCTCATGGTTTTGTTATTCATCTACCGATGAATTGTATGCTAGGTGTGATTAATTTTTTAACATTGTATTGTCTCAAAAAAATTGACATATGTTTAGTATTTAGGAGTTATTCCATTTTCATGATATCGTTGTAGTTTAGTTGTAAGTTTTGCCTTGCTTGTACATTTTTTATTTGAATCATACATTGGTTTTTCGTTTTTTAAACATTTTGATTCATGATTCTTTGATTGTTTCTTTTTGTTTGTTTAGGTTTGTTTGACTTTGTTTGAGGACAAACAATGTTTTAAGTTGAGGAGAGTTGATAAGTGTCAAAATATTATTATTTTCAGTTGTCAATTGTGGCACTTATTAGCATTATTTTATTGGTTTTTATAGTAAAACCCTGACTTTTGTGTACATAATCGTTTAGTAATTTATTCGTGTAAATATTGTATTGATTAATAGTTTTATCCCATTTTTATACGATTTCTCGCATTTTGTTGAAGCATGGAACATCCAAGATCGAACAAAGCTTCAAGATATGAGTTTTGGAAGAAATAATGAGTTATAGGTCGGGCTAAGCGCGATCATATTGAGCATGTTTAATGGCCAAACAATGAGTTTCATGGTTAGCGCGCTCTAGGGCGCTTAGCGCGTGTTAGGGTGGTTTAAGTGAAATAAAAGAGAGAGCGCTTAGTCCAGTTGAGCAAGCTAAGCGCGGTCTGTATTTTTCAATTTTATATAAATAGTTTTAGACATATTCTTAGGTATGGTTTTGGGTAATATATGTCCCAACTCCATCCCTTTCATTCTTTTGATGATTGAGCTTAGAAAACAATATTTGGAGGTTATAATGAGATGATCAAGGGTCGAAACTTCTTTGCCCGTGACTGACATCGCAAAATATTTTGTTTCTTCTCCATTTTTCTCTTTGTAAGCTTCATTTGTTAGGGTTTTGTAAGTATACTTTGTTTTGTATGTATTTATTGCTCATTGTATTGTATAAAACCTCTTATACAAATCGATGTTGATTTTTATCCTTGTGGGTTTGCTTAATGTTTGGGTTTGAGTTATTATATACATATACGGTTTGAATTCGGACTTAGGATGAATATTTGTTAGGTTCTAAACTCTAGAGATAAATTTATGCGTAATGATCACTTTTGGTATCAACTTTTAATGTTTCTATGTTGTTTATGTTGTGCAAGACATCGCTGATGAGATTAAAACGATTGATGTCTCACTTTGCATTAGAAATAACCACTGTGTGGAAGATATGTGATGTTATTGACGAGTATTTTAGGTTGAGTGCAATTGACCAGTAGATTTAAGTATTTAACGGGTATGTGAAATTAAAACCCGAGAGTTATCTCCTCTCCAAAAAACGTATTTTCTTTTTATAAATTTACTTTTCACACCTCGTACCATATAAACCATTCAAAACCCAAGCTCATAAATGCAAAAACTGTTAAACGATATTCTTTCCCTCGAAACAATCCATGTGGAAACGATAAAATTAAAAAATAATTATTTTTACTTGCTACTTTACTACAACAACAAAGACTTATCCAGGAGGGTCATATGACTCCTCCTTACTTTATAATTATGCAACCATATTGCTAGCATGTTTGGAATAGAGAGATATATTTCTTTTCTTTTGCAATATGTTGTCAACTAATTAAATTCATACTAATTATGTTTCATTGTTTCAGGAGTGTGATTGTTTGAAATTTATTAATCGTAGTAGGAAGATATTGTAGTTGTCGTAACCCTCTGGTCGTTAGTTTGGAGATGTTATCTTTAGAATATCATATTTTAGTTGTGATTTAAGTGCATCCAGAAATTTAGACGCAAAATGAATATTTTTAAATTTTCAAGGATGTTACATCAATAAATAAGGATGGAATGAATATTTTCCTAACTATTTTGTCTGAATAATCAATAAGATCGGGTTCAAAAAAGTTAGTTAGAATGTCATTTATGAGACTCTGAGATTTACTATGATATTTCTATGAGATTTATTATGATATTTCTAATTATATGTGAATTAAGGTTAATAATATGTTTCGAAAATAGTGCATTGTTAGGGGAAAAGTTAAAATCATTGATAAAATGAAACGAAACAATAAACTCTTAAAAAGTGATGAGTTTTAATGAGCACGCATATAAATAATATCACACCTCGTGAATAACCAAGCAATCACACACAATTAAGAGAACTTACGATTTAACTTACACATATTTTAACTTAAGTCGGATCATATTTTTTTAAAAAAATAAATGTAGGTTCTCTTATAAGCCTATTTAATTAAATAGACTAGGACATAGACCATAAAAAACTCTTTTTAACTTATCAGACCAATCTATTTTAATAAAATATAAATACATTTATTATTTTTCATATTGTATTTAGAAATTTAAGTTTAAATACAAAGTAAATTTTAATTATCTAAAAGAATTTGTGAAAATAGGTTGAATAATGTCATGAGTTATTTTCATAACTCATTAAGTTTTTTCAAACAATTTATCTCACAAATTTATGTATACTCAAGTAAGTCAATGTAAAAATATATTTAGTCTCATAGTAATTTTAATTTCCTAGTATATTTATAGTAATTTTGGTTCTCTAGTGTATTTAAACATTAGTTAAATTGTTTATTTACATATTGCTCATTTGATAGACATTTTAAGCAGATTAATCAAGTTTTCGAAAAAGCCAGACTCAAACCAAAAATAAACATATGATAGATTACACATTACACTTAGACTTTACATTTTTTAACTAATCAAGTTTTCGAAAAAGCCAGACTCAAACCAAAAATAAACATATGATAGATTACACATTACACTTAGACTTTACATTTTTTAACTGATCAAACTCAAGTTTGACAAAACTAACTCGACATAGCATATTCTCATCCCTACTTGAGTTTCTACAAGCATTCAAATATTCTTTAAGAAGCATAGAATAATTTAGCATGTAACAACTCGTAAAGGGTTTTGTTGGTCACGCTAAGGGGTGGGGGTTTTTGTTGCTCATGCTAAGGGGTGGTGTATGCAATAGCGCTAACACTTAGCACAATCACCCAAGAAATATAAAAAATAACTCTCTCTTAGAAATATTCTAGAGATGTTTATGCTTCCTTTCTAGTTTTGTTGGAGCTTGTAAGTGTATCATGGTTTATAAAAATAAATAGAAAAAAAGGTAGTCTGTAGACCTTTCGCAATATCATTATGAATTTCTTTGATAAATTTGTAAAACTGAGTTCGTACCATTTAGAGAACAATTTAATCAACAAAGTTGCTTATGAAATAGTGGTAACCATCATTGATAGATTAGTTTTTCACAATGAGTTAAGAGTTAAATCAAAAGGTAAATGCATTATGATTCTTGAAAATAAAAGTCAAATTTAATCAGTTTCACTAGATCAAAATTCAACGGAAAAAAAAAAAAACAGAAGTTTTATCATGCATATTTTCCAATACTTGGTCAGACAAGTGTTCTAACCTAGCATACCAAGTAGAGAGTAATTTTACTCATGTACTCTTATTGGAATGTAGACAAATTTGAACAGTATTGAGTAACTAGAGGCCGTGAGTAAAATCAGGTTTAAAAACTTGTGGATTGGTTTGCATGCATTTTTTCAATTATAATAATAAATTAAAACATTCAAACTCAAATTTTCCTTAAAACGAAAATAGATTTCTCTCTTGAAATTTAATCAATAGCTGCATTATCTCTTGTAAGCAGGAAATGTCGAAATAAATTTTTAAGATGAACAAAAATCCTTGAATATGAAACCGCAATACAGATTGATATCTCATGTGAACGGTCATACAGTGATAGATTAACAAAGGGCACTTTACTCATATTACTCATCAGTTAAAAGATGAAGATGGGGTGCTGTAAAAACTGAAAATGATAGTTATGGTGATTAATCTTTCAAGCATTCACAAATGGAGTGCTGGCAAACTGAAAATGATAATTACGTTGATTAATCTTTCAAGCATTCACAAAAAATCAGTTAAAAGATGCAATGCATGCATAATATCAAAACATGAGGCTCAAATCATCGGAAGCACACCGAATTTAAATTTTAGGGGAGAAATAAATTACTGCATAATATAATCATAATTTACTTGGGACACATGTACTCTCTGGCAATGTTTAAATAATTCTCCCACAAAACAGGACCATATATGTTTCCATCCTTGCCGTGGTGACAGGACAATCCATGCCTTTCTCCCTTCCCTGTATATAAACAGCAAAAGCATGGCAAAATTAATACGTGTAGCTTGAACTGATCACAAATTGAAAGCAAATGGTAGTAAGACGACTCACTATCTTCGAGAAGGGTATACACCAGCAGTTGGCCTGTTTGAAGAAAAAGTAAAGTGTCATTTGGTTATATTCATGTTAACTATAATTATCATAAGATCATTGAATAGCCAGATCACCTGTTTTAAGAAATAAAGTCTGAAACTAACCTCCCATTTGCTGGGCCTGAATTCTGGGCACTGATCATACTTGGTCTGTCAAGGCTTCCCCCATTTCCAACAGATAATTGTGCAGAAGGCTGAACTGCGCTATTTTCAGGGCCATTCATTTCACGAGGATCCTTGGGTTTGCTCAAAATTTTGACATTTGAAAGACCTCCGGCAATACTGAAGTGTGCACCATTGGTTTGTTGATACTGATTTACTGGTAATTTAGAAGGATCGTCACTCATATTTGAAGAGATGACTGTATATTCCTGAAGTGCCTTTTCAGTTTTGATCATTTTGGAGTCAGTTGAAGGAGATTTCTTTAGACGGTGTGACTGAGCCATTGGAGTAACTGCTACAGTGGGCATATACGAAGAATACGGAGAAGATGCTGCAGCAGCTGCAGCAACTTTTGCAACAGCAGCGGTTGCAGCTATCATTTTATGCGCCCCTTCGCGGAGTTGAATAAAGTCTCCCTCAATCGAAAATAACTGAAATGATTAGGGGGGAAACATATTAGGCTATAATGCAAATATGTTGCCAGTAAGCAATCTGAAGTTGAACGAGTAGATAACAGAATGAAAACCACTAGACAACAAAAATATATATACAACAATTTGGCATGCAGTGGTCTGGGATGGATGAGCGGTTCCCACCACTTTATAGCATGCAATAACCAGCTTTTAATTCAGCTGATTTGCATAAAATTATGGCCAATTACACCTAGTTTAGTGCCACTACACTAAATTATATCTGTCTAAACTGTAACTCATAAAACTTACTTCAGGATGGCTAGTAACAAAATCTTCCAGCTTCCCATATTTTCTTTTGTAATCATGCCAATGTAGAGGTGCAAGCATTTTACCCAGTCTATTAGGGAGCTGTTTTTAAAACATAGACCAAATAAATCACATCAGGTAAAGCAGGAGAAAAGCCATCTTTCATAGAAAGTCAGAAGTTTCATACTTAACCCACAAAACACTAACCGTTGAACTAATTCGAATACGGCCAGCAGCTGGAATAGTTCGGACAATACATGCTAATAATGACCTTTCATCAAGCAGAGCAGTTTCTGGAACCTTAGGAATAGTTGTTGAAGTTGCCTGCCCAGTAGAGGCCAATATTTCTGACAAAACAGTATCAGAATTGTTCTGAATCATTTCACCAGCAGATGGTGCATTTGCAGCAGAATTTCCTTGCTCAGTTAATAATATTTGACTTGCAGGTCCATCATTCGATAGTGTCACTGGATTCTGCTCATGCGGAAAGAAAATTGTTAGCTCCAATCCTCTCAGCAGTAAGAGAATTATTCTAATTACTTTTTAACCAGCAGCGAAAATTTCCTTAAAGGCACTTCAAAAACAGAAATTCCTTTCAAGTGGTTGTCTTCAAAATAAGGGTGAATTCACATGAGAATGTTGTTAACAGATCAAGAAAGCACACTGAATAAAATTAAGGGTGGATATGCCCTTTCTACTGACTTCAAAACAGCCTTATTACTTCAAAAATATTGTGGTGCTTCCTGAATGTGCATCAAAACTTTCTAGAAGCTACCAAGTGTGCTTACAAAAACCAAAAATATCTTGATATCTATCAAAATTTACAATGAACTAAGTATTTCAGGTTAGTACAAAACCCAAAATAACAATCGTTCAAATAGTAGCATTTGACACCACCCCCCAAATGAAATTAGTATATCAAATAAAGAAATACAAGCCTAAAACAGGGAGGAAATTCTGAACTTACCTTCACTTCACCATTTGGTTTAAAAGAGTTCAATCTTAAGGCCTCAGAGAACTGTGAAGAAATCTGTTGTAAGCTTTGTTGGGAAACAATAAGTTGATCTTTATCAACCGCCTGAAGAACATAAAAACTCAATAATTCACCACTGTAATACACACAATATTGAAAGAAGTAATTCAAAGTAAGAAAATGAACATTAGTCATAAAACCTGTGTCTCCCCAGTGGATGATGAAACCACAGTTTGTACTTCCTCGCCTTGGTGGACATGAGCATCTAAGTATTCTCTAGGAAGTGTTTGCCCATTAACAGAGATTTCATAATTAAACTTAGCATCAGATCTGATCAAATTTTGATCAGCTTGGGATGACGTAGGGTTGTCATGTACGGATACCTGCAAACCCTCTGAAACAGCCTGAAGAAACAAGTGTAAATTCTAAATCACCAAAAACTTAAGTAAAATAATACAAGAATTTTCTTATATATAACAGTAGGCACCTGTTGATTTTGCCACTGTTGCAGAGGTGACATAGTGGGCATTGGATGAAAATGTCCAACATGAGACTGAGGGACATGTGATGCAACAGAATTGGGCATTCCTTGTTGATGCATAACATATGGATGTAATGCAGTAACTTGACCAGGTGGGAGGTATGAGTGGGGGACGATCATAGGTGATGGAGCAATGGCAACGCCGTGAGCATGATCACTCTAGAAATAACCACAAAGGTATTATAAATGGATGAGAATCGTCATTTACCAATACAGTGACAACATGTCTATTGCAGCTTACATCAAAGTGGAAAGCATGGATTACAACAATCTAATTTTACATTAAAGCGAAAGGCATCGATTACAACAAAGTATAAGGGCATGGAGTAAAGCCAAAAGGTAACCACCTAATAATACAGGGACAGTGTTTAATGTTTGATGTACTTCATAAAAAAATATTAATAGGGTTGATGCTGCTATTTGTATCCATATAAATCCAAATACATCCAGCATTTGCAACTTTCATCACATGCAATTGTCAGCCAAAAGATTCAATATTCCTGTTGAGATCTGTTTGATATCTACATCAATCTTCAAATCAAACCAGTACATATTGGGTATTTCATTTTCTGTTGTTCGCATTGAAAACGTAACAATTTCACCTTATCACTTAATGGATGGGCACAGACTTTTCAATTCATCAAACCAAGACAGCAATCCAGCACAAACAACCATATTTAGCTACTAAAAAATGAGGCATTCACTTTAAGAGGGGAAGTGAGAGTGAAAGCCATTTATGGAAACATACATGTATATCGATATATGAATTGTTTAGATCTAAACTTTTTATTAATGGCGTTAGCATCTCACTTTTTTCTAAAGTTCCGAATTTTAGAAGAGCAGATTCCCTTAGATTTGATATAAGAAAACCCACATGACGCTTTACATAACAGATATTCATAAGCTACATCTTATGATCTCAAGCGATAAATCAAAAAAATTGTTTGAAGTTTAAATAAAATGCATGGACTGGCATATAAGAAATGTTTAACATTTCTGGGAATAAAACAAAATAATATGGTTAGTTGTTTATCTATCATTCATTAATTGAAACACCCACCTGAACTGACTGATTGCCTGAAGTTGAAAATGGTGGACCATTATCTGAGTTCTCATTTGTAAGGGGACCAGTATTTCCACCTGAAGCATTGCCTCCATTCAAGTCAATTTGGTTTCCGTTTTCTTGCCCATACTGAGCTACATTACTTTTTGAACTTATTTGGGACATTCGAGAGTCATCATTGTAAGTTCCGGTCCTCTCTCTTACATCTGCAAGCTCAAGCTGTAACTGCTGAATAGCATGCAAATGGACTCTCTCCATCTCTGCATACTATCACCACAAAAATCAAGTATAAAGTCAAGCAGCATCTACCATTATTTGAAGTAAATTACCAAAATTAACATTAACACAATAAATTAAAGAACCAAAACATACCGATAAAACATACAACAATTTAAATTCTTCGAAATTAATTCAAAGAATCTAAAAGACTAAATCACAACTATAAATCGAGACACAAACACAAAAGAACGTAAAATAATAGTGGGAGTAAAGAAAGGAAACTTTATCCTTGTAGCTTAAATAAAATGTAGATCATCAACCTGTCTCTGAAAACCCATCCATAGCTGACTATATTGTTCATTGCGCTCTCGCAATTCCGCTTGTAATGACTGGTTTGTTGTTGACTGGAAAACATCCATCTCGCGGACACGGGCTATCCATGCTTGAGCCTCTCTAACCTGTTCCTCTTTGAACATAATTGTCTCCTGAGCAACCCTATTCTGAAAGGAAGAAACATCAGGAGGACGTGTAAGCAATAAACCATAAATAAATTCTTATGTTAGGGATGTTAGTCAGTTAGTTATTTACTTTGTTAGATAGTACTTGTACAAATAGGAGAAAACAAAGGATAGAGATCATCGTTGCAAATATTGAAAACACTGAATAGAGTAGTGACTCTATTGTAAAGCTGATCCCCCCTCCCTCTCTTACACACATTCTTTCTTAGTATTTCAATAAAATAGTTCTTTTCTTTGAGTTCAATTCTTTGGCACCTAACATTATGGAAACAAACTATGTACATAAATATAAATATAGTGGCCTACTTGTTCCTGCAACTCAATAAGTTGTCGATCTTTTTCTTGAATATGTTCTTGCAGATCATGTATTTGTTGTATATGTTGAGCTCTTTCAGCTTCTGAATGATCGCGCTCCCTTCTGCAAAAAGGATTAGCCCAATGAAGCAAGTAGCAGAGTATAAAAGCAAAAGTTAAAGGATCACATATATAAATTTGGATAAAAGAAAAACCTGAAAGATGCCAATTCTTTGTTTTGCTCGCGGAGAAGATCTTGTTTTGCCCATGCCTAATGGAATAATTGAAGAGATTAACATTCAATCAAAAAATTTGAATAAGGACCAGAAAACTAAAATAATAAATGTAAGAAACATTCAACAAACCGCTTCATTATCTAATTTAATATTATGCAGCTCTCTGTCTTTTTCTTCCATTTTCCTTTCCAGTTCATGAATTGCGCGTTCCCTTTCACAAAGTTGCTCCTGAAAGGCCCGATAAACAGCTTTAAAAGCTACAAACAATTCTAAACCAGTGGGAACGCCAAACATTAAGCTTAATCAAAATACAGTTACATCTGCTACATCAAACTATTATGTGTATAAAGTTGTTCTTGTTATAATCCCCAAGGTGTCATATAATTATACAACTCAGCATCTGAAAGGGTAGTCGTAACTTAATAGACATATAAATGTTCGAATACACACCTGAAACTTGTTGGCATTGTTGGCATGCTCCTTGAGTTGAGCATCAAAGGTGCTTCGCATTTCCATCATCTCAGATCTGGCAATGATTTGAGCTTTTAGTTCAATCTCCATCTGCAGTATTTCATGCCTTTGTCTAACAACAGTGTGGATCTGTTGCTGTAAAATATCATTATCTAATGTTCCATCCATTGTTATGGAACAAAAGTCAACATCCAAAGGCTCTCTTCCTTGCTGCACCTTGAAAAACAGTAAGAGATTATCTTCAGGATATAAATTCCTTAACTAAAAACTAGCTTCTCACACCATCACCTTACCTCATATATGGTTCTCTCGTCGGATTGCCCTAGTTTTGGGTTTTCTAACTCCTGCACCTCAAAAAATGTTTGTTATCAACCAAACACTTAACATTTAACCGCGACAAAAATTTAACACTCCCTTAAACACTTCCAATGAAACAGTTGTAAGCTATAAAAAATTCAGTACTTAAAATACAAACAATCTTAACTCCGCAAATGAAACCATAAGCTCAAAACCTAAGAGGTGGCAACCTTTAAACTTCAATAAGGGTTTGAAATTGAATACATTCAACTTGAAATTGGCAATCAGACTACATTCAGCTTAAAATTGTTCAAATAACCCATTTTCTTTGATCATGATTGAAAGAATCATGTCTATCCAATTGAATTTAGACACACATTCCAATGTCAATGACATTTTGGGTTGAATCATCGATAGATGAAAAACAGCTGAACCCAACAGGAACTAAAGTCAGCAAAAGTAGAATCTTAGCTCCAAACACAACTGAACCCCACAGCTAGAGAATCACAATATCCACCTAGGCACACCGGGCTTTTCGAGAAGCTGAAGTATTGAAACATTACGAAAACTCAAGAAAGCCCTAAACTTAAACCCATTGCTCGGATCAAACGCCAATAAACTCCAAAATAAACATAAACCCTAATCCCAAATCAATGTCCAAAAAACACCCAGAAAACCTAAGAACTAAAGTATCTAAATTCGAAAAGCGCGCATTTCTCTGACACTCCAAACAACACTAAGAAAACAATGTGAAGTGTTTCCACGTCAAATCCGTACCTCGCCGTCAGGGTTTCTGGCGGAATGATGATGTTCGGAAACAGCGCGCCATTCTTTCCTCGGCGGAGTCTGCAACTGAAGAGAAACGCCGCGAGCAGCGGCTGCGGCGGCCGTGGCCTCCATTGAAAAATCACAGTCGACGGTGCCCTCACGTCAGTGAAGCAAACACCGAGTAGAAAAAAAGGGGAAAAAAATAGAAATAGAAAATAAGAAATCCCTAACCCTAGAAATTGAAAGAGATTGCGATTAGGGAAATGAGTGAGGAATTAAGAAGGTGTAGAGTGAGGGAAATGGATTGCGGAAAAAAAAGGGTTTTTGAGAGATGAAGAGAGTGTTGGGGGTGATGAGAAACCGGACACGAGAAAGATGATTGGCTATGGCGAATTTCGACCGGCACGGTGTGAACAACGTTATATAGGGCATTTTCACTCCATACTTACATTACATGTCGTATATTATCGACTCACGCTTCCTAGTAGCGCGTGTATTATACATTCTTTATAATTTATTTTTTGTTTGGGCCTTCCTTTAATCCAGCAATACCAATTGCATCAGATTTTATCCTCCAATCCCCCTATTAGACCTGGCACCTCTAAATAGGACAATTTTACCAAAATATTTTTGCAAAATACCGGAAAACTCATAATTTCTGGTGCATATCAGAAATTTTGGAAGAAATACAGGAAATTTTGGAAAAGTTATCATTTTACCGTCCTTGAATACCGCAAATTTCAAATTTACGGTATATATTTTAGTTTACAATTGTACCGTGAATTTGAAATTTTCGGTATGTATTTCAATCTACAATGGTACTGGAAATTTGAAATTTTCGGTACAAAAACAGTACCGAAAATTTTCAAATTTACAGTACCTGTTTTAGTTAATAATCGTACCAGAAATTTGAAATTTCCGATATAAAAACAGTATCGGAAATTTCAAATTTCTGGTATTACTGGGACTTAACAATTTTCATAATTTTTTTACACTTTTACTTAAATAGAATACATAAATATAATTAATGTCATACATAGAGGCATTACAAATATAATTAATGTCAACAAATATAATTAATGTTATACATAAATGCATTACAAATAAAATACAATCATTTCCCAGACAATACTGCCCAATGTCTGATCCGACTCGCATATGAAGATTCCCAACCTTTTGCAACATCACAACAATTATCCCTCCAACGCTCTGTGACGGGAGGCAATGGACAACCGAGTTTCAATTTTAGCAGAATCCAATGATTATCATTGACAAAATCGACTACAACGATTGTATGACGACTCGTGTACAGGGGTGGAGGTATGTGAAGCAGGAAAAATGTTGTGCTAATTCTCGTGGATAAAGAAACAAAAACAAAATCATATCTACAAGCAATAGGGTAACCCATGTCTGGAAGCGACATCCATTTCTCCCTACCCTGAGGACCCAATTGTTTCACGATTAATGAATTCCTCACATAAGACAGTGTCGTAGAACACATTGGAAAACAATGTTTTGTGTTGATGGATATGAGTATCCAACTGCTTTTTAACATCAAAATGTGCATTTGTGTCCCATCCAAACGCAGTTGCAATACAACGGTAACCACAGTTTCCATACGGTTCTACATCAATAATATCTTCAGTGTATGGATGAAAAAAAAGTAGGAAATTGTGGCAAGTACTCACCTTTTGCAGAATTGGTACAAGGTTGTCTATGAATTGGTATGGTTGACGATTGACTCCCACTTAGTTGTGTACATGATCTCTTTATAGTCTGACTCCTTTGTGAAGCTTCAGCATATTTCCACTGACTTGGATCACGATGCACATCACTTTCCGTACCCTTTTACTCTTCTTAACTCCTCTCTTTAATAACTTATATTTCACCGGCGGTGGACACATTGAAGTTGTTGATGGATAGACTAGGTCACGAACTTTTTTTTCAACACTCTTTGTCCCACAATATCCAGAGCACTGAACTGTTTCTTTAACTCTTCGCACTCCTCTTCTAAATCCCACTTTTTCTCTTCATGAACCTCCTCGTATTCTAGAATTTGCAATTTTGTCCAAAACACATGAATTATTTCCAAAGGTATAGGTGTGTCTAAAATTTGAAAACCTACAAGCTTAAACGCACACGGTAACCCCATCTATTGTTCTAATGTAACAACAACACCTCTATTTGCTTGCACCAACATATTTGACTTTTTAAAGTTCCTTTCTAATGAGTTGTATACACTGCCTTGAAACAAAACTGTGTAACTTAGAATAGAATAGGGTGTTATACTTGTGATCAATATTGACGATACTTTTTTGAAACGACGCCTTTATAGAACCTAACTGCAACTTCAATATTGTGTTCATAGCATCCCAACTTGCACATAAATCACCACGGTTTGTAGTCAACATGTTTTTCAGTCTCCAATATGCAGACTTCACCCTAGACATCATAAACACATTACATAAACAACTCTCAATTGAATGCATAAACATAAACATATTTCATGTTAGAAGAATATACTTGTTTGTTGTTGTGTTCCCTAAATGAGTGATTTTGTTAGTCCATGCAGCAACAAACCGTTCTTTATACGGTGTTAACCATGTTTCTTTCACATACTTCACAAATTTAGGAATATCACCACAAACACTCTCAAAATGGTTCAGATGTACATCAAATCCGTCTTATGTATTTGAATACATCATGTTGTTCCATTGATCCATGTCATGTTCTTGTCTCTCTGATTTCATATACTCCTTACACTTCATGCTAACATTTTTTGAAATATGAAACGTACACAGTATATGAGAAGCATTCGGATACACCGTCTCAATGGCATTCATTAATGCAAGCTCCTGATCCGTCACCATGACATTTGGTAGCAACTTCTCAGAATAAAATAACTCTTTCAACCTCTCCAGCGCCCATGTGAAGTTCTCTTCCCTTTCATGTTCCAAATATGCAAAAACAACTGAAAACGTCAATTTTGTTGATGTAACACCAACAACCTCAGGCAGTGGTATCTGGTACCTACACAGTTACAAAACACAGATAATTCAACGACAAACTTACTCAACATATTTTAAGATGTCATGAAATTAAACTTAAAATTCTTACCTATTTGTTTTGTAAGTGCAATCAAAAATCAACACCATCGGAAACATATTCAACAACTTCACAGAATCAGCGTGTGTCCAAAAGATATTAGCCACCATATCTGAATTATCCTTATTTCTAGACCAATACAAGTATTTCTCTTGGTGAACAAGACCCAATAACATTTTCATTGTTGTCATTGCATCTCTCTTGTTCATTATGTATGTTGATCTAGATTTATATTTCTGGGTAATACTCGTAAGGTTTTCTGGATCTTTGTCTTTCAAAGCAAAAGCTATGTACCTTGGAGCCATGTTGTACTTCGTCATGTCATTCACAAACTTTCTTTCTTCTTCTTTTAGACGGGCCAAAATATCATGCCCTACCAATTTCTTGTCTAGTTTATGATTGTGCATCCCGCGTCTTACCATCACCTTCCAACCATCACCACTCGGAACAGATCTCAGCCTGAATGAACATTTAACCTTCATAGAATAAGTGTCATCGGAAGGAGCTGCAACTTTATTTTTCTTTTTGTAATTACCTCCTCTGCACAATCCATAATCAATTTATCCTTCCTCCCTCGCATACCATTAGCAGTGTCGGTTCGAATAGTAACAACAACAATACCATGAGTATTCCAATTGATCGTGTCCATTCAAGAACTTTCTCTCGTGATTCAAAAATCTGGCAATCACATAAACGTATAATTAGCTAAATTAGATAAATTTATTAAAAAAATATGAAAATGCGTATAAAGTCAAGTATAGTGTACCGTATCGGTGATGAAGTACTGCGTAAGATCAGTACATGAATCCGTAGAAGAAGTTGAAGGTGTTAGTTCAGGACCACAAATATACAACACTTCCTCTTCCATACCAGAAATTTTAGGTATTAACGAAACTTCCGGTATATACCGTAAATTTGGAATTTCTGGTATTGTTTATGTACCAGAAATTTTGGAATTGCCGGTACCTGAAATAACGAAAGCAAAAATACCGGATTTTTTTGGCAATTTCCAGTGAATCGTACTGGAATTTTCGAAAATTCCGGTAAATCGTACCAGTAATTTGTAAATATCTGGTATATTGGTACCGGAAATTTGTGAACAACAAAGAATTTCCGGTATTTGCCTATAAAGGGTACCGGAAATTTTCAGAGACCTACTAGAAATTTCGTTTTTGGTTTCTTTTATCAACAATAATTTTAAATAAAATAAAATAAATTTTTTGAGTAAATAGGATCAGGGGTATTCTCGGAATATACAAATATGGGGGGTGTCAGATTTAAAAACGGGGGTAGCAGGAAAAATCCTCCAATTGCATGGTTTCATTTGATGTACTTTCTGCACCCCATAGTATATTTCTAAGGGGGTGGTTTTTCCACTGCTTATGCTCCCTTATCATCATGAAAAGTTAACATTGTTATTAGTGTTTGGAGATATTTTAGACGTATGTTTTTACACATTTTTGAATGTGAATTGATATGAAGTTTTTAATTTGTTAAAATTTAATTTGGAGATGCATATTTATATGTATAAAGGTAAATTCTAAAATTTATCTCTGTAAACACTATTAATTATAAATTTGGTGGGGGTACAGAGATGCATCTCCGGCCGATTTTGTTTCATATGCTCGCGTCAGACCCTTTTATCTTCCCCCTTTTCATTTTCCAAATAAATAAAAAAAACTCAAACAATATCATTTGAGCTCCCACATCCATTCTAGCTTCTACCATTGGAGCTTTTTCCCATTCATTCATGCTTCACTTTCTCATCCATTTTATTTGGTAAGTTTTCAAAAATAAACTTTTTTAATGTTTTGATTTATAGTTAGTTGTTTAAGCAACAATAGTTCTTTAGGATACATTAGACATTACTAAAAATAGAATAGGTAGCCTACTAGAATGTGTTTTGACACTTGTTTGGAGGGTTACAACGTCAATTGTGTTTCTGCCATGGCTAAGAAAATCACAGCTTTGTTCGGATATGTATCTCTGAATTTTCTTTGTGCTACTTTCGAAGATATATTTCCAGATTTGTCTTGGGCTAAAATTTGGTTGAATTTGTGGATTTGTTATGACATGTTGTTTTTCTCTGTGTTTGTAACGCATGTGAAATGGATAAAAACAACCCTGGCACAATTAGGTGTAGTCTTGTCTCTCAAACTGCGTTAGTGGGACGTGAGGGGGTCACAACCAACACTAATGAGGTCTCGAGTAGATGCTAAATCATTTTATGTTTCTTAATGATGAGGTTCCTAACCATCTAGTTCAACTTCTAGTAGTCGTTTGTCTCATGCCTCTACTTTACGGGGCCACGAGTCCCCATATGATGAAGTAACATCTGAAGCCCCTAAAACCTATGAGGAACCCACTACTGTCGCCTTTTTAGAGAGTTATCTAAAAGACCCACTTGACTCATTTTACTTTATCTTTATGAAGACCATTATGCTATGTATATATGGGAAGGAGATGTAAATTTATTTTATATTGTAATATATATGTTTTAAACTAATTAAATCGATATTTATGGTGATTTTTACAGGAGTGTCTATGTTTAAAATTGGTAAATTGTGGCAAGAAAATATTAGAGTTGGAACAATCCAATGGTGATTGGGTCAGATACGTTATCTCTTATTCTAAACTTGTCGGTTTATGTTATGTTATGTACATGACCATACATCATGGCATGCAGATGACATTTTCATAAAGATGGTGTAATACGGTATGAGAACTGACTTGTTTGTTTTGCATTTTATCGTAAATGTTGCGGATAGCAAGAGTCGCCACCGACTTTTCTTTTATCCAATTAAGGGAAGGCGAAAAGAACTGGAAAAGACCTTCGTTAGATTCTAAGTACGGGAGCCAGTTATGAAAAGGGAAGGTATTAGAACCCTTTCCATCCGTAGTTATCTACGGGCTTTTAATTGCTTAGCTCACTTTATAAATTGCTCTGTGTGTGTGTGTTTGAAAATATATTTTGAAAAGACATTTCTCTTTGACTTCGTAATGATTCTCACTGGAATGTATACGATGTGTTTGGAAATGTTTTGTTTTGGAAAAGTGTTTAACTTTGTAATGATTCACGTTGGAATGTATACAAAGTGTTTGAAAAGTTTTTGAAAATAGTGTGAGGTGTAAAAAGTATTTTTGAATTGATTGGAGTAAGCAAAAAAGTCTTATTACCTACTCAGAATGGTCGTTTCCATGTTATTTTGCTTTCCTTTAGGGTAGCGTTATCCATACCATTAGTTGGTAGGTAACTCTATCCGTTGGATGTAAAGGGACGTTCGTAGGGTCATCGTATGGTCATAGAATGCAACATGTAAAGGTACCTTAGCATATTCGTAGGGACGATCATCACTTTTCGTAGACAACAATCGAGGGACTAGATCATGTATTCGTAGGCAACAATCGAGGGTCATTGAGGGTCATCGAGGGACTATGATATTTGTATCAAAGGGACTGTGATGATGTTATTCGTAGGCAATTGTGCTAAGATATCCCTACGTTCGAGGGACATGACCGTATTCGAAAGGCAATAAGAGAGGATACCCTAAGGGGTGTGCAAGTGTGAAGAGTGTGTTATATTTTAGATATGTTATCTTGTATTTAGAAGTGATCTATGTTGTTTTTAATCTTGCCATACATGCCTAGTTACTAGCAGTTAAATATGTACAGAAATTAAAGTGCGGAACATAGAGTGCGGAAAGTAAATCCTACGTTATTACATGGCTTTAGGGCAGATATATAATAGGAGTGCGGAAAGTAAAGGCAAAAATGTAAATCTATGTTATTTAAGCATATAAAGTCTATTGCTATTAATTAAATCTGCTACATGATTATTGTTGTTACTTATTATCGACTAATAATTTCTAATACTATTTTCCTATTACTAAACTACCAAAACCTGCTAAATTCAATTTCAGAAATTATCTGGTTTCTGTGTTAATTTTTGTTGTTCTATTGACACCTCAAACACCTACTGCTACTAACATATATTCATCTTCATACTACTATTTTAATTCCATGAAATTTTATATAACTAATGTTACTACCTGCACCTAATCAATCAAATAATAATACTAGCTATTACTAATAGAAAAGACAAAATGGAACAGACAAGAAACAAGAAAGAAAACAAGGTGATGCACTATACACTAAGGTGTGGGGCGCCCACCCTTCACCAATGAGGTGTCTGCCCCCTTCCTTCATCCACCTTGGGGCTCCCACCTCTCAATGGGTGGCCCCCTCCACAATTCTCCATGGCCGCTTAGTGTGGCCTTCGCCACGTACCTGTGATTCATTTTCTTCTTCGTTTTTCCCAGAATAATGAAAATTCTTCTTCTTCTGTTAACATGTTCCGATTCAATTTTTTCCCCATCGGTTTATCAAATCAACTCTCAGCAAAAACCCAACCATACAATTATTCACACATACTATTATTTCCATAGAACGATCAAAATTAACAGAATCACAACAACATCAATTATCCCATAACACAATTCACACAAACAAAGATAATTCTATACAATTCGATTCCCACATACGATTCATCATAAACCCGGTTATAGAGTTAGAACCCCACCCTTAACTTGGATTGACGGTCCTTCTATAATTTTCTGGTCGAATCTGCTTTGTCGCAGCTTCCAACTTTCGCCTCCTTCTGCAACTTTTTCGACCAACTTTCCAAGACTTTGTCTTCTCTTCCATTCCCTTATTCTTCTCTTGCCACACTGTTATCTTTATTTCTTCTTACTCGTACAAGGCTTTATCACTAATTGATGTATATCCAACCAAACAAAATTATTATTATTATTATTCTGTTGGGCCTATTATTCACACCCCATCCTTGCTATTTATTACACACCAACTAAATCCAATAATAATCCAATATAATAATATTATTTCTCCAATTAAACGACTAATTACTCGACTATACACTAAACAACTAAAATAACATAATAATCCAATTTCTCCTCTTAGAATAGTACCGACCAATTCCCAACCTCGAAAATTCCAATAATTAAATCCTTAATTAATTTAATTAAATAATTAATTAAATTTTGGGTGTTACAAGATGGTCATTACCTTGGATGATGTCTCATGCCTCCTACATCTTCTAATCGGAGGAAAAATATTGGGCCACAGAAGGATCAGGCGAGAGAAAGTTGTCGAGATGATGGTCACACAAGATTTTTTGGAACAACTTTTAAAAGACCACCTGTAATGGGTTAAGGATGTCAAAGGTGATGTTATGCTGGTTAAGTACCATTATACTTATGCATTGAGGTGTTACCTCTTATTCTTGGTTTGAAAGTCCATTATTTTAGACAAAAGTGCAATCTACGTCGATGTAGTCTACCTTTAATAATTCATCGACTTGACGACAATCCAAGAGAACAACTAGGGGGCGCTGGCCTAGTCTACACCCACTCGAAGTTGGAATGATGTTGTCTTTGTAAGACAAGTCTTTGTAAGACAAAACATATGACAATGAGTTGTGTGTACTTACGCTAACTTACTATTATTAATATTTTCATAATTCATTTATTACACTTGTTATTAGTATTGTATATGAACCATTTTTAGAGGTGAATCATCTCATATTTCCCTTGCATCACTGAAGGGAATCTATGCATGCCTAATTTGAGAGTTTGCCATGTGTTGCCGCCTTTATCTTGTATAAGGGGAATAATGTCATTGAGTCATTCAAAGTGTATTTTGACTGACATGTACCATATAACATTTCCTTATGCCCATGCGGGGGTCACTGCAAGACGCGTTAATTGGATGTCATTTACTTATACTTTAGATGGATGGAATGTGTGTCATCATTATGTATTATTATATGTTTGAATGAGTGATGTGCCACTTTGGCTATTTGTATATTATTCTGAGACCCGTCAAAGACTATGCTTCTTCCACCGTTTGTTGCAAATCTTGATATGATACTACTAGAGGATTTCAAGAGTCACTTGATACTAGAGGAGTATCGCAAGGTGCTATCTCTTTTTTTAGTGGCTTTATACTTACGACTACTTGACATTTTTCTATATAACATCACACCCTATCATGACACCACATGCTCTTGGAAGACCACATATGTCAGCTAATTAAAAGGTACTTAAGGCTATAGATGACCACGTTGAGGATATGCCAGTGGTCTGTCAATGTATTATGGAGACGGGGAGATCAGGCAAAGAGGTGGGACTTTTTAAGGATGGAAATCCCTAGTTGTTCCTCTAGAAGGAATTATTGTTGAGGCACTTAATGCCTTGC
Source organism: Vicia sativa (assembly GCA_021764765.1). Classification (NCBI taxonomy): domain Eukaryota; kingdom Viridiplantae; phylum Streptophyta; class Magnoliopsida; order Fabales; family Fabaceae; genus Vicia; species Vicia sativa. The sequence goes on from CM038794.1 coordinate 213,194,421, forward strand.
AGTACAAGCAAAGAAGAAGGTAGGGGGTTGGACATATGAAGTAGGATTTTGTTTGTTGTATTATTTTGTATTTTTAAAACAACTTATATATGGTTGGTACATTTTGATAATTGTATGAATTTTTTCATAATTGTGTACTATGGTTGAATCAATTAATGTATATGTTTTTTTTTCTTTCTGATCCATGGTCTAAAAGTGACCTAAAATATGTGTGCCTAAAAATGTTAAATATAGTGAATAAAAACAAAACAATGAGTACAAAAAGGAATTTCAACGATGTTTCTACGAATACATCCAAATAATGTGCAGAGATGTATCTCTAGATGATATCTTATTCAAAATAGACTGGATATAAAAAAGATAGATTTATGTGATTTTGGATGCGTTTGAAGATGCATCTCCGAATGCATTAAGGGAAACTTTGAGTTTTTAGGGGTATGGGAGGCACCTCTAAAGGTGGAATCCCCGTAATAAATTGATGTGTAATGGTGTTTTTTCTTTTACAATTGTGTTAATTGTTAGATATTTGAATGTTTAGATATTAATATAAGCTAATTAAAATTACTTTACAACTAGCTAGTTGATCATTTTAATGAATTAGTCAGTTAAGATTAATTAATTAATTTTTTTCTATGCATGTGTTAGGTAGGTATTTTGATGTGGATGTCATCAATGACATTTTGTATCGATCATGATTATTATTTTTATTGACAACTCATGATAGTATTTTTGTTTTTATGTAAATATTAATGGAACACAAGCTTTTGTTTTCATACTTTTAAAATTTTGTCGTTTTCCTAAATGCCAAACAACAAAATTCATTATATATCTCTTTCTTAGGTTATGCATATTAAGGATTAGGGGTGGACATCGGTTCGGGTCGGGTTCAGGCCCAAAACCCCAATCCGGTCCAACCCTTGGGTGACATATATAGACTCATTTCGAACTTAATTAAAATCGATTTTTTTCGATTTCGGTTTAAAATGTTTCGGTTAATTGGTCTAGTTTTTTTCGGGTACCACTTGTTGTGGGCCAATACAAAATCTGGCCCAAATAATAAATTCAATAGTTTTTTTCTACTTTTTTTTATAAAAAAAAAAAATCTTATTAAAAATCTAGTAATTGGACTAATTTTTAATTTAAAAAAAATAGATTATTTGAATAAAAAAAGTATTATTCATTTGCACAAAAGGCTATTTTTAGTCATTTTAATTCATCCTTTTAAGGATCATTCAGTAATTTAAGTTCATCCTTTTTAAAGATTGATACAATTAAACATAATAAATTGATGTTGTTCATCCTTTTAAGGATTGATACAGTTAAACATAATAAATTGATATTGTCATTCATCATCCAACACATTGTTAATGTTGGAATATGATACCCAGTAAATTAAAGTCATTACAAGTTTATGAATAAATATGATAAGTCAAGAGAAATAAAACAGCCAACAGTTATAAATAAAGTCCATCATCATTCTTCCAGCCCTTGAATTTATGTTCAACATGCATCTTTAAGTTTGCCTCCGGTTCATCATGTGCAATCTGTGTAGACATTAATCGAGATCAGAAGATAGCATTTCCATCACTTGTCTCCATAATTCCTGTTATAATCAGCAAAAAAACAATGTACATCTCATTCACTAAAGTTACAAATAAGAAATGGCAATACTCCTTAACAAGATATAAGTTGATTTAAGAAATGAAAACACTAACCTCCATAATCATCAAGAAGTATCTTTAGCATGAATCTGGGTCCCAAGTAGGGATGACAATAGGGCGGGTCGGGGGCGGGTTTAAGCACACCCAGACCCAGACCCGCACCCGCACCCGTTCGGGGCTAAAATTTGTTCACCCGCCCCCACCCCCAACAAGAAACGGGTTCACCCGCACCCGCCCGAATAAAATTTTTATTTTATTTTTAAATTTATATTTTTTTCAATAAAGTTAAAAATAAATAATTAAACTAAATACTTAATTATTTTAAAAGTATTTTTCAAGTTTGATAGTTTTATTTAAATTTTATTTTCAAAAAAATAAATAATAATTCTAATAAACATAATATTATAACATTAAAAAGTATAAAAAAATGTAAATAAGTAATAAAACTATTACAAACAAATAAAATAAAATAAATTTAGTTGGCGGGTGCGGGGCGGGTATTACCATCACCATCAGAAATAAAAACGGGTTTACCGCCCTTAACGGGTTTTCCGCTAATTTGGGCGGGGGGAGTTTATTTGTCATGCCTAGTCCCAAGGTTGTAAGAATTATATTAGAAACAACCTACATTCATCAACATGCACATTAAATTAGAAACAACAAATGTATATGATGAAACAATATTAATCATCAGTAACAGGTTACAACATGGATTTAAACTTACTTTCTTTACAGTTACAACAACATCATAACAAATATATTTTTCATTCCCATGCTCAACTGCCTTTTGCATCAAGAAAATATATACTCAACCCATAGTGTTTTCTTGACGATACATACTCCACCCACTTGCTTGATTGCCTACTGCATCAAGAAAAATACTTCATCAATAACTTTTTTAATTAAAACAAAAAGAACCCAAAGAAACGACTTACTTGGATCCAAAAATGGTTATAGTATTTTTTTCTTGAAGGGATATTTCATACCAAAACCTAAAAGTTACAACAGTTATTCAAGGATCCACTTATTAGATTAACCACTCAAGAAAGAACAAATTAAGCTTAGATTAACCACCTAAGTTGCTTAAGTTCGGTTAAAATGTCTCTGTCTTGATAGATCTGAAAATATAATAAGAAGGAACACATTAAACTTATAATAACCATTCAGTCAAGATCATAAAACTGAATCATCTTGACATAAATAGATCATAAAGCTCTTGCACCAAATAAAGAAGACTAAAAGAAAAATCAGAACTCTAAAAACAGAGCTTCACCATGAACGAATCCAATGACAACTTATAATACTTACTTCCTTTTGGATGTTGAAGGTTGAACGAGAAAGACGATAGTGTGCTTAAGATTTGTGACCACAGTGACATAATAGTATCTTAGGGTTTAAAGACATGGTGACTGCGACAAAAAGATGTTGGCCAGATGATTGTTGTGTTATGATTAGGGTTAGGAAAAACTTTAAGTTAATGGGAAATTTCTGTTAATGGATTGGGCCTGATTCTTTACTACTTGATTGGGCTATCAGTATATTAATCATTTTTAATAGTAACGTCGATCAGGTTCAAGGTCCGACGGGCCAAGTTATCCATCCTAACTCGACCATATTTACCCTAACACAGCCGCTACAACCACCTGTTCAAATTATAGACCCGTAGCAAACCGACCCGCGACTTAACTTTCATTTCGGATCGGTCGAGTATTACCGGGTGGTGTTGTTTTGTCCACCCCTATTAAGGATTTTGGATTCATTCATATAAGTGAAATTCTAGCCTTACACTAGATCTTACAACAACACCGTAAATTCATACGGTTAAGATGCATTTTTGTTTTTTCTAATAATTTTATATTGCCTTGATTTTTGTGTCAAACTAAAATATGTTGAGAATATTATAGTGTACATACGGTGTAACACTTTTCAGATGTAAACATAATACACCTCTTCATATAATAGGTGATGAATATGTTTATTAAGTATTGGTGTCATTTAATCCTTCAAACTTGTATGACCATTGTTTTTAGGTTATTGCCACTTTTACCCCTGTTATATAGGCTATTTTTGGTTTACCTGCATATTACCTTGCCATTTAAAAAACCCAATAATTAGTCTTTAAAGTCAAAATCCGTATGTAAACCCGAAAGAAAATCTGTAGCAAACCCTGCAGATTTACATGTAAATTTTGACTTTATGGACTAAATTGTTAGGTTTTTGAAAACAACAAGGTAATCCGTAGGTAAATCCGAAAGAAAATCTGCAGGAAATCTCCGGATTTTGACTTTAGAGACTAAAATGTTAGTATTTTGAAATGACAAGGTTACTTTTACAAAAAAAAATACAAGAGGGTAAACCAAAAATGACCTATATGGTAGGGGCAAAAGTGGTAATAACTATGGATAGCAAAAAAACTCGTACCCGTGGATACTTGCGGATAAAACCCGTCACGGATATGGATATGATGGCTTAATGGATATCCATGAGTAAAATAAACGGATATTTGATTACTCAATTATTTACGGATACAGATATGGATTCGATGGTACCCGTACCCGTGGATATCCGTATCCGTTAATAATTAGAAAAAAAATACTTAAATGTTAATTTGTTTGATCAAAATTATTATTGTTAGTTTCTTAAATATGATATTATTATTACTATTATTATTATTATTTGGATAAAAGAAGAAATAAAATGAAAGTGATTTATTTTTATTAATATTTATTATGTGTTAACTTTGAAAATATTTTTTTGACTTTAAAAGAGATTAAAAAATAGTTATTTAAATATACATATTTTTAAAATATATTTAAATAATAGTATCCATGGATACCCGTTAATACCCGCAGATATCTCAAAATTAACGGATATCCATCTAACGAGTACCCGCACGGATATGGGAAGAATACGTATATCATATCTACTAAACAGGACGGGTAGCGGGAGACTAGTACCCGTGCTCATGAATACCCATTGCTATCCCTAGTAATAACCATTGTTTTTATTATACATTAGCTATTATATAAACAACATAATGGGCTGTGAGTTTTATGTTTCAGACTATTCTTTATGGCGTGTCACTTATAGATTAAAATTGCATTATATAAAAGATCATTCTCTATGGCGTGTCACTTATAGATTAAAATTTTATTATATAAAATATTAATGATATAATTTATATCATTAATGTTGTTATTATTGTTTAATCAGTTATAATTGTTAAATTGATTTAATTTTAATCTTATTAAGTATTTTAGATTATGTTAGTTAATTACTTGTTTTGTCTTCTACTCAATGTTTGTCTTAATATATAAATTGTATAGTAGCCCTATGCACTATTTGTGTGTGAGTCATCCTACTTTGATAACTCTGCAGTCTTTCTTTTTGCATTATGACCATATAATATTATGTTTTTTGGCACTAATTATCATGTTCTATGTATGGGTATGGATGAACCACATTTTATGAGTCGAGCTAAAAGAAAAAAGTTATGAGAGTCCATAATCCCCAAGCTTTATGCTTATTAAGGTGGAGTGTCTAAAGTAACACGTTAAGACAAGTGGAAAAAAGTTCATATTGTAAATGGGTAATCATTTCATGTAGATTATATTCTCGTGTTCCTTTTTTTTATAACTACTTTCTTGGCTAATTGTGTTTTTCCATTTATTTGAAGATGTTCCCCGGGGATGAATTTATATTGAATACTCATATTATTGCATAATTTGATGACAACTAAATTGATTAATTAAGCACCATTTCATGACATGATGTATCCTGGAATGCCAAATATATAAATGATCATTTTTCTAATAAAATATTCAAACTCTTTTACTTGTGAATAAAGATAATTTCTCAATCTTAATCCATTTTATGAAATAATCAACTTCGGTAATCAAGAGCTTCAATTTCTCTAAGACTAAAGGAAAAGATATTGATATCTACTCCCTACGTGTAGAAAGACCAAGGTGAAGTTATTAAGTGAAGTACTTCAACTGTTATGTGATGAATGTTTGCAAACCTACAACTTCCACCACATATTTAAACAAAGTAATTGTTATCTCGAGTTAGTGTTGCCCATTAGAATTCTACCTTGACTAGCTTGTTTGTCAAGGCCTTACCACAGACACGACTTCCACATATATCTTTCTGGACATTTACCACTAACCGTAAAATTATATTTTGTTCAACATCTAAATATGAGAATAGTCGTGTTGATTTTGTATAATCTTTCCAATAACCAAGGTGTGTCTAACAACACTCTTCCTTATTGGTCTTCACTACGTCAAATTTAGACAATAATAATCTTCCTCCAATAGTTTTTTTTAAGTGTTATAAAAAAACAAACATTGTGGAGAGAGGAGGTGGAGGGGAAATTAAGGCCAGGTGCAGGAATATTAGCAGAGAATATCAAAGGTTTTACGTGATAAATATTACAAGATCACATTATTCCACTACTCTAATTTTGTGGCACAAAGAGTATACGATTGGTACGATGTTGATTATCACTCATTGACCGTTATGCAAGAAGACAATTGAAAATCTAGTATTCATATTCTACCCTCCAACTAATTTCTTTTTGTCTATAAAATGAAGATAAAATTTTGGAACAACGAGACAAATGTCGTATACGGTGTCATGACACCAGGATGTCAAACACAATGTTGAGCGCAGTGTTAAGACATTGCGACAACATACATAACAGTATACAAGTTAAAGTAAATAGCATGAAATAAATATCACAAGTCAATTATTAACCCACTTAGGTGTAATGTCGCCTACATTTTGGGGTATACAAGTCAGGAATTTTTTTTACTATAGCAATATTAGTTTGAAGTTCTAAACAACTTTTGGTTTTACAAACTTCGCACCTAATCACTAACCATGTAATTATTATCTAAGACACTCCTAGATATGAGACCCGTATCACTTTCCCTTAATCACACAACTAAAAGTCAATAAACCTCATTCAAATCTTTTTTGCCATTTTTGGATTTTTACTTTAAAACATTTTCTCAAAAGATTAGACTCTCGTTGATTCTTGTAGTGATGCAAACTATTATACTTCTACAATATGTAGTGAAGTGAGACATTTTCTACTTGGTGTAGAGTGATGTCTTGTCGATGAAAATCCAAACTACATCCTCAACTTTGAGATGATGCAAATGCTCATTTCTCATAATTGTGGGTAGTAAGAATATTTTTCACTCGAATATGACAAGGTGTTTATTCTTCTTAAAATTAACCAATACACCAATTTCAGTCTTTTTTACCCGAACTACATGGATTTTAATTTCAACATTGCACAATGTTGGTATGTAGTCCTAGAACTCATTGGAAGTGCTATCAAATAAAAAATTGTAAAACATATTTCTTTTCTCACCTCCACCCTCTATTTTTGTACATATTTTTTTATAGTCATATACAAATTTTCAAAAGAGGTTCCTGTGGAGTACCGCATATGTTTAGGGTGCTAATAACTTCCCTTTGCATAACTAACCTCCGCACCTAGATCTCAGTTTTATTAGTTTTTTGCTTTAGAAACTTATTTAGGTTTTGTTCGCTTTTTTCCCATTCCTTTGGAAACAATAAAGTGCGGTGGCGACTTTCACTAATTTTACGAGTTAAGTTAATCCAATGACTTTGTCTCGAAGATATTTTCGGCCACTACACTATGGCATTATATTTCCTGCAGTCGATAAAAGAAAAGAATGAAAGTTAGTAGGATACACCGATTCAAGTTGGTGTAGTGATGGTGAGGATCGAAAATCTATAGCAGGATATGTGTTTATACTAGGCGGTGCACCAATTGCTTGGAGTTCGAGAAAGGAGCTAGTAGTGACATTATCACTGTGAAAAGTAGAGTATATAGTTGTTTCTCTTTGTGCATGTCAAGAAACATGGATGGTGAACTTGGTTGAAGAAATCACAGGAAAATATCATGGAGCAATTACCATAAAGATCGACAGCATGTTAATTATCAATCTGACGAAGAACCCGATAACATATGATTGAAGCAAGCACATCAAAATTATATTCCATAACCTTCGAGAGCATGTAACAGATGAGAAGATGAACTTGGAATACTGCAAAACTGAGAATCAAATTGCAAACATCATGACGAAGAAAGTGCATGTTGGATTAAAATTATCCAGCGTCTTCCCGAGGGATTCGTAGAAAGGGCTTAACATCCTCCCACGGGCGCCTACACAGGTGTGTTAGGTGGTCCAGGTAGGCCTCTTGCTGTGTTTAGTATAGGAAAATAAAGTTGCACCTTGGCTACTAGCAATTGCTTTTAGCGCAGTGGTAAGCGCTTGATTCAGATTTACGATTGAAGGCGTGAAAAACACAAGAAATGGGGGAGGGGGTTGAATTAAGTTTTATACTTTGAAACTGTTTGCTCTTAAGAATAATCCCCTTGAAAATTCGTTGCTTTGATGAAGATTAAAAGATGTGAAGGCAATAAATAACACAATATTTTTATCCTAGTTCACTTGAAACATTAAGCTACTCTAGTACACCATTCCGAGGTGATTTGTCTCTCTCCACCGAGGACTTAATCCACTATGACCAAACTGATTACACTTGCACGGGCAACCGCCAGTGACTAACACCTGCACACACCAAATGTGTGTGACTAACAACCTCTAAGACTAACTATCCTAGACTTCTTGAGAAGCTGACCCAACTGATCTCTCAAGGAACAATCAAACAACAATTTGATAACAAGTTTGTTTACAAGTAAATATGCTTATACACAAGCTAATTATGTAAACAGATTTTTAGTATAAAATGACTTGAATGAATTTATAACTTTTTACAAAGAGTAAAGAATTTATGCGCAGAGAGTTTTCTCGTGAATTATCAGTTCTTCAAGTCTTCAAGCTCTTATATAGTGCCATGCATGATGTATTTGTTGAGGGTATATTTGGAATATGAAACTTGTGGCGGCTTGAAAGAACGTTGGGGATAAGACCGTACGCCACGTCTGTCCTTCATGGTAGTGGAATGAAACGTTTTGTTTGTACCATGTACTGTTGTACCTCGTTAACATTATATTCTTTTCTTATGCACTTTAGAGGCTTCTGCGAGGATGAGTTTAAAAGTGGAGAATCTAACTTCTAGTTGATCAAAACTTCAAGTCTTCAGATCTTCCTCTTCAGAGACTTCAACACTTGGTTTTGAATAACCTTGTATCGTAACCAAAGGTTGAAAGAAATTCAAGTCTTGGAATCTTTAAAATCACCTTCTTCAGAGTCTTCAGCACTTGGTCTTTTAACCTTGTATCGTAACTTAAGTTCAAAAGAACTTCAAGTCTTGGAATCTTCAGAATCACATTCTTCAGAGTCTTCAACACTTGGTCTTCAGAATCCTTTGTGTCGTAACCTAAGTTCAGAAGAACTTCAAGTCTTTCGAATCTTCAGAGCCACGTCTTCAGAGTCTTTAAACACTTGGTCTTCAGAACCCTCTGTCTTCTGAAACTTGAGTCTTCAACATCTTGACATAAGTTACACTTCTGTCTTTAGATCTTCTGAATGGTTTCCTCAGATGAACTTATCAGAGTAATTAAACTTCAGAGCCTTCTGAAGCTTTCATCGCTACTTTATTCATCAGAACCTCTGTAGCTTAGAAGCGGAACATCTGCTCTTCTAATGTCTTGGCCACACCATTCATCAGAAGCAGAACCCGTATCTTAAAAATACAACAAACATTAGAGTAACAAAAATTGTTCACTCAAACATATTCTTTGTTATCATCAAAATTCAGAGACATAATTGCAGAATCAAATCTTCTCAAATTTTCTTTTCATTGTCATTGTGTGATGATAACAATTTTATTCATCAAAATTTATAGAAATTCATGATAGAATTTGGTGAATTTTCAACAATATTCTTGTCAATTATAAAAAAAATCATTGATTTGATCAAATGTTATTCATATATCCTTCAACGGTAAGTGGTTAAATAGACCCCTGTACACGAAGAATAATTTGTCAATTTACGTTCATACTTATTTCTCATTTTCCTAAACTGTTTTGCTGTAGACAAAAACATATCTTCACCGAACTTTTTTTTTCTATGGATCAACCATCACTACGAGCTCTTCTATATTCCTTGATAATATCCGTTTATATATGAGCCAAACATTTTTCCTGTAGTGCAGTTATATGATATCACCTTTCAAGAAAAGAAATATCACAGTGAAATATTCACAGATTTCGAAATTTCTGTGTGCTTGCATGATCAAACATTGTTGCAAAGCTAGCTTTCTGTGTGCCACATCATAAGAATCAGAACAGGTGATGAAAAAAAGTGACTCGAAATGTTATTGATAGCTATTTTCAGTTAATGTAGTTGGTTAGTTAGTTAGAGGCAGTTATAAATTCTAATTAGCTAGTTATATTTCCTTGTTAGCATCTGTTGTTGCAAAAAAGATTCCATCTCTCTACTCACATTCTATATTTTCTTGATATTAATTATAAATTGCAGAAAAACAAAACTTGTGGCCCAAGAATGGAGGATGATAAGAAGGAGACAGCAAAGATTATCAGTTCAAACGAGTGCGATGGTGGTGATGATGTAGCAATGAATGAGGGTGATACTAGTAGTGATGATGATGTATCAATGAATGAGGGTGATACTAGTAGTGATTCTTGTTTCTCAGAAAAATTAAAGAGACCTGAAATCACTCTTGAATCTCCTTCCAAGAAAACAAAATTGAATGCTGGGAAGGTGCATGCATAAATTGATTTCAAATATATTTGATTGTGTGTTTCTATAGAACGGGGAGTTAATTCAATATATGATTGCAGGTACTGGTGAACACTACATACCAACTATCTAAACCATCTGTTTGCATAACTTCTGCGAGCGGTTCTGTATCAAAGCTTGATCTTCGTACTCCAAATGTTCATGTCACGCGTGAGGTACATACATAGATTAAAGGTCTAAATCTGAATGCTTGTGGCTTAAATGGTTAAATCTAAAATATGAATGAACCAATATATGCATTACTATTTTGAGATTCACATTCATGTATAAATTTATTTTTATGGAAGCACATGAGACTTGTCACAGATATTTACAGATTTCCCGCAGGAATGACACCAACGATAATCAGTAATTTTGATAAGGCTGTGGGATGATGTGCTACACATGACAAGCCGATTCTCATTGCAGCAGCTATACACTCCTCAGCTTTGTGAGTCCAGTATGTGTTACTACCATCACTATAGCAGATGTCGCCGGATTCACCCCTATGACTATCGCTGCTGAAATTGTGTTTTGTATATTCATAATGGTTAATAAACCTTTGATCAACAATATTCAGTAATTTGTTCTCAAAATTGTTCATGTTTAATCATTCTTACAACATTTCATCTGTTGGTTTTTTGGCTATGAACATCTCTCGTAGTAGGATCTCAATATTAGATAAGTTATGCAAAAATAGAAGGTTAAAGAAAGCACAAATCAAAGGGAAAAATAGAAGTTTTTTGAGAGAGAAACTTTGCCAATCCAAAATCTGCTACATGTGCAACCCTATCTTCATCTAGCAGGACATTGGCAATCATGGTGCAAAGTAGTCCATGGATGGCAAGAAGTAATCACCTTGACAAGATTCCGATGCCTAACATTTTTCAAAGCTTTGCATTCTGCACTAAAACACTGCGAGGCTTTTCTTTGTTGCTTTAAGGTTCATGAGTGTTAATGTTGAAGACACCCTTGTAAACAGAACGAAAGCCTCCTTCTCCAACCAAGTTTGTAGCTGAAAAATTGTCTGTAGCAAGCTTAATATCACCGAAGGATATATTTTGAGGCAAACCCTTCAGAGGAGTTGATGACAAACTTCTTTTCTCCTCCTCATGTTTCTCTAAGGAAATTAGCAGCCACACCAGATAGAGCATTGAAGCGAACAAAACAATGGCACCTATAACCCCTAATATGATAGGGAGTAAAATGTTTCTCTTATCTTTCTTACTTGATTGGTAAAAGCCACATAATCTGTTGTTACCTTGGAGATCAACTTGGCTTAGGTTCATAAAAACACCTTTCATTGGAAGTTCACCAGCCAAGTTGTTACCATTGACCATAAGAATTTGCAACTGAGTAGAGTTTCTAAGTGAATCAAAGAACTTTAAATTCAATGATGTTTATTACCTAGTGTCAAATAAGTGAGGTAGGATATGTGTGTCTGTGTAGTTGCTGTTGCTGTTGCAAATGATGACATGAAAATTGTGAAGTAATAATGATGTTTATGGACTTTGGTCATAGTTTGAATCACTCGGTGGTTTTTAAAAAGTACTAGTAGGAAAAGAACTGGTCATAATTTCGACGCCGTAAATCACACACACAACAAGAAAATTTCAACTATAAAATGTGATAGTATAATACACAACTAATCGTGTACTTGTATACTTTTTTAGACTAATATGTAAACATCTTCTTGACAAAAAAACACATATCACAATAACACACAAGTTTATTCGTGTAGTAACACTTTTTTTTCTTTCCTATCTAGCTTATTTTATTTAATTAATTAATGTTGAATGTAAATCTGGTGTGCTTAAAAATATTATAAAAATTGTTAAATTAAAAATTTGTTTGATTTGTAGTGTATAAGGTGTGAATAGAAAATTTATGTTGGCTTGAGGCATGTTATTTTTTTCTTTTAAATAGCCCAAATTTCTAGCTTATCTTAGAAACTATAATTTGAGGTTTAATTATTCTTTTTTAAAGCCAAATTGTCGCCTCCCATCTCATATTTCCATTTCTTTTAAATTTTGAGTGTTTTTGACTATTTTAAAAAAATATTGAAGCATCTCATATTTTTCATCTCTTATTTTTCGGTCTTTTTAATGTTTTAAAATTAAAACAGTCGTAAAATTGATAAGAATGAGTCACTGATTTATTGATTGAATGATTAAATTATTAATTAAATTTAATAATTAAATTAAATTAAATTGAATAATTGAGTTAAATAATTTGAATAATTCAATTGAATAAATTGATCTCTATAATAAAACTATATAATTATTAAACTAATCAAACCAGATAACTCTATTTCTAAAATAAAACCATGACACCTAACAAATTTCAACATTTTAAAATATAATAATTCTTACAATTTTTTCTTTAAATTCAAATCTTAAACATAATCATTACACACAACAAAACAATACAAAATTCTAATTAGAACATAAATTAAATAATAAAATAAGTCCATTGTCTAATAAATTTAATATTAAGGAGAAAAAGTTGTTCCAAATAAATTATGAACAAACTCTATTTATATTTTAATTTTATAACTTATCTTCGATTTTTACCCATCAGTTTTCCCGTCGGTTCGCCTGTTTTTACTAATTTTGGCTAGTTTTGACCTGCTCTCACTGTTTTAATAGTTTATTCGATCCAACAATCAAATTAGATAGATGATCCTTCTAATTCTAGATTTGACTGATCGATCTTGTCTGATTTTTAAAACACCATCATTCTCAAATTTCTCTATCACTATTATATTTGCTAACCCTTTATATTTGATAAACAATTTTCATATAATTGTATTGTTTTAAAAAATTAAGTCTCTATTATCCATACCACAATATAAATTAAAAAGGTAAGAAATTCTTGGCTCTAGAGATGACCATTATAAAGAAAAATAGGTAAGAAATCCTTGCCTTTAGGGATTACAATTGTACCAATCTCGAGCGGATACCTTAAAATAAGCGGATATGAGCATGAAAATTGACAATTATATACGAAAATAAGTAGATGTGAGCGCAAATACAGATATTTTAGTACCCACGCCGCTCTATATACTTGCACAATATATTTATATATTGTTACTTTTATTATTATATACACATGAATGTTTATCATTTTTTTAAATATATCACTATTAAACTTGAACGTTTTTTGTAACACCCCTTCTAAAATACCACGCGAATTTAACAAATAAATCAGAGTTAACATATAACAAAGGGCATTACAATTCAATTTAAATATAAAAATGTCATAACAGTAGTCATGCTCCACTGAAGAACTTTAATTAAATAATCAAAACCAATGTCATGTTATACATAGCGGAAAATAGCATCAAAACCGGAATAAAATTCAATTCATAAATCATTTCAACATACACCAAAAGAACAGATGTTTAAAACTATAATTCCAAAACAGTCGTTCCCCAGTGTTACAACTACCAGAGCAGGACACTGACACGCGGATAAACTAAATAGCACAGCTCTATAAGCCATCCTCACTAACTCCTGAGCTGCTAACTTTAATCTGAAATCATCAAAGTAAGGGCGCGATTTCATCGCAATATAGAACGCATTATACGTTTCTAAAAACAACAGAACAATTCAATATATTATTTCACCCTCATTAGCATAATCAGATTTCAGTACACAATTGCAATTCACACAGTTCATTATGCACAATAATAACAACAATGAGATTATAACACTGGAAACCATCCTATCATGTTATAATCCATATGCAATGTAGACTCAATGCATGTGGTACCAAACGTGAACTAAATTCACACCCTGTTCTATTTACACCTCGGAAATAGCGTTAATCAACGATTCGCCCATACACCACTGGGACACGAATCTAGCCTCACCACCACTAAACCACTGGGTACGGGTATTGGCTCTGCAGGTCCAATTCCACACAATGAGAATTAACCACCACCAAAATGCATATGCATGCACATCAAAAGCATGCAACATTCAAATAACGGAATATGAGATCACAACATTATTCCATACATAGCCAACACCAACAAACATCACATGATAACAACATAATCATGAATAACCCACAAGAACAGCACATAAGCATGTAATTCCCCATTCAATCAGTCAAAACAACTCTAACCTGCTCGTCACCATTTCTAAAATTACTTTAGTTCACAAAATCGGAAAATCGACACTTTCTAAAATAAAATTCATGAAATAGTAATTTCTCAAATTTATAAAACAGTACGTTTAATTTAGAGAACACTGCCCAAAATGGCACTCGAATCGGAGTTACGGTTTATAAATACAAGTTTTTAAAGTTTGAAGATTTTTGAAAATTACACAGTGGTAACCGGTTCCTCCCAGGGAGAACCCGGTTCCCACAAGTTTGAAATAACATGCCCCCTGGTTTTACTATGGGGAACTCGGTTCCTCCATACTGGGAACCGGTTCCCACAAAAAAATGTATTTTCCTTTGTAAATTTTTAATTGGGAATCCGGTTCCTCCCCAGGAGTAACCGGTTCCCACTGTTCTAGAATTTCTTTCTCCCTGGTTTTTATACCAGGAACCCGGTTCCTCCCATATGGAAACCGGTTCCTGCGACCTGCAGAACCAGAAATATGCATTTTGACAGTAACATGTATTCCAACTCATTCCTTTCCAATCCAATTACGAACCAATGCATCAAAACACCCAAAATCATCCAAAACACACCAACATAATGTTATATAACAGAGTTCATTCATTCCCCAATGATCCCATGGCAAACTAACAGTTCAAATTCACATAATTCGACACATATAGGAATAATCCTACAAACCTAGATTCTCTAATTCAAGTTTCCTAACATACTCAACCATTCAATTGAATCTCAAAACCCATAAGGCATCATAACTGAATGAAATCACCCATTACCTTGTGATGATTCTTCGAATTCCGACGCTTTGACTTTTTCCTCTTTCTCTTCCTCTTCTCAATTGCACGTACGGTGAAAACTCCAATTATGTCTCTTTTTCCTCTTTTCCTCTATTTTATTCCTTTTATTATTCCAAAATAATAATAATAATAATAATAATGAAATAATTAGCATAAGTAGAGTGTTTTACTCCCCACACCCTCCACTTCACACCTCACACCCCAACACTTCCATTCTTATTTTAATTTTAAAATCCCAAAATACAATAATTAAATTTCTAATTAAATAATTAATTAAAAATTCGAATTATCTAATAATTGAAATATTTGGGGTGTCACACTTTTTAATAAAAGTCTCAGTATATTTCTTAACTCAACAATTAAATTCTTGATTTATTTTTGGCTTAAATACACTTTTAGTCCTTCTATAATTAGTTTCCTAACTTTTTATCCCTCTTTAAAAAAATCCAGCCATTAGATCCTCCTATTTTCTTTTTGATGAATTTTTGTTGGTCCCTGACCATTTGTCTCATATTTTAATGACATGACACCCAATATGAAATCAATCACTTGTCACATCATTTAAAAATATAATTATTCATTTTTAATTTGTCTTTTTTTTTTTTTGGAAAAGAGAAACTTTATCACCAAAAAAAACAGGAAGCACAAGGCGATCAACAATCCAGCCCAACCAAGAAACAGGCAAAACAAGGACCCAAGACTAATCTAACATGAAGCCTATTAACTTAATCTTAAGCTTTTTACAATACTACCCCCTAAAAACAATGGTACTCTTAATATCTGAGATAATACCCGCCCTATCCACTTTGGTGCCAAAAGCAGTAAGGTCCTTATACATCCATATGCCATAAACAGTTTCAATCGCAGTCAGTTTAAGTAAATCCGCTTTCCACCCTTTGACTTTGCTTTGAGAGGATATCCATAAGAGTTCTTCCTCCCAATTTTTTAGGGTGTGAGGTCGTTGAATCCATTGCAAGATAGCCTCCAAATAGTCTGACTCGTATCGCAATCAAAGAGCAAGTGAGAAGTAGATTCATCCTCCTTGCAAAACACACATCTTATCATCAATAAAACCAAGCTTGTGCAGTCGACTTTTTGTGGCTAGACGTTGGTGGCAAGAAAGCCAGAAAATGAAAAGCGACCTCGGTCTTGCAGTATTGTTCCTTATCATAGGAGCCCAACACATCGACGAGCTAGTACACAGGGACAAGTACACTTTTTTCATACTAAACCGTCTACGGGCAACCATTTCCTACCAGATGCCATCATTCAAATCGAGGAAGTCCCGCTGAGCCAAAACTTTCCGCATTATTCAGGTGCTTGTGGATTTGGGCTCCACCATCTTTACATCACAATTCTTGAAGTAGTAAACATTAACCCATTTAACCCATATGCTGTCACTTTTATTGCAAATGTTCCAGAGGAGCTTCAAGAGAGCACATTTATTCCAAAGAGTCAAATCAATAAAGCCATAACCCCTTTGATTCAAGGGCTTGCAAGCAGTGGCCCAAGCAATAGGGCTCTTCCTACTATTAACATCTTTACCCATCCACAGGAAATCTCTACAGATGGCATCAATCTTCCTAATGACTTTTTTAGGCAAGGGAAACACCATAAGCCAATAATTGGCCATAGCAAAAGAGACATTTTTTATAAGCTGCGCTCTTCTTGCATAACTCAGGAGCTTGCTCGACCAATGACTAATTCTGTAGGTAATTTTGTCTATGAGGGAGAGATAGTGACTAGCAGCCAGCTTCTTGCACGAGAGAGGGATTCCCAAGTAGCGAAACGGAAGCAAACCCTTTTTAAACCCAGACTGAGAAAAGATCGCTTCCTTGATGTGAGCATCAAACCCCCCAAAGAACATTTTGCTTTTCGAAGAATTTATCTTCATTCTTGTTGAAGCCGCAAAGGAGTAGAAGGTTTTAAGCAGGAGGTCCATTGAGATGAAGTCCCCCTGGAAAACAAAAGGACGTTGTCAGTAGACATCAAATTTGTAAGCTCAAGTTTTTCACATTTCGAGTGATGGTTAAAGTCAGGGCAAAGCTGCATTTGATGGAGGTACCAATGCATGTAGTCCATAACTATGGAAAAAAGATAGGGGAAATTGGGTTCCCTTGTCTAATACCACGCTTAGCATGCATAATTTGAGAAAGAGCTCCATTAATATTGAAACGGTAAGAAACAATCGATATAAGCTTCATGACCCATTCAATGAATTGGCTAGGGAATCCACTCTCTTGCATAATACTTTGGACGCTAAGAGATCATATCGTACGCCTTTTGCATATTGAGTTGAACCATACACTCGGGGGACACCTTTCCTACTATAACCTTTGATCAATTCAAACATAAGCAAGATGTGGCTCTGGATTTGTTGGCCAGGGATAAACACCTCCTGATTATGACTACCTGAATTAGTAATTTTTAATTTGTATTTTTATTTTTCTATAAATAAATTTTATATAATTTATTTTTCCCGAAATAAATATTTTATAAATATTAAACATGTTTCAAAATAAGTATTTATAAATATTAAACATGTTTCAAAATAAATATTTATAAATATTAAACATGTTTTCAATATAAATAATTTATATTTCAATGTCTTATCTTATATTTTTCACTGCTAACATTTTTTTATATAATTACTAACATTGAGGGGTATTTTATATTTTTCACTTAATATTTTTTATATAATTACTAACGTTGAGGTGTAGCATTTATTATTCAGAAACTTGCATGATTTCACGGAAAGTTTCTAAACTAACTACTCTTATCAAGAACATAAAATAAATTGTTTGTCACCTTTCAAAAAAGGGGAGAATGTTGAAACATTATTCTAATTTTGAATTTAACAAACCGTTTTAGTAAAGAAACTCTAAAACAGTATATTTTAAATAAAGTTAATTAGTGTGTTATCAAAAAACTTAGTAAGACAATCTCAAACAAAGCCTTCATACAACTTAAAAATTCACCAGGATTAAATTTGACATATTACATCGCTTAATATTTATTAAATTTTAAATTTTTATTTTGCTTAAATATAAATACGTGTTGTAAAGTTACTTTTATATAGCGATATTGAATATTAGATTACTTGATAAAAAATTTATTATTAAGAGAATCTTGTTAATAACTTTAAATTACTTTATTTTAATAATATTTATTAAATAGAATCTGAAAAAAAATAAAAATAAAGAGGTTCCTTCCATAATTATTTCTCCATAACAAAAATGTCTATTTAAGTATTTAGCTTGATAAAACATCTACCATATTGTTGATGCTTTTAAGTGCTTTTCACCTTTAGCTATTACAATAAATAAATGTAGTTCAACAACACCAAACCCAATTTTAATGTCTCTCGCATTATTAAACCACACAAATGTCAACATGTTAATGTGATGCCATTCATTGATCAAATAATGGTTTCAGCCATTAAACAATAAAGTTGATGTTTTTATTTGACTAATTAAGAAAAATATTAATAAACGTGTTTTTCTTTTTCTGGTAAAATAATACTCGCATATTCCTCTGTCTTCCAAAGCGTTACTATGTTTTTATCTCATTATAGCCTTACGATTTGACAAGAAAAACATAAATAAATATTCATTGTTTCCAACCTGTACAAATTTGAAACCTTCTAATATGCGGCGCGGTCTATATTAATACTGTATATATTAGTATTATTTTATTAGAAAAGTAATATAGTTTTTCTTATTTCCATCTACAAAATAAAATTGTGCGATGCTGTAGAAAACAAATCAAAAGACTATAGAATATTTGGATCTGTTCATTACAATTCATTTAAAATATATTAAATGTTTATATTTTAGTCCAAAACTATAATTAAATCTGTATAATATAATTATTTTGTTACTCATATTTTATTATAAAAATATTAGACTTATAATTTTTACATTTCTTATCTAATTCACAAAATTATTTTATTTACTTTAATATCAAATTATTTTAGTTATAAAAAAACGACGTCACCTAAGAATATGAATTATAAATATAATTTTTAAAAGAATTGATTTTGCTATCTAACAAGATTAATATAGTAGTTTACTGTCTATTTATATGTTATTTCTTTATAATTTTGATTATTATATTAATATTAATATTATAGAAAAAATTTAAGTAGAGTTTTTTAAGTGTGATTTTTATTATTTAAAAAAAAAAATGATAAATAAACTTAAATATTTTTTAATGAGTAAAAATAGAAATAATTTACATATATTTATCATATTTTTATTGAAAAATAGTAAGAATCACACCTAAGAAATTGTACATAAATTTTGTCACAATATTATTTCTGCATAAAAAATTTATATATATTTTTTAAAGTTTTAAAATAGATTGCTGTCGTTCTACTTTCTATTTTTATATAAATTTTATAGATCATAATTTGCAATAATCGTATTAATAAAAATAAATTTATATACAAAATGATTTTTAATGTTTTTTTAAAAATTTGTCATTTGAAAAATAAAAGCTTGAACAATTTTAAATGCAAAGCTTAATCAAATAAAATAAAGAGATTAAAATTATAATTAAATTAAAAGAGAATGAATATCTTACTCCAAAAATAAGATATTACTCCATCCGTTCCAAAATAACATGCATATTTGATAAAAAATTGTCCTAAAATACTTGTCACTTTACATTATCAATGCAATTTTAAATTTAATTTTTTAATTACTCCACATCTTAACCATTAATTCTTTTTAATTTAAAGGTTAAAAATACTAAATAATTAAATATGAAGAGAGAAAACTATTACTTATTATTTCTAAATATTAGATTGAAAAGAATATTAATGATAAAGATGTTGAGTAAGCGTTAATAAATTATTTTAGAGTAATAATATTTCTCTTTAAATTAAAATGTTAAATTAAATTTTTTATTAATAGTTTTATGCTTTTTTTTTTATTTACTTTTTTGGTATCTTTTTGTTAACTTATAAAACTGAATCTATTATAACTTCAATTTATGAAAAAAACATAATTTTTCAAAAAAAGTTTTCTTATTTTAATATTACCTATATTAAATAAAAAAATACAAAAAACAATTATTTATCTTTTTATCAAATAATTTAATGAATGAAATTCACTATTTTAAAAATGTAAAATATGAAAAATTACTTATTCAAACCCGCAGTAGTGATGTTTTCTTTTTCTCCCCTCAAAATCTCCCATTACCTCCCCCAACAAACTCCAAAACAATGCCTTTGAGAAAATAAGATGTAAAAATGAATAGTATAATTTAGAATCGAAATTCGAAAAACACGAAGGTGCATAAAAAGTTCCAACCAACGTAGTAAGCAATTTACTTTCACACATAAATGAATACAGTTGGACTCTGTCAAACTATATTTATTTTCTCTCTCTTTCTCTCTCTATCTATTTCACTCCAAAATTTTAACTCTTTTTTTCTTTCACTTCTCTCCTAATACACTTTCTCTCTCTACACTGTTTTTTTCCTTTCTTTCTTTCTCATTTTCTCCGGCGACAATTTTCCTCTCTTCTCACACCTTTGACTTGCACCACCGATCACAACCACTTCCGCTGACTTATCCACCATGGGTCATTGCTGCAGCAAAAACACTGCAGTCGACACCGATACCGTCACCGATCACAACCTCAAATCATCTAACCACGATGCATCACAAACTTCCCACCCCGCCGGAAACTCTGTCTCCGCCGTCAGTGATGCTACTCCGGGACGACAAACCCCGGCGACATCGTTTTCAACCAGTCCTTTCAATAGTCCTCTTCCCGCAGGTGTGGCGCCGTCGCCGGCTGCCAGGACTCCGGGGAGGAAATTCAGGTGGCCGCTCCCTCCGCCGTCGCCGGCAAAGCCGATAATGGCGGCTTTGCTGCGGAGGCAGGGGAAGACGAAGCCGAAAGACGGACCGATACCGGAGGAGCAAGGGGAAGGTGGAGAGGGGGAGAGGACGTTGGATAAGAGCTTTGGATATGGGAAGAATTTTGGGGCGAAGTTTGAGCTTGGGAAGGAAGTTGGCCGAGGGCATTTTGGTCATACTTGTTGGGCTAAAGGGAAGAAAGGTGAACTTAAGGGAGTATCAGTAGCTGTCAAAATCATTACCAAAGCTAAGGTGAGAATTAGGATCATATTGTTTTTGATCATGATCATTGCTTTAAAATTGAGCTTCCATTCAAAGTCAATTGTGAACACCATTTCATAGTACTCTTGGTCAATTCAGGATCAATTGTTGACTTTTCTGAGCGTTTTGATAATTGACTTGAACTTTGTGTTAGCTTGGTACTAGTTTTGTTTTTGGAAGCTCAATTTAGTATAATTGCGAAAACTATGATACCAAATTTGTATCTGTTTCATGTTTAGTCCATATATTCTGAATGGATACTATACCTATATGAATAGAATATATGATAATGGAAATCAGTGAGTTTGTTATTGGTAATGTTTTGCACTGAAGTTCCAAATGATTTTAATTTAATTTTGGTCTCGGTAGTCAATAGTAGCTGCTACAGCCGTGATGTGCGGTATAGCGTCCCTAGAGGTTATTTGAATTCACGTGATGCACTTTTAAGTAGAAGATGTAGTATCTGCCAAACAGTTTCTGTAGCGGCCGTTACAATGAAGCTCGAAAACCTGACAATGCCACTAGCTTATAGTTGATGCCTCTGTTTTTTGTTGTTCAACATTTTGGTCGTATTACCCTAAGACTTATTTAATTTAAATTGAGTTTAGAGTATTGGTAATACTATTAGTTGTGATTGTGTCTTTAATTGAGTGTATTCATCGATTGTATGGTGTAAATTTCTTGTACTGTTTCATTAAATTAAAGTTTGAGGTAACAGCTATATTTCTATCTGCTGTACTGCTATAGTGTTTTGGGGGTTGGACACCATGCTCCACTATCCGTCATTAACTACATAGATGCTGGTACGGGAACGAAAAATGCATGAAATTCTTTTTTCCAATAAAATTGGAAAGTACGGAGAGCCAAACATTACAGGATTAATTATGTCAGATAATACTTCTTTTAAAGGGAAACTATTAGGAAAGTATGATGGTGACAAACAAGTTTGGCTGCTATCAATTTCTTTTATCACTGGTTGGTTTATTGGGTGCATCTTAAGTTGTTGAGATCAGGGTGGCAAAATTGTTGAAGTCGTTACTATGTGACTAGAAATAGACAACTACAGCTCTTAAATTGACCTCCTGCAAATACTGCAATGGAAGGTGAGGTTGCTTACAACAAAGGGTCCAACCTTCCCTCGGCCGTGCTATGGTAGGAGCCTTGTAGCACCGGGTGGCAAAAATTGGGACACAGCATTAGACAATAAGAAAGAAGTGAAGTTGCAACCTCTCTAGCAAGGGAGATCAGTTGCATTTTTGGTTCTGTTAATGGCCCATTGGTAGTGGTTCAATCAGTAGGGGCTCCTTTGTTTGCACGGGGAAGCTCATTGGTCATATCCCCTTGTTGCCAAAGCACAAGGATGGATGAAATGAATCCATTTAAGTTACTTGTTTGTTTGATAAAAGCTGTTTTAGGCTTCTGGTTAGATCATTAGTAAGCAACTAAGCACATTGTTGCTTAGTTGTAGACTAAGAATGCATGTACCAAACCTGGATATTTGTTATTGTTTTTCACCTCCATTATGAACTAAATTGTAGGGTAGCATATATTCTTAATAAGAGGAAAATTGAGTTCATGGAGAAAGGGAAAAAACAACATCCTTCTTGTTGACTGTTGATGAATCATTACAAATATTCTACCTGCCTTTATTGCAATGCCTATAGGCATCAGACAACTTAGAACTTTATTTTAGCTAATTGGCTTCTGATAGGCGATGTTTCTAGGAAGAGCATGAGCAAAAGGTGACCCTTTACTTCTGCGTCTTTTTATTGTTCTCTACACAACCAAATTGGAGTTTTAGAGTAAATTATGATTGGGTTGGGGGAATTACATATTATGTTATGGCTGTAGGCATGTAGCTTCTGTTTTCTTTCAACGATATGTCAACATAAATTGAATTTTGATTTTGAAGCATTTTTTCATTCTTGCATTATAATTTTTGCTTCATGGCGCTTATTGTGATTTTTATGTGCCAGATGACTTCAGCAATAGCAATTGAAGACGTGAGAAGGGAGGTGAAAATGTTGAAAGCCTTGTCTGGACATAGGAATTTGGTCAAGTTTTATGAAGCATTTGAGGATGTTAATAATGTCTACATTGTTATGGAGTACGTATAGAAAAATTATATCTGAAAATCGCATTCAGTCTTGATAAGATTTTATTTGTATTTTAACCTACTGGTTGATTTGTGCTCTCCTGAAGATTTTTGCTGTAAAGGATTTCATAACAAGTACATGTTTTCAAGAATCTTCAAAATATGAGCATAATTTAAAGCTGGGTAGTAGTACATACAACTTTTAAACTAGTAATTTATCCTGAATTAATATTATTGTTCTTGTTAGGTTATGCGAGGGTGGAGAATTACTGGACAGAATTCTAGATAGGTAAAACCGAAAGGCTATTTTTATCTGTACTCTGTTACTTTTTTGTCCTTACTTTTTCTCGGAGAAGTTCTGTTTTTGAATAACATGATTGTAATTGGATTCATTTGATGTTAATTATTTATTAAAGAGGTGGAAGATACCCAGAGGAGGATGCCAAAGTTATTCTTCTACAAATTCTGAATGTAGTTGCCTTTTGTCATCTTCAAGGAGTTGTTCATCGCGATCTAAAACCAGAGGTAAGACTTTGTGAAGTTTGAACTACTTAAGTTACTTGGTCAAGCCTTTTGTTGAATAAGGAA
This sequence comes from Vicia sativa, assembly GCA_021764765.1. Taxonomy (NCBI): domain Eukaryota; kingdom Viridiplantae; phylum Streptophyta; class Magnoliopsida; order Fabales; family Fabaceae; genus Vicia; species Vicia sativa. The sequence goes on from CM038794.1 coordinate 213,218,574, forward strand.
TTTTTTGTTTGTATAATTACCATTCTAATCTATAACTTGTAACCCTAGATGTTTTGCCTACTTTGCAGAATTTTCTTTTTGTCTCAAAAGATGAGGATGCTGTTCTGAAAGTTATTGATTTTGGTCTATCTGATTTTGTTAGGCCAGGTAATATGATTGAATCGACCTAATTATATTCAGTATCAAATGTTATAATAAAACCTTTGTAGTAGTTACTGATTTTCGTGTATTTAATTTTCTTCGTAGTTTAGCTTTAGCATATTGTACACTTGCATGGTAGAGTTCTACATTCGAATTGCCGGAAAATAACTGAACACAGGAACTGTGATATTTTACCATATTATAGTTCATCAGTCATTAATTTTCAACATTGATATGCCATCTTGAAGTATCTTTAAATACATTTTTTAACAAAAAATTTAAATGGCTTTTGCTTCCTGTCAACATTTTGTACGATATTTTGTTTTCTCTTTATGTAAGATATCTATACAAATGAGATAGAAATTATATAATCCGAGATACTAGTATTACCCGTTTCGAATCACAAGATCTTATTTACTTATGATATTTCTATTCATCTAAGTTATTGGGTTGGAATCATTCTCCAAATCAACGGCAGCTAGCTTTTCTCATAGTTAGTGTTATTTTCTACTTTGGTCAAAATGATGAAAGACATATTGAGAAAAGCTTCATTCTTGTCTACACTCAATTTAGAAGTTCCCTGTTTCAAGCTCAGCTATAAATAACCCCAATTTGCTTGTCAAAAATGATTTTAACTAATTTACTGGCTTAGATGAATCTCTGGACATGCATTAACTCTAGGTTTAAAACTGCCTCAATTGTTCAAAATAAGTATTTATCACTTATTCTGCCTTATGATCATTTTTCGTTCTTCTATCAGTTTTTCCACTGACAGCACTGTCTTCTTATAAACATGCAGATCAACGCCTTAATGATATTGTTGGTAGTGCCTATTATGTTGCACCTGAAGTGCTCCATAGATCTTACAGCGTTGAAGGAGACTTATGGAGTATTGGAGTTATATCATATATATTGTTATGTGGAAGTAGACCGTTTTGGGCACGGACTGAATCAGGAATCTTCCGGTCTGTGTTAAGAGCAAACCCTAACTTTGATGATTCACCTTGGCCATCAATATCACCAGAAGCTAAAGACTTTGTGAAGAGGCTTTTAAACAAGGACCATCGGAAAAGGATGACAGCTGCTCAAGCTCTATGTATGTTTCATTTGAATGCTTTTTCTCAGACCATGCTTAACTCAATGGTTAATTGTCTGTACTGAAATTCTCACACACATACTCCTAAATCTTATTCTGTGATTTTTAATGTTGAAATTACCTCCATATCTGCAGCTCACCCATGGTTGAGAAATGAAGGAAATGCCATTCCTTTAGATATTCTAATTTACAAGTTAGTCAAGTCATATGTGCGTGCCTCGCCTTTGAAACGTTCGGCATTGAAGGTAGCCGCCACCTGTTATGCTACCATTATTACAATTGCATCTTTTATCCTCCAATCCTTCCCCCACTGAGGGCTGGGAATAATGGAAGAAGACTAAAAGAGTAATGTTTTCTGTTTTCCTTTTCTTTATATAAATGCAGGCTCTCTCAAAAGCATTGCCAGAGGACGAGGTTACCTACCTTAAAGCACAATTTAGCCTCTTGGAACCTAAAGATGGCTTCATTTCCCTTGAGAATTTCAGAGTTGTAAGTGAATCTATTAGATTTTTGTAACTAGTCTTTTATCTTTAAACTTTGTAGGTAGTTTATATGCTATTTCTTTCAACAATCTCTAAACTAGAATTATAATTAATTCAGGCTCTCATGAAAAATGCAACCGATGCCATGAGGGAAGCAAGGGTCCCTGACATTCTAAATTTGGTAAGTCATATTTGTTGTGATATAGATTTTTCCCCCTTCCAACCTCATTCATTTTCTCCAAACCTATCATTAGCATGTCTCGGTAAGTTCACATGATAAACTGAAAACAAGTTGCATTACATAAGGGTGTACTACGAGATGAATGAAATGCTGTAGCCTTTAAGTCCTGCTCATTTTTCTTGACAGAAGTATTTAATGAAAGTTGGTGGTAGGAAGTAACTATAATTTGTTTATACTTTAGAGTGAAAATGTTCAGATGGTATTGGTACGATCATGATCACATTTGGATTGTATGGTTAACTGAACTCTATTATAAATTTTGTGGTTTTCCCTAAGGAAATTTATATGTTGTTTGGAATGTAAATACTATGAAATATCTGAAATGCATGTTTCTTGAAATAAGATGGATCCACTCTCCTATAAAAAAATGGACTTCGAAGAGTTTTGCGCTGCCGCAATCAGTGTATACCAGCTTGAAGTTCATCCAGAATGGGATAAAATTTCCACCACAGCATTTGATTATTTTGACGAGGCAGGGAACCGTGTCATATCACTCGAGGAGTTAGCACAGGTTTGAACATTTATTTCTAAGAGCAAACCTACTAGTATCAACTTCTCTTACAAGCTAATAACCTACTTAACACTGAGACATTATGTTCTTCAGGAAATGAATTTGGGTCCTTCAGCTTACTCTTTAATGGGTGACTGGATCAGAAAATCTGACGGAAAACTCAGCTTGGTCGGATTTACAAAGTATTTGCACGGTGTCACAATTCGTAGTACAAATACAAGACACCGATAGTTACAGTTACGACGATTAAAAGGAGGTTTTTATTATATTTATTGAAATTTAAATTAGTTGGTGTTCTTTTCTTTTTTAAATTGAAATTATTTTTTCTTTTTGAATTTGAATTGAAAGGAAAAAGGTACAGAGAGGGTGTATGTATGCATATTTTTTGGGGGGATTTTATGATGGAAAAGTAGAGGTAGCTAACATATTGTTTTTGTTCCTCATGTGATTTGTAATGCAAAGTAAAAATTATCCCATTTTACTTGTGAACACAAATGCAACTTGCATTGCTTTGTTGTAAGATTTCGTGTGAAGATTAGATTAAAGATGCTTCTATTTGGGTCAACTTTATGATACGTCAACAATGTGACACTTTGTTTTGTTTCACAAGAATATTGAGGTAGAGAAATGCCATAGTTAAGATGGTACAAGTTGTTACATAGTTTGAGGAATTATGTGTATTTGGTCTAGATTCATGTTTAAAACGATATTCTTTGAAGCACTGGTCAAAACTCAAAGGAAAAGAGACACGCTTAAATTATGGCCGTGAATGGTGTGTGTGATTGCTTAATGCTTACTGCTTCGTGTAGGCAAATACTCAATATGCCCTACAATAATGGCCAATTTAATTATTTTGTACCAATTAGAATAAAAGAATATATGAAGGGGATGATATGTTGTTGCATAACTGGTAGATGCGTGCAACAAGAAACATGGAAGATGCTTGACTCTATATAAACCAACTAGTTCAGTATTTGATTGTTAGCTGATGCAAATAAGACAAACATAAAGACAAAGAAATATATTAAACTAAAATATAAAGTTTAATTGCAGTTTTTCGTCTTTATTTAATGTCTTTTAGGATTCAAATTCGGTATTTTTTGAACTTTGATTTTTTTGTTTTATTTATTTTAAATAAAACAATTTTAACCTTTTATCATATTTTTGCACTAATTTTTTTTTAAACTTTGATTTTTTTGTTTATTTATTTTAAATTAAAAACAATTTTAACCTTTTATCATATTTTTGCACTAAAAATTGATGATATTTTTAATTTATAACAATACGTAATTAATATATTTTTATCTTTACTGTTTTATAAATATATTTTGATTTTTATTCTCACATTTAGAATTAATGAGGTGCCTATTTTTTAATGATTTATAATTTTTATTTGAGTTAATACCATTTTACCCCTGTCATATAGGCGACTTCTGATTTTCTCCTCTACAATTTTTTATTTTTGTGATAAGCATCATTGTCATTTCAAAATACTAACAATTTAGTCCTTAAAGTCAAAATCCGCAGGTAATTATCAGGTTTTCTTTAGATTTTTTTACTAGATTTACTTGCAGATTTTGATTTTATGGACTAAATTGTTAGTATTTTAAAATGATAAGAGTGTTTTTCAACCTTTTTTTTACTGAAGGTAAAATGATAATAATCCTTTTTATTTTTATTTTTAAAAATGATTTTACAAAGATTCCTATGCGAATTTGTCAGGTTTCACATTTGACACAAAATTTAAAAATAATGCATCATCAATTTTATGTTCAAAAATATGAAAGGGGAAAAAACCTGTCTTTGAAATAAAGAGATTTGTTTCATAAATATGAAAAAACAAAGACAAATTAAAATTAAACTAAATTCAAAAGATATCAGTCATACTAATATATTAAAATAAAAAAGGAGAAAAGTACTGAAAAATTAGATAATTAGTAAATTATATTTTTTTTCTAGGATGCGAGGAACTGTTGAATTAATCTTGCATTCGAATCTCATGTGCTCTAGTTCAAAACAACATTCCTACTCCACAATTTGTTTGGTGGATTATTAGATTTTTAGGCCACATTTATAGGGTCTTTTGACTGGTTTAGAAGAGTTGCTCCTTAAACCTTCGTTTCTTCTTTGTAGTGATAAGGCTTTGTTGTATTTGTCATTTCCCCAATCATAACTCGACTCGAGTGGAAAGTCAAAAGGCAATGTTGATGTCATTAGGAACTCACAACTTAAATGCGCCTCATGCTCCAGATGTACTTTCGTAGGTTATAATGACTTTTGGAAACTTAAGTAGTTGAGTATTTTCCTGTGGTGATTTGAGCCGCTGATAGTGTTTATTATCTTTTTTTTAGACATTACCTTTTCTCTTTTTGTCATATGTATCTACAAAATATACTATTTTCTTTAGTAGAAGGAGTGGTGCCCATCATGAGTAAAAAATCGAAGAATGGTGCTTTTGCCTCTTAGGTTAATCCCTCAATTTCAAAAATTGCATCTACATTTGCTTGTGAAGTTAGACTCAAAAGTGCTTTATTTGATGTGTGTCTTTCTTCAGCCTGGGGTCTGTTGACCCTTGAGGAAGATAAAAGGATTTGTAGTGAGTATGTCCGATGTATTATTCCTTTTTATGAGTACACTTTATCGATTGTGGATATCTATTTTCCCTTCAAAAGTTTCAAAATATAGGTTTTGAACCATGTGATGATTTCTCCCTCATAGTTGAATCATGCGAGTTTGGTTTACACCAAAGTATTTCAGTACTTGAGTGACTATTTCAGAGGAGAGCCCTCTTTATCTATTTTCTTTCATCTTTTTAGAGTACAATATAGCTCAGTGAACCACGTGCATGACCATTACTTAATTACATTGAGACATATTACTCATTATTTCGAAGTGTTTTTTAATGGCACGGGGAATTTCTAAGATCGATTATTTTTTGTTAACCCTCTCAACAAAGAGGCTCATACAAAAATATGCGCCATATGAATTAGGACGGAGAACATGTGTATCCGTTTATTTCATAAATTTTGGAACCAAAGCCACTTTTTGAAGGGAGGGGGGTGAGTCATATGTTTACAAGGAAAATGACACGTCCCAAGATGAGACTTACCTAAAGAAATGACTAATCACCTTCATCAAAGAGTTGTGTTACGTTAGGGGTATAATCTCTCAGGATAAAACCTCAAAGAAACACTTGAAACGACTCATAGTAACCCGCTTGTTGATGGATGATGACACTAAGAAGGAGAGGAAGATTATCATCAATGAGGTTCGGGTGCCTTTGTCTCACATTGTTAGTTGTTTTTACCTATAGTTCTTGATAATTTGATAATTTTCCTATACAAATTCAATGAAGTACGAGAAGATAATTCACCAAATAAAGAGGAAAATTCAAATTGTGTCAGTATGTTGGCCTTCTGAGTGCTCTTATACCGCTCAATGCTCTTGCCCTAGAGTGTGACAAAGAGGCATGTTTGATCTTCTCAGTTGAGATCTCCTTAGTTGCAGGGAGGAAATGCCTTAGGGCTGCTCCTGATGTCAAAATTCTTGGCAACAATTAAGGGGTGTCGCGACCCCTTGTCTTCTTGGCCTGACTGAGAGCTCACAATCCAAGAAAGCATTGGGAAACTCCTTTGGAAGAGGATTTCCCTTATCTATCTAGTTTAACCGATGAATATTTCGAGGAGGTATTGTCGACCATGGCATATTACATCAGACAAAAACATGAGTATATGAACTTTCTCACTTAGAGATTAGCCATGACTTTCTCTTAGAGATTAGCCGTGACTTTCTCACTTTATTTTGTAATGAAACAAAACATGAGTATATAAATTAGAAATTAAGATATGGTTGTTAACTCATTAAGGTATATGTTTTAGATCTCAAGTTAATTGTTTCACATTTTGCTTTAACTTACAAGGTTTTTGCTGAAAGCTTTACTCGACATCTCTGGGGAAATTCTTGGCCAAGGGTCAGTACCCATTCTCCCACCCAGGTGTAAACACAGTCCGAAGTTGACATGTGGTAGACCCACTACGACCTCAAGAGTGGTTAGCTACTGAGCGAGGGGCAGGTCAATTATGGCCAATTTAGTGTTTTTTTTACTTTCTTTGTTTGTGTACTTTGCATCTCGGGGATTTGATTGCTTTAGTCATATACATATGGCATTTATGACAACACCCCTAAGTCTTTGTGTTAGGGCCTCAATCTCTTTGTTCATACCCCAGACTCCTTATTACCTTTCACAGTCACAAAAAAGATATTTTAGAAGGATGCTTAGTTCATTGAAATGGAAATATCACAATACATTATGTAGAGTTAATTAACTATATAAAGAAAAAAAATAACACAATAAGGTTGTAAACATAACTAAGTGGGTATTCCATCGCTTATTCGCCCCGCTTTTTTAGTTTCTTGAGTCAACCACTCTTGCTTATCCGGATGACATGACATGTTCTCCTTAGCTATCACGTGAGGGATTCTATGTTGTTCTCCGTGGCCTTGAACTCTTCTATATGTTGATCTTATTGTAGCGCCTTTTAAATCTTCCAGGTTGTTGCGAGGCCAACATTGACTGTAACTGGTTCACCATAAAGATTGTGTGATTTCAGCTTAAGGTGAATTGAAGAACCTACATTTTTAGGGCCTCCATGAAGGTTCAAGCGAGTATGCAGTTGTAGATGCTCTTGCAACAAACTATGGGGAACTGCAAGTTGAGAGTCCTGACATTTTCCCCTTCCCTACAAAAATTATCAATCTGTTTCTCCCCTAATGATGGGTCATCGTGTTGTTGAAAATGTGTAATTAGTACCCCTTGTATGACCCATTTCTCGAATATCTGAGAGTACATTATGTCTCAAAAGATGCCACCATTATTCAGTATCCATATGATACGTTAAAATGGATGATAATGGCCTTTATGACCTGAGGGAAGATGTTATTCAGGATTCCTTCAACTTTCTCGCTATGCCAAAATTTGAGTATCGGTCAGGGGTCTTGGTCGAGGTTCTTTTGCCTTTTTTAATGACAACCATTAATTCTTCCATCTTCCAATTTATTGTCTCTTTTGACGAGGTATTTAACTAGGGGACACCTCTTATAATGGTTTCAATGTGACAATGCTTCCTCTTATGTGCCCCATCTTCTTCAATACTCACCTATTTCTTGATGGTCGTAACATCAACTATTTTGGATGAGAATTTTCTCTTCGGTAACTCCTCTCATACATCTTACCGCATTCAATATATTATGAGAGACGACCTCTAAATATGAGACTTTTGATCACACCCTTTAGTTGGATGCAGTCGTTGGTGGTGTGGCTATGACTCTTGTGAAAGAGATAGTACTCCATCATCTATGTTTGAGAAGATTTTCTACTTGGAAAGGGTTTTTTATCCTGACTTTCCAAAATTCTATGTTGGCAAACTCTTGGTAGATGTTCTCCCGAGAGGTGTTAACACGAGTATACTTGTCATGGGTCCCACAATCATATTCTCTTTGCTAGTTCGATTCCTTCCCAAATGGCCAACTACTTGCATCTATAGTCGATGGTTGTCTCCTTGGGCGATGCGTTTTTCCTCAAGAATAATAAGGGTTTTTCCATGTTTAATATCTCTTTCAAATTATGGTTTTTCTTACGAATTAATTTCTCGCTGAATGAGTTATCCTTCTTTAGGCCATTATAAAAAATCTAGCACTTAAGGCTCTCATCAGAGCCTCCCACTTCCACGACCACTTGTGTGAAACGTTCTATGTATGATTGCAATCTTTCATTTTCTCCACTGTAATTCCACTAAGGGAGACTATCTCCACATGTTTCCTTTTTTGACCCGTGAACTGAGCAGTGAATTCCTCATAGAGGTATGTCCATTAATCAACACTTTTGTCAAGCAAACATTTGAACCATAGCCTTATTGATCCATTCAACGTTAGTGCAAAGAATTTACACTTTTCCGCTTCGTCAACATGGTATGAATTTTATATATAGCCTTATACTATTTTCCTTTACAAAACTAAGCGATGTGAGACTTCTTTAACATGTATATTCTCAACTAAACTCAACAATCTCCACCTTTATTGAAAACAATACATTAACTTTCACTGTGTTCACCAACAATCATACTCCATCATAAAAAGTATAGTCAATTAAGGCTACTTACTCCAAAAAATTTCACATTGTATTAATCGAAAATCATAGTTTTAAAAAATATCATACTCCACCTAAAGAAGAGTATGCTTCACTTAAAGCTAAAACACTTCAAGAATTTTCACATGTAAAAATCGGGTTGAAAATTTATGGTACAACTTTCATGCTGGTAGAAAGTTCTCCAACCATCAATATAATCTCACAAGACAATTTGCATCAATTCCACTGTGTTACTCCGCTAGCAATAACTCGTCCTTTTCCATGAAAGCGAAAATTTCACGAGGACACACTTCTCAATCTTTAGAGAAGATCATCACCTTCCACACCGAGGGAGACATTGCTAGCATGTAACTCAGAGCTATTCTTTGACGCGAGCCTATTAGAAGACTTATACTTTATTTGTCCAATCTTTCCATATTTTCAACATTTCACATATGTTTCATAGTTTTTCTTCACATACAACCTTCCTCTAGCAACCAACACATAGTTTAATGAAGTATTATCCTCACCTTTCAATCTTTTTTCTTTAGAATTAAGTTTACTAGCAACTTATTCAAAACTCGAATTTCATTTCCATATATCAAAACAGGTTTAGTATTCTCATAGGAAGATGGAAGAGACCATATGAGTCTTAATTAAATATTTATCTTCATCATCAATATTGACTCCAATAGTTTCTAATTTAGAAACAATACCATTTAGAATACTTAGATGATCAAATACTTTTGTGTGCTCATCTATACGCAAGCTATGAAACTGCTCCTTCAATAACAACTGATTGAATATACTTTTTCTTTGATATAGCCCTTCAAGTTTCTTTCAAAGCTCTTTGATTGAGGACGTACGAAAAACATCCGTAAGAGTATTCATAGCCAAATACATGCAGATTATACTCGAAGCTCTCAAATTTAGTTCCTCCCACTTCTCATTGTCCATGTTGAAAATATTTTCTTTCAACGTCTTGTGTTATCCTAATTGTATCAAAACATCTCTGACTTTAAATTTCTACAAGTCAAAATTGAATCTTTCATCAAATTTCTCTAAGTTAGTCTTCACTTCACCTGAAAGACTTGACATTGTAGCCAAAACCTTTCATGCAGCAAAACACATTTTTTTCCAACTAACAAAGAGTATAAATTATTTTTTCGATGTGGAAGATCAGACAAAACTGCAACCACAAAACATACTATGAAAATTTCTACCCCACCAAACCAAGCCTCTTAATACCATTTGTTGAAAAAAACAAAGCATAGAGAAAAAAAGAGATGAACACAATAACAACACAAGAACATAACGTGAAAACTCTAAAACCAACAAAAAAACCACAACCATTGTCGAATGACAACAAGATAATAAAACTATGTAAAAATTGTTAAAACTCATAATATATCCTCAACCATCCCAGACTTCACCTTGCAAAACAAATATATAATTATATCTCACAACATTCTGATACAAGAGTATAAGAGAACAAAGAAAGTCAAACAGAAATTTAAAATATTTTTGTCTGGTGCATATTATAATGAAGACTTTGAATTCTATATGTAACTTTGAACTCTCTTATCTTCACAAAAGTAACTTTAACACTTAAAATTTTAATATTATAATTTTTTTTTGAAATAATTCCACGTGTAAATATATCTTTATTATTGTGGCATGAGGGGAATGTTCTATATTAAAAATAATCAATTATACGGTGCTTAAAATTTAATTAACATAATTTAATCGTGGAAAAGAACCTAATTGTATTTTCTAAATTAGTATAATTTGGCATTTTAAATTTTTTTATAAGAATTTGCTTTATTGGAACATAAATTCAACGATTAAAGGGCTTTTATTAAAGAGAAACAATAATCACATATAATTAAAGTTAGTTGACATTTATTTATACTTTGAATTCAATCTATCAATTATGACTTGTTTTATATGATCTATAAAAAAACATTTGTTTAATGTGTACTAGTATTATTCTATTGGAGTATGGAAGAAGTAAGTATATTGATAATGTAGTTGTCCCAAAAGTAGCTTTGAATCACATTTACATTTTCATTTCTTTCAAATAGTTGGAAGTTAAGACACCAACTAATTGTCATGAATAATTTTTAAGAGTTTGAATGGGTCTGATGAGTTGACAAATACGTAACGTTGAGATTAATAATGGTCTGCAGAACATGCCGGATTAGTTGTCTAAAGCTGGAGATTGACTGCCAAAATAAGCAAAAAGCTGCTGTTTAGTGAAGGCACGATTCATATTGGAATTTGACAATATGTATGAAGACTCTCTCAAATATTACTAGTAGTCTCTCTCTTTAGAATAGTTTTTCATAGATAGTGTTATTTTTTTTGACGAAAACATTGAAAAGAATAATACATTCTCTCTATTTATATAAATTTGTTTTACGTAAAATTTAACCGAACTCTCTATTTATATAAATTTGTTTTATGTAAAATTTAACCAACCTCTCTGTTTATATAAATTTGTTTTATGTAAAATTTAACCAACCAGAAGTAGTGTATCTAATTTAACCAGAGGTAGTGTATCTTAAACTATAGAGAAAAAAATGGTATATTGACTTACAATATAAAATATTTTTATATTGTGAATTAATAATGATTATATGAAATATCAAATTAATGTAAAATTTTAAAATATTTTTATTATTTGATACATCAAATATTTTGATTAAATATATAGAATATTTTTTTACACCGACAATGTACTATTATTAAACTCTAAATAATATGTTGTTAGCATTATTATACCGGATTAACTACTTTTAGAGAGTGTTTGAATGAGAGAATTTTTAGGGTGCCTTTGCGAGTTGGTTTTTAGAGGATTTTAGAGAGTTGCATTTATATCTTGAAAGGTGTGTGATATTTTTAAATAAACAACAATATAATTTTATATATTAATGTAGTTTATTGTATTTTATATTTTTTTAAAATATCACACATTTCAAGATATAGACACAATCCTCCAAATCTTTTCTCTCCAAGACCTTCCAAAAACTAATGATTCAATTGAAATTCATTCAATTTTAAATTTTTTTGTTTAGATGAAGTATTAAAATGATTCATTGTTAAATTTTTAGGGTCATTTTCATAAATGTTTTAGATTTTCGGGCCAAATTTAAAATATGAAAAATATGGACCAATTTATAATTTTTGAAAATTTTAAAGGACTAATTTATAAAATTTGAAAATTATTTAGGGACTTATTTTTAATTTTTTAAAAATTTTAGAGATAAATTTGTAATTTTCATAAAATATAAGGATCATTTTACAAATTTTAAAATAATAATAATACATAATTTAACGTTCAAATTATGGAACAATCTTAAACTCTTAATTTTTTGGTGTCATTTAAAACTATTTAAATTTGACTTGAGTAAAATATTTTATAAATCTATATCATTTTAACATTTTTTTTGATATTTTTTATTCAAACAATAGATTTTGATCAAATCATTTTAAATTATCTCAAAAAATTATTTTCCTTCACTAAAATGATCTATCCAAACATATTTTTTATTTTATTTTATTTTTACTTTTGACTTCATTTTAAAAATTGGTTTTTCCTCCAATTTTGAATTTTCTTAAAATCTTAGTCTCCTTAAGTGAAAATATGTGAAAATTTTATATAAGTTAAGAAAAGTGATTTTCCCGTGGGTATAATCGGTTACGTATTTGTAATAATTAATTATTAATATTAGTATTCTTTTTTTGTTTTGTAACAGCTATAATCAGTTATATGTTTTGTGTAACCGATTACAAGTACGAAATTTTAATTTTTTTATTATTTGACTTGTTGTTTATGTCTCAATCCATATTATAAGTTGTATAAATTGGTTTTTACTCTATTATCCATTACTATCTCTATATATGTATTGTCATCGAGAGTTTTGAAATTATTAAATGAAAGAAAAATATATTTTATTTTATTTTATTTTATTTACAGGTTATTACCATTTTACCCATACCAAATAGACAATTTTTGGTTTATCTTCTTATATTTTTGTTGTTGTTGTTGTAAAACTAACCCTGTCACTTGAAGATTCCATCATTTTAAATCTTGTAAACCTTTTGTTTTTAAAAACAGTTTTATTAATTGAAAATTTTGTCATTTTAAATCTTGTAAACTTAAATATTTATTAATTTTAAACCCTCAGAACTTCGACAAAGTTGATTTTACCAAAAAAATAATATATATTTACAAGGTTGAAAATAACAAAATCTTCAAGTGGAAAGGTTTTTTTTAAAAATAAAGTTTTTACAAGATTTAAAACGATAGAATTTTCAAGTGACAATGTTGGTTTTACAATTTTTTTAAAGGGGTAAACAAAAAATCGTCTATATGATAGACGATAAAATTGTAATAACCCTTTATTTATTTATGTTAGTGTTCTTCCCCTTTCTACTACAATCCTAGTTTAGTAGAAAAACTTCCTATCAATTGCCGCTTTCATTTCGATCTCATTCTTGTTAAATGAGTTGTGCTTTTAGAATTTTTATGGAGAGAAGATACATATTGGTGGATTCTTTTAACATAAAATTTGTTTAGAGCTAAAAGAACTTGTGAAGAGGAGAAGATGATGGTGGTTGAAAATACCATGAAAGCTCATGCTCTCAAATAATAGCAATGATGGTCTTACCATCACCCAAACAATACTGGGATACATTTACAACAACACTATTATGGTATTTTAAGTTGGAGTGGAGACCCATTTTATCGATGGACGATGAAGAAGAGGAGCCACACCAGGATCTTTAAATATTATCATTGAACACTAGGATGAAGAACATATCGTTGATATAAACAACAAAATTACAATTAGGGATAAATAAGAAGGTGAGTTACCTCTAATGTTAAACACGTAATCCATAGTCTATTCCATTGTTAACAATATCACAAATGAATCTTTACACAAGCCCCCTTCTTCTTTTCAAAACCCTAACTTCCTAAGTTCCCTTCAACATCCCTCGTTAACACTCTCCATGCCTTGTATCGCGGTTTATTCTCGAAAGCCCATTTACTTTGAAGCATAATAACAAGATTCACAAAACCTAATTATTCTAATCAATGATAAGATACCCCACTAGAACCTTTTGAGAAGTCACGGTATTGGCGTCTTCTCTCATGCTTCCAATAATTTATGATGCATAAGTGTTCATCGTAACTGAGGAAAATCTCAATGCCAACTTCTCATGTTACTTTAAACGAAGTCAAGTGAGCGACAACCTCCAGATAAATCAGAGGGTGAGAATTTTCCTCCTTATTCCCGGTAGAAGGGTCACCTCCACTCTCAACAAAACCTCATATAGTCCCAGAGCTATCATTAAGAATTGTTAAATTAGGAATGTGACTATTGACATTTAAAGCTTCCTTATCGCCAAGAATGACAGGGTTTTAGTGAACATCTGATATGAGAGAATCACCCCACCATCTCCATTTATGTTCAAAAGTATACCCCCTAGACCATCTATAAAAATCAACAAATAAGAAACGAGGGACAAGGAAGAAATGGTACCTACCAAAAGTGGTTGAACAAAGTAAAATGTTTGAATACAGAGTAGTAGCAACACAAAAACTCAAGAATGAGGAGAAACTATTGAGAACAAAAAAGGAAACCCCGTGATAATGTAGAATAAAACATATAAGGGAGATAAAAGGGAAATCGAATAGCTCCAAAAGAAATCCTCAAGAAAGTTTATGTAAAGAGTGAGAAAATGTTACAGAATCAGGGAGTGACAACAACGTAAGGATTCAACGACCCAAATGCCTTCTCGAGATGACAAATACACTCAAGTGCACTCAAATGGCCTAACTATACATATCACTCCCTAGACTTATCACCTAGAGCCACGAGTGGGATAATCAGATGAAACATCTAATGATTAGAAGAGCATGTATTGAAAATGTTCCATGTCTTTTCATTTCCCGCATAGAGAAACAAAGGTGCAACTTTTCTTGATGTGGTTCGAAAACTTCCTACGATTCTCAACATAGCAAGCCTGAGGCAGCTGTTCCGAGTCGGATCAAGGCCCAAAGATAATCGACAATAAGACCCAATTCTTTCCAACTTATAAATACTTCATCCATTTTTCCAAAATAAATATGAAACTCATTTTATCCAAAATTTCACCTCACTATGAGTCTTTCCATAACTAAGTAAATTATTAAGGTTGAAGCACACAAGCTCAGTATCCATGGATAATACCAAGGAAGAAGTAGAGTAACATAAAGTTTGTTACTATATCAGAGAAGAAGAAAAAGTAAATGGAACTTGTTTGATATATTGTGAATAATCTGTTTTCTACAATGAGTGAACCAGAACTATATATACATATTCCAAATCACTATTTACAGAATAATGTAAAGTGAACTAACTAAGGAAAAGGGGAATGATGTAATATTACTAGCTTAATCAAGATATATCCCAATATGCCCCCTCAAGTTGGATTGTGGATAGAGAAAAACCCCAACTTGTCTAGAATAGCAGCAAAAGCAGGGGCTTTGTAAACATGTCTGCAAGCTAAGCAGATGTTGAAATAGGAAGTAAATGAAGAAGTTTAGATTGAATATTTTCACGAATTACGTGACAATCAAGCTCAATATGCTTTCTCCTCTCATGAAAGGCGGGGTTATGTTCCAAATAGATCGCATATTTACTGTCATAAAAGACTGCAGCTTGTTTGGTCAGGTGTACCTGAAGATCATGAAATAGATACTGCAGCCACTGCAGCTCACAAGTGAGAGAGGCCAAGGCACGATATTACGCCTCAGTAGATGACCTAGAAATAGTGTTTTGTTTCTTTGATTTCCAACATACAAGAGAGGAACCAAGAAGAAAACAATAGCCTGTAACAGATCTTCTTGTATCAGGGCATCTGGCCCAGTCCGAATCAGCAAAAGCAGATAATTGGAGCTGGATGGAAGCAGAAAAGAGGATGCCTTTGGATGGCACATATTTGAGATAATGAAGGACATGGAGAGCAGCTTGGTAGTGAGGAAGTAAAGGTTTTGAAACATATTGGCTGAAATGTTGAACAACAAATGAGAAATCAGGTCTGGAATTTGTGAGATAGATCAACCAACTAATTAATCTTCAAAAATTGGAGGGATCTTATAAAAGTTGGCCATCATGAACTGATAGTTTGGAATTAGGATTAAAGGGTATTGAGGAAGGCTTTGAATCTAACATTCCATTATCTTCTAAAAGCTCCAAGGTATATTTTCTCTGATTGAGAAAAATTCCAGCTGTGGATCTATAAATTTCAAAACCAAGGAAATACCTAAGTTTGCCAAGATCTTTGATTTTGAAAGTTTGGTCAAGAGGATTTTTGACTTGTTGAATTTCTGTGGAAGAGGTGCTTGCCAAAACAATATCATCGACATATACAAGTAAAGCAGTAAAATCATGATTGAAGACTTTAGTACAGAGGGAATAATCAGCATGTGATTGTCTGTAACCAAGAGAAATAAAAAAAGAAGACAATTTTGAATACCATTGCCTGCTGGCTTGTTTCAGGCCATAAAGTGACTTATGCAGTCTACAAACCTGAGAAGGATTAGATGCTGGGAAGCCAGTAGGTATGGTCATATAAACTTCTTTATGGAGATCACCATGAAGAAAAGCATTATTAACATCGAGTTACTCCAAATGCCAACCTTTTATAGCTGTTATAGACAAGAGCACTCTCACTGTTGTGATCTTAGCTATAGGAGAAAAAGTATCGAAGTAATCTATGCCCTCTAACTGAGTATAACCCTTTGCAACAAGCCTAGCTTTATGCCTCTCTATTGAACCATCTTCTTTATACTTAACCTTGTAAACCCATCTTCACCCAATGGGGTGCTTACCAGGTGGAAGATTAACTAAATCCCAAGTATGATTCTCTGCAAAAGCATGTAGTTCAACATCCATTGCCCTTTTCCAACAATCAAACTTAATGGCTTGGAAATAAGTTTTTGGCTCAATATTAGAGGAGATGGAGAAACAAAAATGTTTATATGCAGATGAACATTTATGATATGATATGACAGATGATAAAGGATAACCCAGGTGTACCTGATGTAATCATCTACTAGCGTAAGAAAGTATTTATGGCCAAGCATAAATATTGTGCTATAGGGACCCCATACATCAACATGTAAAATATTAAAAATAGCATCAGAAACAGATATACTATGTGGAAAAAGTAATTTTCTTTGTTTGCCAAAATGACAAGAATCATAAGGTGTATTGTTTGGCTTACATTTTATAAAAGGAAATAATTGAGAAATGGCTGTAATGCCTTTGTCTGATACATGATCAAGGCGATCATGCCAAACTATAACACGGTGGGAGAACTGACTTGTTTGTTTTGTGTTTGATCGCAAATGTTGCGGATAGCAAGAGTCGCCACTGACTTTTCTTTTATCCAATTAAGGGAATGCGAAAAGAACAGGAAAAGACCTTCGTTAGATTCTGAGTACGGGAGACAGTTATGAAAAGGGAAGGTGTTAGCACCCTTTCCATCTGTAGTTATCTACGGGCTCTTAATTGCTTAGCTCACTTTAAAAATTGCTTTTTTGTGTGTGTGTTTGAAAAGGCATTTCACTTTGACTTTGTAATGATTCACGCTGGAATGTATACGAAGTGTTTGGAAATGTTTTGTTTTGGAAAAGGACTTTGTAATGATTCACGCTGGAATGTATACAAAGTGTTTGAAGAGATTTTGAAAAAAGTGTGAGGTGTAGAAAGTATTTTGATAGATTTGAGCAAGAAAAAGAGACTTTTTACATACTCAGAATGGTCATTTCCATGTTATTTTGTTTTCCTTTAGGGTAGCACTATCCATACCATTAGTTGGTGGGTAACTCTATCCGTTGGATGTAAAAGGGATATTCGAAGGGACATCGGATGGTCATAGAAGGCAAATTGTACGGATACCTTAGCATATTCATAGGGACGATCATCACTTTTCATAGGCAACAATCGAGGGACGAGATCATATATTCGTAGGCAACATCGAGGGTCATCGAGGGACTATGATCTTTGTATCGAAGGGACTATGATGATATGTTTGTAAGCGTCTTAGCTAAGATATTCCCACGTTCGAGGGACATGACCATTGTATTCGTAAGGCAACAAGAGAGGATACCCTAAGGTGGGTGCATGTGTGAAAAAGTATTGTATTCAGATATTTATCTTGTGATTAGGGTTAGCTACGGTGATTGAATTAATCTTGCCATACACGCCTAGTTACTAGCAGTTAATATGTGCAGAAAATAAATTGTAGAATTGTAAAGTGAGGGAAAGTAAAACCCTAGACTATTACATGGGTGGGGAAGATACATAATAAGGAGTGCGGAAAGTAAACCCTAATTAAACTATTACATCCCATGAGCAGTTACATAATTGAAAAAAAGGGTGCGAGAAAATAAACCTAACTATTACAACCTGGAAGCAGTTACAATAATCAGAAAATATTACGAGAAGGATCGAATTGTAAATAATGGAAAATAATGTTAGTAAAAAGAAAGTTTTGAGTTAGAGAAAGGTTTTAGGGTTACTAATCCTAATTAAATGTAAAAAAATATTTTTTGGGAATTTTTTGGGTTAATTTGATATGAAAAAAGTGATTAAAAAGTTAATTTTCGATTAATCAACAATTAAATAAAATAAAGATGAAAAATAATATTTTTTATGTCAAAAATTAAATTGAAGTTTTTCTAACCTAATTATGAAAAGAAATATTTTTTTGGTGATTTTTTAGTGTATTAAAAAAATGTTTGAAAAGAAATTAAGTTGAATGGAAAATATGAAGAAAAAAAATAAGAAAAATATGTTAGTTTGGAAAAGGAGCAAAAATAAATGGGGTAGTTAGGGATCGAACACCTGCCCCATAGGATATACGTGCGCTGCCTGGCCACTGAGCCAACCTATTGTTCGTGTTAGTATATGAAACAAAAACAATATAAGCGAAATAACGTTCTGAGTATTAAAGAAAACACGCGCCAAGGAGGTCATCGTCCCAAATTCAAAATTCTCAGGCTTTTAGCTACGATTTTCATCTGTTGCTATAGCCTTTACCTACAGATTTCTTCTGTAGCTACATCACTGTAAAATCAAATCATTCATAATACATAAAATAAATTAGCTTTGAGGGTATCAATCGATTGAAAATCATCTTCTGAGCATGATGGTGGCCACAGTTTAACCCAATTTTTCCTATTTCAGAAAACCCCAATTGGAGCTCGTGAACCCTAACAATGGCATCTTATGATTCCTGCGCTTAAAACTCAATCAAACAATTCAGATAGTTTCGAAACATCACCATGAACACAAATATGCAATCAAATTGTATTAAAAATGCATGAATCAATGAAATCGATTTTGAAATATGAATAGCAAACCGTGTTCTTGATTTTACGATTCTGGGTGTTTTAAGGCTTGGTGAATGGCTGGATCGATTCAGAGGACTCCCAAGAACGTGTTGGGATGCTTGGAATGGCCTGAATCGAGCTAAAACTCTGGCTGTAAGTAGCTTGTATCACACGGTTTTTTCAAGCTTGGTTAGGGTTCTTGAGGCTGCAAAAAATTCTCCTCTAGGGTTTAGAAACCTTCTGAATTTATAGAGGACGGATCCAGGTTAAGAATTGATGAGAAAATATATTCCATTCAATGAGAGAATATTTGATTTTTCAATCTTTTCAATTTTGATCAAATGTTTCCAATCTTGTACCAATCTCATGCCAATCACTCAATTTCAAAATTTTGGCCATTTAATAGGTATCTTGGACCTCAAGAATATCAAATATTCAGCCTTGCATTGATTAATTTATTTTAATTAAATTGACTTTAAATGAATAAAAATCAAAATAAATAAAATAAAAAGCTCAAGGGCGTGGCATTGGGCTTGGAGGTTCTAATTGAGACTGTAAACAAGTTTGAACCAAGAAAAGTTAAGCCCATTTAGAAAAAAATTGATTTTTTCAAAAATGCTCAACTTGCATAAAAAGCTCAAAAATGCTCAACTTGCACAACTTGTATCTTGCTAAATTTTTAACATTTTTGGGTGTTCTTGGACTTTTTAGAAAGCTAAAGATGTCCTCTAAACAAATCTTTTGGTTTCATCTTCATTGAAGTTTCCATGTTCATGAACACTTCTTTGAAAAAATATGACTTTTTGTTGACTTTTAAAAGGATCTGTAATATTTTGATCCATAACTTCCAAATGAAGCATTTCTTGCCAAAGCTTGTGAGACATGAAGTTGTATAGAATTGAATTCCCTTTAAAATGACCTTTGGTGGAAATTTTTTTGATAAAGTATGTGAAAGTTATGTCTGGTTAAAGTTCTGTTGACTTTTGTCTAAAAAACCCTAATTTAAAAACTTTGAATTTTGATCAAATCTTGACTTTTCTTGAGGAATCATGATCAACCCTTGATTAAATGATGATTATTACTTCAAAATATTGATGTTGATCAAAAATTATGAAGTTTGATTGCATGTTGACCACAATTGACTTTTTGTCCAATATAGTTGATTTTCAACCATCTGAGTAATTGGATGAGCAAATTTGGCTTGTAAGGCTTGAAACTTGACATGTTGATCCCTTGAAGCATATGGTAGGTATGATGACCACTTAGAGCACTGGAAATCCATCTTGACTTGAGAGGAGCAAAACCCTAGTTTGGATTGATTGCTTAGGATAGAGTTTGTCTGGTCAATCCTTGTGAAATCCTTAAGTATGGAGATGTGAATTGTCTTGAGAAGTAGGTGGGCAAATTTTGGGGTATGACACAAACATTACAAGAATTATTAGTGGATGAACTGAAAGTAGAGGAGTGACTTATATCATTTAGGATATATAATCCTCTTTGAAGCTTAGTTGAACTAATCATTGTCTTGGTATAATTCTGTAATATTTAGCATTTATCAGCACAAAAGTGCACAAAACAATCATTATTACTGGTGAGTTTGGAAATATACATGAGATTAACCTGGAAAGATGGAATATAGAGAACATGGTGTAAAGTTAAAGAGGAAGAGACAATAACACTGTCTGACTTGGAAGCTACTATATGTGAACCATCAAGAAGATTAACATGAACAGGAACAATATTTGTGCAAGAAATGAATGCATTGATGTCATGTGAAATACGATCATTTGTTCCAGTATCCAATATCCAAAGATAAGGGTGCTTACCATTGGGGGTGGATGAATGTGAATTCATGGCAAAGGGGGAGGTGGAGATGGAATTGGCTTGAGTATTAAGTTTGGATTGTTGAAGAAGTGCAAGTATGCTGTTGTACTGTTCCTGAGTGAAGCTACAAGGAGATGAAGTTGAGCTTTGTGAGGAAGAGTCTGATACATCATTGATGGTGGTGGTAGGCTGAGTATTAGAATGAGATTGCTGTGCTTTGCCATTGCTTTTGAAGCCTGTAGGGTAACCATGCTTGAGAAAATAAGTTTCTATGGTGTGGTTATTCCTCCCGCAATGCGTGCAAACACGAGCATGGCATCTAGCATAATTCTGATTGTGTCCTCGATACATATTGTTGCCAGCTTTTCCATTTGTCGTTTGAACTTGACAAGCTATGGCGGTGGATTATTCAGTAGTGGAAGAAGCCTGAGATGATACTAGAGCAGAGCTATTCAACTCGCGTTCTTGTTGGATGACGAGGGAAAAGGCTTTGTCAATGTTGGGCAAAGGACTTATCATCATGATTTGAGACTTGGAGTGGGTGAACTTGACATTTAGACCCTTAAAAAATTGATTCACCTGATCTTGCGCACGATATTGCTTGGCAGAAGCAATGGCGCCACACGAACAAGGTATGTCACAAGAACATGCAATAATAGGTCTGTAATTATCCAATTCATCCCATAAGACTTTCAACTGAGTAAAGTAATCGGATACATCAAGGATACCTTGGCAAAACTTGTATATTTCTTCTTGTATATCAGAGATGCGGAAGATATCACAATGAGAGAATCTGAGCTGCAAATTTTGCCAAACACCTGTTGCACAATCAATCCAGAGCACAGATTTTGCAATAGAATCAGAGATGGAACGATGAATCCAAGCAAGAACCACCGTATTGCAGCGAATCCATGATGCGTATAGAGGATCCAAAACAGGAGGTTTACTCAACGAACCATCGATGAATTTGTCTTTGTTCTACGAAATCAAAGCAATGCGCATTGATCTGGCCCAACTATGGTGGTTCTTGTCATCAAGAACAGGTGAAACAAGCACTAGAGCAGGGTTTTCATTAGGATGCAGATAGAAAGGATTAGACAAATTCGTCGAGAAATCAAGACATTGTGGATATGCCATTGTGCAATCGAGAAGAAGACACGAACAGTGAAAAAGAAAGGAATAAAGAGCGTTCTTGATTGAAGAACGAAGATGCAAAAAGGAAAACAACAATGGCTACCAGAGCTGGGATTGCTCTGATGCCATATTAAGGTTGAAGCACACAAACTCAGTATCCATGGAAAACACCAAGGAAGAAGAAGAGTAATAGAAAATTTGTTACTATATCAGAGAAGAAGAAAAAGTAAATAAAACTTGTTTGATATATTATGAATAATCTGTTATCTACAATGAGTGAACCAGAACTATATATACATATTCCTAATCACTATTTACAGAATAATGTAAAGTGAACTAACTAAAGAAAAGGGGAATGATGTAATAGTACTAGCTTAATCAAGATATATCCCAATATAAATCCTGCTGCGAACATAAAATTTAAATTAACTTCTCCAATCATCATCTTATTCTCGTATATATACAACAGATTTATTATAGAGTTGTTGTAGTCTACAGAGCACCGAATTTTCTTTGTATGATGTTTCTAAGACTTATATGTCTATGAGTATTTGCTAACCTTAGCAGGTAACTTTCTTTCAACTTAGGCCAAATACTATTCCATTTGATATTTTAAAAGAAATTGATGACAGCCACCCACCTCTAAAGCCGAGTATTTCTGTTATATTAGCATTTTATTCTTTAGGTGCAAAGATTAGCATTTTCTAAAAAGTGATTGATTTAGAAACTAATATTGAAAGTCAAGATCGCCCATATTCGGAGGAAATGTGATTGCCAATACTCAACGTGCTTGTTGACGTAATGATGATGAATAAATAAATAACTAAATATAAATTGTTAACATAGTATTTATAGTATTTATAGTGTGTCCTTTAAAGTTTTTGCACACAAATTAAAAAATATAATAATATTGTTATAAAAAATTATACTTTTATTAAATTATTCTTATTAATGTATTGAAAATAGTGTAAAGTATAATAATTATAGGATATAATTGAAAAATTTTACATTGAAAAATGAGAATGACATTTATTTTAAAATAAATTTTAATAGTTAATACGGAAGAAGTAATTATAAAAATATACTATGAACAATATCATCTTTAATCAGTTTTCCAAGAGCAAGAGCATAAAAGACAAATGTAAATGTGACTTAATACGTCGACAAACACGCCAAATTTCTGTTTGAATTTCACCCACAACACAACCATCCCACCAAACTTAATAATCATAAATTATACAACTAACCATAATTATACTTTATATTACAAGACATTAAAAGTAATTAAGCAGCATATAATAAATTAAAAAGGCTGAATTGTCCCTTTCGTACATCAATGTCCTCCTTAATGTTTAACCATCCTGATTATAAATTTATAATAATTATCACTATATATTTATTTAAATTTATTTTGCGTAGGGCCAAACTAAAAGAAAGAGAGAAAAAAAAAAGTCTATGTCTATCTTTATTCCAAAATTCCAACCGTGTATTTCACGCTATCAATATCCAACAAATTAACAGCTATCTCTTTTTTTTTTCTTAATTGAGAATCAATCTACTTTAATGTGTTCACATTTACAATAATATTGGAATTTCATTATACCTCATACGATTAAATATAACAATATATGATTCTCTGATTCTCTCTCAATACTTTCCAATTTACATTGATATCAAACAATGAACTCCAAATTAATTCCACTAATTAAGATCCAACATTTTCATAAGAACACCATTAGAAAATATTAACATACAACGATAAACAAAAAGTGTAAAATAGATAGTAATAATGATAATAATAATAATATTATTGAATCAAACTTTGAAACACCAAGCACCATGGTGATGATGGTGATGAGATTTCTCCATATCAATCATTCCTTGAACGGTACGAAACTGTTCTATATGGCAAGGAATGGTGATGGGTCCTTTCTGAGCAAATCCATATTCTTCTTCAGCTTCTTTCAACAATTGCATAAACAATGGATGGTTGATGTAAATCACTGGAATCACAAACCTTTGTTGCTCCTCTCCTTGTCCCACCATCACTGCCATACACCCTTTTGGAATGTCCTTATTCTTTTCATGGTTTTGATGAAAGTGAAGATGTGGAATATGCAAATGAAAACTCAAATTATGATGATTATTATGATGGTGATTACCACTAAACCCCATAATTAAGAAGAAACTAAAAAGGACAAAATAAGTGTACTCAAGGTTGTTAAGAATGTTTTTTTGTGTTATAAGAAAACAAAAGAGAAAGGCCAAGGGTCGGAAGAAGAAATAGTGAGATTGAAGAGGGTTAAGGAAGAGTCGGTGAGAGATTTAGGGATGTTGCTCATGATAAAGTAAAAACAAAACCTACATAACAAGAAAAAGAATGATGAGAGAATGGTGAAACTATAGGTTGTATATATAGGTGAGAAAGGTTAGGTTAGGGTGTAGAAGTGTTGAGGTTAAAGTGTGAAAACGGGGTGTATTAGTATTAATTAATATTATTTATATTATATTATGATGAGGATGATTCTAGGTTTTGCTTAAAGTGTACACAAAGGTTTGTTCTCGAAAAGGAAATGAGAGAGAAATTGTCCCAAAGATTAGGAGAATTGTATTAACGTGTAAAATTTGTATTGGAGGTTAATAGAGAAGAATATATTCAATATAATTAAAGTAAAAGATGTTTATTTGTTTACTATTCTGATTTTGATTCATAGCTGGAAATTTGAATATGGTATGAGAAGGCTACATGAATTTGATTGGTAAATACATGCAAAGAGTCGTAAATTGAATTTAATACTAATACTAGTAATATTCAAATATTACTTATAGAGAATAATTATTTACTATAAATATAATCAACTCATTAATATTTTTTATTAAAAGATAAAATTGAAAGCCCTTTGGTTTTAATGGTAAAAGGGAAGCAGATTTTAAATTTAAATTGTACCATTAAGCTCCACGTGTAATCTCTTTATAGTGAGTAAATATAAATTTGCTTGTATAATTTTAATTATTTTATATTAATATAATTTATCGTGAATTCAACTTATACTGTTTGATCCTTGAGACATATAAATTGTTTTTAAAAATCATCACATTGTATCCAAATTTTAATTTATTCACATTCATTTAAATTATATATATATATATATATATATATATATATATATATATATATATATATATATATATATATATATATATATATATATATATATATATATATATATATATATATATATATATATATATATATATATCACACTCAATTTAAAAACTTTTGATATTATTCTAATCTATTGACTATCACTTTAATGACTCACATAATTCTTCTTAATGGTAATCTCTTTCAAATTTGGTAACAAATAATTTCAATTTTATCGAATCATAATACTTTCTTGTCATAAAATAAAATATATCTTTCTTATTATTTTTAAACAATCAAGTAATTCATCATTAAAAAAATATGATTCTAAAAATGACTTTAAAAAATCACGAATCTTTAATAAAATAGTGCAAGATAAATTATAATATAAATTTTAAAATTAATATGCTATGAAATGTTTTCTTTACTACTGAACCATAAGTAATCAAGAGAAAGTCTCTAAAACTTTAAGATGGTCTCCACATAAAAAATCAACTCAAAACATATTAAAATAATGATAGAAAAACATAAGTATTAAAATCATTTTACAAATATCATCTTTAACTTTTAACTATTTTCTTGGTAGCCCCACTTCAAGCTCCTCGATTGTTCCAACCACTTTTAATTATATTTTCATTAAAAAAACCATTTGACTTTTCTATGCATATTTTTAAAAGGAGTGCTTTCACCCAAATATGTGTATGAAATTATACTGCGGTAGGCTCCATCTATAATTGTTAGATTGGAGTTTTTTTCTATATTTTTTTAATAAGAAAACGAAACTCAATATAAAGAAGTATTATAATGAGATGCTGTGCCAAAATTGAGAAATCGACAGTTCGACACCTTTGCTAAGCGTATGAGTAATAAAATTTGTTTGACTTTTTATGAATTTTATCTCAAAATTTAGGAATGGATAACAATTTTTGAATAATTTTAATAGTAATATTAAATTTAAATGTACCTAGATGTTTAGAATAAACAGATTATACAATATTTGCCAATCACTTTTGAAAATAATATGCAATGGATAAGAAAATAATATTTTGAATCGCTTCGTTTAAAAGAGGACCTTTCGTCTCAAAGACAAAATAAACATACTACACAATATTTTGACAATGACTTTCAAAAATAACATGCGATGACGGTAAGAAAATAGAATTATGAATCACTTCCCCGAAAACATAAACTTCAACCTCAAAGATAGATAAAAAAACTCACATCCAAAGTCACACCTATTATATAGAAACTCCCTATATATTTCACCTGACCTATCAAAGGCGAATTCCAACTCTATGTTAGATTGGAGTTAAGAAACATTCCTTTTTCTATTTTCTTTAAAGATAGACAAAATATATATGTTTCGTATTATTCTTTTGTTTCAAAATTTATAATTTTTAGTTATTAATTTATCATGTTTTTTGATGTGTTAATTTTATTCTTTTTCAATTTTACTTTTATTATTTAATTAAAAATTAAAAATATTATTTAATGTCATTTTATATTTATCATTGAGTTTAAATGTTAATGATACCAAAGTGACAATATTCGCCAAATATTGAGTTCCAACACTTTAAATTTGTTTTGGATGTGAAACTTGAGAAAATACCAACAGGCCAATGTGATTATTATGAAATATGTAATTTTGAATAGGGGATATCTTATTCTACTCTATAGGGTTAAAAAAAAACTCTATACAATTTCAAAAATATTTTTAAAAAACTAAAAATATATATGATGCATAGCCATCCACATATTATCCATTCGTTTTTGAGATTAGTTCGTTTTTACGATAAATTTCATTATGAAAATACATTTTTAGAAATTTTCAAAAATACACTTCCGATAGATTAGACATCTTCCGTGTCTAACTTGTACTAATACTACGATATCAATACATTTGATTAAAGCATAGCATATATGGACACATCCTGTATTAGTGAAAAAGCTTACATTATCATGATCGTGCAATGTGTATTGATTTATATGCCTTTAAAAAGTCTAAGTAAGGGGATAAAAAGGCTAGAAAAATTTAAAAAAAAAATAAAATAAAAAAAATGAGGATAATTTCGCTACATTATTGATATGATTTTTTTTATAGAAACCAAACTATGATCTTTGATTTTCGAAGTTGGTATGATTAAAGTTAAACGTTTTTATTATATGATAGTTATGATTCATTGTCAATTTAAAAAGAATTTAAATTGACAATTATAGTGAATCTTTTGATAAATTTAACTAAATTAAATAGATATAAATTATAGCATATCATATATCAAAGAATAATACGAACGATGTATCTTGTAAGATTTTAGAGATTGCACAAAAGCGCAATCTAATAACTCATCAACAAGTGTTTAATAACAATAGACCATAATTTATATTAATAATAATTAACAATAATTGATCATTGTTAATCCAAAATTGATTAATTAAATGATTAATCTAACATCTTTAACATCCAAAAATTGCCTAGCAGTGACAATTCTAAATAAGACATCTTCTTCTGTGTTAATTGGAAGTGTATTTTTGGAAATTTTCTAAAATTCATTTTTAAAAATGTATTTTTGAAATAAAATTTATTCTCAAATGAGATGAATCTCAAAATACGAATGAATTATATGTGTCAATGCGTATTAGAAATACACTTTCGTAATTTGAGAGTATCTTTTGAATTTAACATGGTGCGTTAAAAAAATATGAGATGTGTTAAGAAATTCTTTTTTGAAATCAACTGGCCAATGTTTTGAACCCAACAGTCTCATATCAAAAATCAAACACTAAAGGTTAATTACTATATAAGACTTTCACACCATGCTTAATGTAGACAATGTCTTAATACATTCTTATAACTTCTTAGAGGCCTCTGGCAAAATGACAAAAATATCCCATATTTTCAGAAATACATATTCAAACTCACTACATTTTAGTTTTTTATCGAATAAGTTCGGATATGCATATCTAAAATAATTCAATATTTCATTTTTAAGGTTTTTCGTATATGCTAAAATAACTCAATATTCCATATACAAGTCGAAACTAACAAAAAGAAAGAAATTATTAGTTTTTGAGAAAATTGTTTTGAAATTGACCTTAAGAAATTGTTCAACTAAGCAATTAACATCTATTAACTAATTAATCGAATTAGTTAAAAATCATAAAACTGAAATTAATTAATTAAAATAAAATTTAATCAATTAATTAATAAAGTTAAGGTTTAACGAAAAAGGTTGATTAGTTAAAACAATACCAATTAATTAATTAAAAAAAGATAGAAAAACTTTAGGATTAAAAAAATGAAGTTTCTTGTAGTAAAAAAAAAAAAAAAACTGGGCTAAAATTAAGAACAGAGGACCAACATGTTGTCCAGGGCGCTGAGGTGTTTTATGGAATTGGGTATGTGGAACAAAACAAAACTAGTGGGCTTGAGAAAGATCCCACCCGAAAACTTAAGTGAGAAAGAAGACTAACATGAAAACTCTACGGACTGTATCACTCCTTCCTTGTAATTCTCATCACCATTATCTTTGATTAATTATGATTAAAAAATTAATTAAAACCACAATTAGAAGAAAAAAGCAACATAATTATCACCATTCGATTTTTTCTAGTTCAACTTCCTATTTGTTTTTTTTTTTTTTTTTTGCTTATCACCACCGGTATAGTGCCGTTGTGGGGATTGAACCGTGGTTCTTCCTACCAAGTTCAGCGTCAATCACCACTGAACCAACCAACGATTGATTATAACTTCCTATTTTTCTCTCACACTTAAAATTTCTCTCTACTTCTTTAACGCCACATCTTTATCCCTCAGTTTTTACTTGAAAAAAGAACAACATCATCATCAAATTAACATAAATCAAACAACAAAAATCAAGCATCCAACATCAAACATCGAGCATCAAAATCAATAAACCCTAACCCCTTCAACACCCAATACCCCAAATTTTCATTATTGATATGACAATCAATGAGAAAAAAAGGAATGTAAAAAACAACACGAAGAAAATCAAAATAACTGGTATGTTTTAAGTCTCTTTCTTCGAATTTGATTGATGCTCGGTAGAAAATTCACGTTTAGAGATCAATTTAGTGACCACAAAATTTCAGTCACTTTAGCAATCGAATTAGCCAACAAAAGTTAATATTCATGACTTAACTATAAATTGGTCACTAAATTAAATCAGCCACCAATTTAGTGATTAAAATTTTGTGACCACCTATTCAGTCACGAAATAGTATTTTTAAATAAAATTTAATTTATTTGAAAAATCATAGACCAAAATTTTAGTCACTAATATTTTTTAATCCTCTTTGTTATATTACTATTTTTCTTCCATTTTTTAAAAAGATTTTAGTTCTCTTTTAATTCTTGGTAAATATTTCATCATTTTACTGTTTTAACAATAAAACATAAATTTATATAAAAATAATATTATTTTATATTTATATTTGCATCAAAGTGAATTCTATTTTTATTATACAATTTTTATGCGTGCATAACAAAATAGTATCATAAAATCAAATTTATACAGTGATTTTCTAAATTTTATTTAGAAAAAAATTATTTCTTTGTTATATGTATATACGTTTAAATATATAATAGAACAAAATATATTGAATGGTCTAGTGGTAAGGTTTTGTAAGAATTTGTGGAGGTCACTGTGATACGGTGAACTGACTTTGTAGGATTTTTGTATCCAAATGTGCGGATAGCAAGAGTCGCCACCGACTTTTATTTTTATCCAATTAAGGGAAGGTAAAAGTAACAGAAAAAGACCTTCGTTAGATTCTGAGTTCGGGAGAATGGTTATGAAAAGGGAAGGTATTAGCACCCCTTTCCATCCGTAGTTATCTACGGGCTCTTAGTTGCTCTAGATCACTTTTTAAAATTGCTTTATGTGTGTTTGACAAAGATGTTTTGAAAAAAAGGCATTTCGCTTTGACTTTGTAATGACTCATGTAGGAGTGTATACAAAGTGTTCGGAAATGTTTTTATTTCGAAAAGAATTTGAACTTTGAAAAAGAGTGTGTGGTGTGAAAAGCATTTGGTTTAGAGCAAGCAACTAAAAGACTTATTTACCCACTCAGAATTGGTCGTTTTCGTACTTCTACGTTCCTTTAGAATAGCGCTAGCCATACCATTAGTTAGTAGGTAGCTCCATTCGTTGGATGTAAGCGGGACATTCGAAGGGACATCAGATGGTCATAGAAGGCAACTTGTAGGAAGTATCCTAGCACATTCGAAGGGACTATCATCATTTTTCGTAGGCGACAATCGAGGGTCAAGATCATATATTCGGAGGCGACATCGTGGGTCTTATGATCTTTGTATCGAAGGGACTATGATGATTTGTTTGAAGGCAACGGTGCTAGAATACCTCTACGTTCGAGGGACATGACCATTTGAACTCGAAAGGCATCGAGAGAGAATTACCCTAAGGGGTGCGTGTGTGATAGAAGTGTGTTGAATTCAGAATATATTATCTTGAAGATTAGTGTGAGCTATGTTCATTGTTATCTTGCCATACACGCCTAATTACTAGCAGTTTATAGGGTGCGGAATTTAAAATGCGGAATGTAAAGCGGGAATGTAAAGGTGCGGAAAGTAAAACCTACGCTATTACAAGGCTTTGGGGCAGATACATAATTTGAAATGCGGAAAATAAAGTCCTAATTATAACTATTACAACCCATGAGCAATTACATTATTGGAAAAAATAAAATGATAAAAAGAAAACGTCCGAATCGGAGCAACCTGTGAAAGAATAAGAAAATCGAGAAATATGATGAAATCAAATAAGAGGAAAAACGTTAGAAAAATGCAATTTTTAATATGCGAAAATTAATATATGCTGGAAATAATATATAAATATATTAAATATATTAAAAAATTAATATATGCATGCAAAAATTATATTTTTAAATTTATTAAATTAAATAAACATTTTTATGAAAATAATGTAAAAAGAAAAAATGTTTTTGGTAATTTTTTAATGCAGAATAAAAATCATGAAAACAATTAAAATGAATGGAAAATATTGAAAATAAGAAAATATGAAAAATAATGAAGTTTGTGAGAAAAGGAGCAAAACATGCCCTGGCCGGATTCGAACCCATGACCCTTGAGGGCATCTGGAAACAGTGAGCGCCTTTACCACTACGCCATGTGTGCAAGCCTGTTTGGAATCCGGATCGAATGAAACAAAGACAGATGTCGTCTCCTGGCTTCCTCAACTGCGCGCGAAGCTTCATCGTCCCAGATTTGAATATTTGAAGCTAGCGTCGGCTTTTCTTCGACGCTAAAGGCCCTGGCAAAATGGAAAACGCAGCATATATAATATAAATGAGTTCTAAAGACATGGTTTAATTCCAGACATCCTTCCGAACACGATGGGCAAGGTCTCGTGGTCCAATTTTATGTATTTCGTAAAACCCTAAAACGAACTCAGGAACCCTAACAATGGCAATACGGGTTCTAAGCCATGAAAACTCAATCAAATCACCCAGATCGCTTGCAATCTTCCTACTAATCACAAAAACAACAACCAAATGTGTTAAAAATGCATGAAAAACAGAAATCGATTTTGGAAAAAGTATGAGCAAACCGGATTCGAATCTCTTGTTTCTGGATGGTTTTGGATGAAGTAAGTATCTGGATCGACTCTGGAGATGCCAAGGAATGCAATGGAAGGCTTGGAATTGGCTGAATCGAAGCAAAACTAGGGTTGCCAATTACTTCAAGTGCACGGTTTTTTGAACTTTGGAATAGGGTTTGTAGAGCAATTTTTTCGTCCCTTGCAATTGATATGCATCAAGTATATATGCTGGATGGATTTGGGATTGAATTTGGAAAGAATTAATCAATATTCAATGGAAATCAAATTTGATATTCTCATGAAATCAAATTTTCAAATTTTGTCCAATTTCAATCCAATCTTGCCAAATTTGATCTAATTTCGAAATTGCTGGCATTTATGGGTTGATTGGATCACAAGAAAGCAATAAAAATCAATCTTCCAATTAATTTTGATTTTATAATTTATTTTAAGATTTAATTTGCATTTAAGTGAATAAATTACAAATTAAATAAAAAAATAAATCAAAAATTCGTGGCATTGGGCTTGGACATTCCTAATTGTATGAGGAACAAGTTAGGATGAAGAAAAAGTAGGCCCATTTGCAAAAGATTTGATTTTTTGAAGTATCTCTCTTTGTGCATTCTTCCAAAATTGCCCAACTTGTGAATGGTGTAACTTACTCAATTTTCCACATTTTTGAGTGTTCTTGGACTTTTTGGAAAGCTCTAAGAGTCCTCTAACCAATGTCTTTGGTTTCATCTCAATTGGAGTTACCATGCTCAATATATCTTCAAAACAAAAAGTTGACTTTTTGTTGACTTTGAAAATGACCTGTAATGTTTTGAGCTATACCTCTCAAATGAAGCATTTTTTGGACATTCTTGTGAGACATGAAGTTGTAGAGAATTGAATTTCCTTCAAAATAAGAGGTGGTGGAAAAATTTACGAGAAAGTATGAGAAAGTTATGATCATCAAAGTTCGATTGACTTTTCACCTAGAAACCCTAATTTAGAAAGTTTGACTTTTGAGCAAATCTTGAGTTTTCTTGATGAATCATGATCAACCCTTGATCAAATGATGAATGTAACTTTAAAATGTGGATGTTGACCAAAAATCAGAAGTTTTGACTGTATCTTGACCACAGTTGACTTTTTGTCCAATACACTCGACTCTCAATCATCTGAGCAATTGCCTGAGGAAACTTGACTTGTGAGGCTTGAAACTTGACATGGAGAATATTTGAAGCATATGAGGAGGCATGAAGACCATTGGAGATGTTGCAAATCCATCTTGACTTGAGAGATACCAAACCCTAGTTTGGGTTGATTGTCTAGGAGAGAGTTTGTCTGATCAACTCTTGAGGAATCCTTGAGTATGGACGTATGAAATCTCTTGAGTAGATGGAGGCCAAATTTTGGGGTATGACAGTCACGAGTTTGATTCATAGGATTTGTAAGCATTTTTCAGTCTCTAATTCGATCACTAAAAGCAAATTTTTTAGTAGTGGTTTGTTTGATCTTTTTCTTCCTTTTGGTATGTGTTATGTCTTCTTATTTCTATGTAGGTTAAGTGAAGTTTAATGAGGGTTTACGATGTGTGTGAGTTTTGTGTTGTTCGATTTAGCAGAGGTAGTATTCACAATGACAGTTTTGTGAGGTGATTTTGGAGTTGTCAAACTTCTGAGATGAGCTGAGGTTTAATTCAATTCTTATATAGATTGTTGGTGTTGTTGGGTTGTCACTGAGAGAAGAAAGAAATGGCAGATTTTGTTGGGCTTTGGAAGTTCACGATGGTGGAATGTTGTGCAAACAACAAATTAATAGCGACGAAAATATGTTGCGAAGGGTGTGGTACCATGAGTTGTGTTGAGGTACAACAGGTAGAGGTGGTGGGCTGGGTCTGGGATGGAAGTAGATATGAGGGTGAACTGGATTGTGTGGATAACAAGCGCGAATAGGGTGAGGTCACTAGAGGTAGCATTGGTGCTGGGTGAAAGGGGTGAGTGGGGTGTTTCTGTTGTGTTTGGTTTGGAGATGGTCCGATTGTTGTTTAACGCGGCGTGAAGGTTATGGAGAAGAAGAAAGGTTGGAGTATGGTAGTAGTGATGCCTCACAGAGGGAAGTTGGTGTTTGGGAGTTTGACATAAAGTGAAGATTGTAGAAGGGTGGAGATGATTGGGCGATGGTTGTTCGATGGAAGAAGGAGAGTGACGGATAGAAGTGGTCCGTTGTTTTGGTCATTTATCGTTATGTGATTTCCGTTTTTACCTCTAAGCTCCACACAAACCTTATCCAACTTTATATATCATACTATTAGGTTTTGATATTTTTTTGCAATGGACAAAATGCCCTTTTAGATAAGATTGACATAGAAATTTAAAAGAATAAAAATCAATACAATAAAAACCATTTTAATTTTAATTTTTCTAAATAAAAAATAGACACCTAAAACAATAAAAAACAATAAAAAAATGAACGCTTAAATAATCGGAAAAAAGAAAAGAAAATGAACACATTAAAATAAACTATGAATCACAAAGGTTAATAAAAAAGACTTCAAATGATCAAAGTCAAAATAAAAATGAGAATAAGAATATCTTGCTAAACATACGCTGACAATTAAAAAAAGATTGCAAACTGTGTCGAAAAAATAAAGCGAGCATACCAATATGATCTACGCGCAACATGTTGAAATATTAAATTAGATTTAATATTTAAATATAATCCAAGTTGTGTAAATCCAAGCCTAGTTAGGATTGTATATAAGTAGTCATAGTCTGTATCATTATTTATACAATTCAATAATACAAATCCTTATTTCGTTTATTATTTTTTCTTTCTTTATTCACTAAAAGTGCCTTGCGCACTAACAAATTGGTATCCAAAGCTCCCGGTTATTGTTCTTGTTCGAGTTTTCAAGAATTTCACGTCAGAGATCGTATTTTCAGGGCAAGTGCATCAACCACTGCAAAGATGACTAGTGATAAGGGCATTCTTAATTCTCTTCCGATGCTTAATGGAAAAAATTGGATACGATCGAAAAATAGATGCAATCCTTTTTTGGCTTCCATGAAACCCTATAGATGGTTACCGACTGCGTTCCTGTGTTGGATGCAAATGCAACTGAAACACAGAAAAAAGCCAACAACGAAGTTAAGAAGAAAGAATGCAAGGTTTTTTATTGCATTCAGATGGCTGTTGATGCTGCTAATTTCGACAAAATCTATTATGCTGAAACGACAAAGGAGGCATGAGATATTCTGGTGAAGTATTACGAAGGAGGTGATAGTCAAGGTTGTCAAGTTAAGAACCTTGCGTCGACAATATGAGTTGTTGTCGATGGGAGAAGATGAAAATGTTGCAGAATATGTGTCGAAGGTTCTGAAACTCGTCCATCTCATGAAGGGTTGTAGTGAAACTATAACTGATAAGATGCTAGTTGAGAAGGTAATGAGAATATTGACCTCTCACTTTGATCACATTATCGTAGCTATTCAAGAGTCCAACAGTCTTGCAACCATAAAAGTGGAATATTTGGTTGTTTCGTTGGAGGCACATGAGATGAGGATTGTTGAAAGGAAAAGAGTTCAAGACTCAATACAGGCTATGAAATCTCAGTCATGAAAAAAGTATGGTGATTCCAACAAATTCAAATGCAAGTTCGACAAGACCCGCGGTAAGAAGTGTAACGCCCCAAATTTAATTAATTAGTTAATTAAATTATTAAAGAATTTAATTATTGGATTTAGATAAAGTTTGAGAATTACTCGGAGTGATTGGATTTCTCGGTATTATTATAAGAGGTGTGTTTGGATTATTAAGTTAAATTCAGATTATAGTCAGGTAAACCGGAGGAATAATATTAAGAATATTTCATTGGAATTATTCGGCGAAGAGTTGAATTATGAGTTTTAGTTGATTAGTTGGTTTAATTGGAGATTTATTATTAGAATGTTATTCGCGAGTTGATACTAATTAATTGATGGATGGAGAAGATTGTAGAAATAATATGAGGAATAATAATATGAGTATCAAATTATTTATTTAAGCTTTTGGGTTGGGACCGTCATGTTGGAAAATTATAGAATGGGAGGTGCGATTAGTAGGTCCATAAAGAATAAAAGAAATATAAGGAATTAGGTTTCAGTGGAGAATAAGGTTTTTGGTTTTGAAAAATAGATCGTGAAAAGAATTTGCAGACAAAAGAGGAACGAAGGTTTTGACGAAAAAGGAGTTGATCGATGAACTGTTGGGAAGAGGCAAGGTTTGCACTCGACCGGAATATAGGATGCAATCGGGGAGTTGAACTGCTTTGAATCCAAGGTAAGGGTGGGGTTCTTTCTCTTTAATTGGGAATATGATGGATGATATGTAGTTAGCGATTTATGATTTCGTTGGTTTGTATCATGCTGCTGTTGGAATTAATGAAAATCCCAAATTTAATCGTGGGATTTCGTGAAAACTGGTTTTTGGGCATTTTCACGCTGCATGAATCGACACAAGTATATATGCATCGATACAAACTGCTATGCATCGGCTCATGGGGTCAAATTGTGAAAGATGTATCGACTCATGCATGTATGCATCGATACATGCTGCACTGGGTTAGAAAAACATGAGCTTGAAATCAGCTTGCATCGATACAAACAGCTATGTATCGACTCGTGAGGCAATTTGTAAAGGTATGTATCGATACAAAGCCTGTATGTATCGACTCATACTGAACAATTGTAGACGACTATAACCTTCAACTAAACAATTGTAGAAAAGAATGTGAAATTAATCCAAATTTGTAGTATTTTAGGCTACTATTATAATAAGATAGACATCATCAATATTAGATTTCATGGGCACTTGTGATAGACAACATCATGGTTACTAACTGATATAATAAAAAAGCAACCTTCTAGCATGTAACTTGACACACCGCACCACCACTATTTCATAAAAAATTTATACAACCCAATTTCAATAATGAAACAAACAATTTAGATAAAATCAAGTCCAATCCAAGTAAGTTCTTATCATTGTTATAAACCTCTCAGCATTAGATTTCGTGGGCAATCGTGTAACTTTGATAGTTATTTATTAACAACATAAAAACAACATACTTCCAGTAACTTAGACATGAATTATCAACACTATAATATTGAAAAAACTTCACAAACAATAGAAACTTCACAAACTGCCATACCAAAGCTTCTAAAGCTACCAACCAACCATCAACCTTTAATCAATAGGATTTTCTAACACATACACATCAGTTTAAACATATAAACATCAATTCAAACATATAAACATCATTATAAACATATCCACATCAGTTTACGATCAACCATTAGATATTAGAAAATCAACTTTTTTACTCCTCAAAATGAATGTGTATAACAGTGCTATAATCAATATGTATTTGAAAAATTAAATTTACTAATCATGAGCTTACATGCATGGTTAAAACTAATACTCTTAACTAAACGCTTGCTCTAGAGGAACAAAACCCTAGTGAGCTTGTCATGGAAGCAATTAGAGATCAAATATGAGAAGAAACATCAATTATAACCAACATAAATACCATAATTTCTAACACATAAACATCAGTTCACATCAACAAACATGCATCAAATCATACTATCCAAACAGAAAATTAATTTAAGGTTAGTTTCACAACAGTTAACTTGAAACCTACTAACATACTCAATGATCCAGATCACTTTCAACCCTAGTTACTAATATAATCTAGTTAAAAACATAAGTTTCAAATCAACATAACAAAATCTAAAAATAAGGGTAAAAATGAAACCCTACCGTAACTCCAACGAAAACGGGAAGC
Organism: Vicia sativa; assembly: GCA_021764765.1. Classification (NCBI taxonomy): domain Eukaryota; kingdom Viridiplantae; phylum Streptophyta; class Magnoliopsida; order Fabales; family Fabaceae; genus Vicia; species Vicia sativa. Next base: position 213,256,073 of record CM038794.1, read on the forward strand.
TTCCGCTCCACACCTCAACAAAGAAATCAAAACTGCAAAAAAAAAGGATTAGGTCAAAATTAGAGGTGACAGATCATGATTTGGGCTTCGATGAATGGTGTATCGGGTTGTGAAGTTGCAAACGATGATGTTTGAAGGAAACAGAAAGAGGTTCAATGAAGTAAGGTGGTTTTCAGAAGGTTGTAGTTGTGTGAGGGGTTTGGGTGAAGATGGCTAGGGATATCGATGATGGTACGAAGAGAGAAGATGAACGGAGAAACAGAGAACCTACACGCAAGAGATGAACAATCGACCAGAGAAGAGGGGAGGAAACACGCAAGAGATGAACTGTACAGAGAAGAGAGTGAACAAATTAGGTTACAGCAGAGAAGTGAAACGTTACTTAGTTAATTGCTTTTTCAATTTTATTTTCCTTTTCTTTAATAAAAAACAATTAGAAAAGGAAATAATAAAAAAAAGGGAAACTGAAAAGAAAAAAAAAAGAGGGAAAGTTTGGCGAGGTATAAAATTTTGGGCTTCGACCACAGTTTGAAGTGAAACTAATAATGTCGGGGTTATTCTTCGTGGCTAAAACTATATGCAATTTATTAACTGTGGTATAAATATAAATGTCATTTTGTAAACGTGGCAATCTAAGAAAAGACCACCGTTTCACAATCTGGGTTTAATATTTCAAAACATATGTCTACGGTTTGAAAACTTCGGCCAAAGCTTATATGTAGCCACAGTTTATGAGCTGTGGAACAATTTCGCGTGGCCGTAGGCCAAAAATGTTGTAGTGAGAGGGTATATGAGAAAAATAGCTAGTAAGTAAATATGTTATATCACTTAATAATTTATAATTATTCATTTTACTATTTTTTATTCCTTGTACAAAAGATTTAAAGTTGTTGTTGATTATTCTAATTAGTTTCAAATGTTGTTCAAATTATAGGTGTTTAACGATCAGTGACAAATCTTATTTGAGAGCCTACAAAACTTCACATTTTGATTATTTCTTTTGTTGATTAATGTTTCTATTTAAGAAATTGAAAATATGTACTGTGTTTTTTTTAAAGAATATACAAAATATGTTTATGTTATCCATACATACGACAATACTAAAAAAGATCTTATCTCATTGGTTCTTACTTAAAACCGAGGTAAAAATCTTGAGCTATTACACTTCAGTTTTACACAACACTGAAAGTTAATATGAGGCGTGTCATTCAGTTCTAAAAATAATAAAAATGCAGATGATGGGGATCAAATCCAAGTGTATATAACTTTACCCCTTAAGATTTTTAATAACTGATGGGTACGATGTTACCTTTTCATGACGCCCTTTATTACCTTACTCATGTAATCGAGGTTAAATACATTTTTCGTCCGACGTTAAATATTAGTTTTATAATAATATCATTTATTTGTAATATTGATTGTCATTACCAATTTTTTTCAATTTGATTCTGTAGCAACTTAATTCATTTCAACCTCTTGAGTTGGGACTCACTTTTCCAACAAATATCACCTCTAAAATCAGCCTCACGCAAACAAAGATCAACATGACTTTCTTATATGTCAAAGCACACTTTGAGTAAATATTTATCACAATAAACATAGTAAGAAGCACTCCACTCCAAAAAAAAAAAAAAACTCTTAAAATCCAAGTCAAAAGGAGTATAGAGATCTATCTATCTTTGGAACTACACTAAATCGAATAAAGGCCATTACTACTTCTTACATAACAACATAAATTGCAATCAGTGAATAAATTACTCCACAAAGAATAGACGATAGAATGAGATAACTCATTAAATTTAGTTCATCTCCATAAATTTCTCAAATTTTGACAATTATTCCTCCAAATACTTCTTTTAGAGTTCGATTTCAGACTCTAGCACACTTCATATTAGAATTCAGACAATATGTATTTTTTCTTCCCTTTTTCTGAAATCAGATATTGTTATTATTTTTATTTGCTTAAACTAAACTTAAAAGTGACATTTCATATATTTTGGGTACTCTCACACGTATTAAATTTTTTAATCATATATAGTGTATAAACAAGATAAATTTAAATAAATAAAAAATAAATAAGTATTTAGAGATATACACATTAAAAATAATATAAATGATTTATTTTTTTTTATAAAATAATTTAATACTTTGTTTGTTACTAGGTTTATCTTTTTTTTAATACTTTGTTTGTTATTAATAATTTAATAACTGAATACTTTGTTTGTTACTAGGTTAATTAATAATTTAATACTTTGTTTGTTACTAGGTTTATCTTTTTTCCTATTCTCACGCCGGATATATGTAATTCATATAACTTGTGCATTCAAACTACTCAAATATTTAAACTCAAAGCACATAATAAATATCCATCAAACCCTAACAAAGCTCAAAAGTCAAAACACTATAAAATCTCATCACACCCTAGCACAGTTCACACACATTAGTCAATTTGCAGACTCTCTTTTTCGTCAGTATCTCTCCTCAGGTATATATCTTTGTTTCGTATCGTTTTATTTTTTTTTACAATTTCTTAACAATCATTGTAATTCCATTCTCACTTAGAGTTACTTCAGTTTGAGAAAGTTAAAAATAGAAGAATAAGATATTAGCAAAAAAATAAATAAGTATTTAGAGATATACACATTAAAAATAATATAAATGATTTATTTTTTTTATAAAATAATTTAATACTTTGTTTGTTACTAGGTTTATCTTTTTTTTAATACTTTGTTTGTTATTAATAATTTTATAACTGAATACTTTGTTTGTTACTAGGTTTATCTTTTTTCCTATTCTCACGCCGGATATATGTAATTCATATAACTTGTGCATTCAAACTACTCAAATATTTAAACTCAAAGCACATAATAAATATCCATCAAACCCTAACAAAGCTCAAAAGTCAAAACACTATAAAATCTCATCACACCCTAGCACAGTTCACACACATTAGTCAATTTGTAGACTCTCTTTTTCTCTCCTCAGGTATATATCTTTGTTGCGTATCGTTTTTTTTTTTTTTTACAATTTCTTAACAATCATTGTAATTCCATTCTCACTTAGACTTACTTCAGTTTGAGAAAGTTAAAAATAGAAGAATAAGATATTAGCAAAAAAATAAATAAGTATTTAGAGATATACACATTAAAAATAATATAAATGATTTATTTTTTATAAAATAATTTAATACTTTGTTTGTTACTAGGTTTATCTTTTTTTTAATACTTTGTTTGTTATTAATAATTTAATAACTAAATACTTTGTTTGTTACTAGGTTAATTAATAATTTAATACTTTGTTTGTTACTAGGTTTATCTTTTTTCCTATTCTCACGCCGGATATATGTAATTCATATAACTTGTGCATTCAAACTACTCAAATATTTAAACTCAAAGCACATAATAAATATCCATCAAACCCTAACAAAGCTCAAAAGTCAAAACACTATAAAATCTCATCACACCCTAGCACAGTTCACACACATTAGTCAATTTGCAGACTCTCTTTTTCGTCAGTATCTCTCCTCAGGTATATATCTTTGTTTCGTATCGTTTTTTTTTTTTTTTTTTTTTTTTTACAATTTCTTAACAATCATTGTAATTCCATTCTCACTTAGACTTACTTCAGTTTGAGAAAGTTAAAAATAGAAGAATAAGATATTAGCAAAAAAATAAATAAGTTTTAGAGATATACACATTAAAAATAATATAAATGATTTATTTTTTTTATAAAATAATTTAATACTTTGTTTGTTACTAGGTTTGTCTTTTTTTTAATACTTTGTTTGTTATTAATAATTTAATAACTGAATACTTTGTTTGTTACTAGGTTAATTAATAATTTAATAGTTTGTTTGTTACTAGCTTTATCTTTTTTCCTATTCTCACGCCGGATATATGTAATTCATATAACTTGTGCATTCAAACTACTCAAATATTTAAACTCAAAGCACATAATAAATATCCATTAAACCCTAACAAAGCTCAAAAGTCAAAAACACTATAAAATCTCATCACACCTAGCAGTTCACACACATTAGTCAATTTGCGACTCTCTTTTTCGATATCTCTCCTCGGTATATATCTTTGTTTCGTATCGTTTGTTTTTTTACAATTTCTTAACAATCATTGTTATTCCATTCTCACTTAGAGTTACTTGGTTTGAGAAAGTTAAAATAGAAGAATAAGATATTAGCAAAAATAAATAACTATTTAGAGATATACACATTAAAAATAATATAAATGATTTATTTTTTTATAAAATAATTTAATACTTTGTTTGTTACTAGGTTTATCTTTTTTAATACTTTGTTTGTTATTAATAATTTAATAACTAAATACTTTGTTTGTTACTAGGTTAATTAATAATTTAATACTTTGTTTGTTACTAGGTTTATCTTTTTCCTATTCTCACCGGATATATGTAATTCATATAACTTGTGCATTCAAACTACTCAAATATTTAAACTCAAAGCACATAATAAATATCCATCAAACCCTAACAAAGCTCAAAAGTCAAAACACTATAAAATCTCATCACACCCTAGCACAGTTCACACACATTAGTCAATTTGCAGACTCTCTTTTTATCTCCTCGGTATATATCTTTGTTTCGTATCGTTTTTTTTTTTTTTTTTTACAATTTCTTAACAATCATTGTAATTCCATTCTCACTTAGACTTACTTGGTTTGAGAAAGTTAAAAATAGAAGAATAAGATATTAGCAAAAAAATAAATAAGTATTTAGAGATATACACATTAAAAATAATATAAATGATTTATTTTTTTTATAAAATAATTTAATACTTTGTTTGTTACTAGGTTTGTCTTTTTTTTAATACTTTGTTTGTTATTAATAATTTAATAACTGAATACTTTGTTTGTTACTAGGTTAATTAATAATTTAATAGTTTGTTTGTTACTAGCTTTATCTTTTTTCCTATTCTCACGCCGGATATATGTAATTCATATAACTTGTGCATTCAAACTACTCAAATATTTAAACTCAAAGCACATAATAAATATCCATTAAACCCTAACAAAGCTCAAAAGTCAAAACACTATAAAATCTCATCACACCCTAGCACAGTTCACACACATTAGTCAATTTGGACTCTCTTTTTAAAGATCTCTCTCACGGTATATATCTTTGTTTCGTATCGTTTTTTTTTTTTTACAATTTCTTAACAATCATTGTTATTCCATTCTCACTTAGAGTTACTTGGTTTGAGAAAGTTAAAAATAGAAGAATAAGATATTAGCAAAAAATAAATAACTATTTAGAGATATACACATTAAAAATAATATAAATGATTTATTTTTTTTATAAAATAATTTAATACTTTGTTTGTTACTAGGTTTATCTTTTTTTTAATACTTTGTTTGTTATTAATAATTTAATAACTGAATACTTTGTTTGTTACTAGGTTAATTAATAATTTAATAGTTTGTTTGTTACTAGGTTTATCTTTTTTCCTATTCTCACGCCGGATATATGTAATTCATATAACTTGTGCATTCAAACTACTCAAATATTTAAACTCAAAGCACATAATAAATATCCATCAAACCCTAACAAAGCTCAAAAGTCAAAACACTATAAAATCTCATCACACCCTAGCACAGTTCACACACATTAGTCAATTTGCAGACTCTCTTTTTCGTCAGTATCTCTCCTCAGGTATATATCTTTGTTACGTATTTTTTTTTTTTTTTTTACAATTTCTTAACAATCATTGTAATTCCATTCTCACTTAGACTTACTTCAGTTTGAGAAAGTTAAAAATAGAAGAATAAGATATTAGCAAAAAAATAAATAAGTATTTAGAGATATACACATTAAAAATAATATAAATGATTTATTTTTTTTATAAAATAATTTAATACTTTGTTTGTTACTAGGTTTATCTTTTTTTTAATACTTTGTTTGTTATTAATAATTTAATAACTAAATACTTTGTTTGTTACTAGGTTAATTAATAATTTAATACTTTGTTTGTTACTAGGTTTATCTTTTTTCCTATTCTCACGCCGGATATATGTAATTCATATAACTTGTGCATTCAAACTACTCAAATATTTAAACTCAAAGCACATAATAAATATCCATCAAACCCTAACAAAGCTCAAAAGTCAAAACACTATAAAATCTCATCACACCCTAGCACAGTTCACACACATTAGTCAATTTGCAGACTCTCTTTTTCGTCAGTATCTCTCCTCAGGTATATATCTTTGTTTTTTTTTTTTTTTTTTTTTTTTTTTACAATTTCTTAACAATCATTGTAATTCCATTCTCACTTAGACTTACTTCAGTTTGAGAAAGTTAAAAATAGAAGAATAAGATATTAGCAAAAAAATAAATAAGTTTTAGAGATATACACATTAAAAATAATATAAATGATTTATTTTTTTTATAAAATAATTTAATACTTTGTTTGTTACTAGGTTTGTCTTTTTTTTAATACTTTGTTTGTTATTAATAATTTAATAACTGAATACTTTGTTTGTTACTAGGTTAATTAATAATTTAATAGTTTGTTTGTTACTAGCTTTATCTTTTTTCCTATTCTCACGCCGGATATATGTAATTCATATAACTTGTGCATTCAAACTACTCAAATATTTAAACTCAAAGCACATAATAAATATCCATTAAACCCTAACAAAGCTCAAAAGTCAAAAACACTATAAAATCTCATCACACCCTAGCACAGTTCACACACATTAGTCAATTTGCAGACTCTCTTTTTCGTCAGTATCTCTCCTCAGGTATATATCTTTGTTTCGTATCGTTTGTTTTTTTTTACAATTTCTTAACAATCATTGTTATTCCATTCTCACTTAGAGTTACTTGGTTTGAGAAAGTTAAAATAGAAGAATAAGATATTAGCAAAAAAATAAATAACTATTTAGAGATATACACATTAAAAATAATATAAATGATTTATTTTTTTTATAAAATAATTTAATACTTTGTTTGTTACTAGGTTTATCTTTTTTTTAATACTTTGTTTGTTATTAATAATTTAATAACTAAATACTTTGTTTGTTACTAGGTTAATTAATAATTTAATACTTTGTTTGTTACTAGGTTTATCTTTTTCCTATTCTCACGGATATATGTAATTCATATAACTTGTGCATTCAAACTACTCAAATATTTAAACTCAAAGCACATAATAAATATCCATCAAACCCTAACAAAGCTCAAAAGTCAAAACACTATAAAATCTCATCACACCCTAGCACAGTTCACACACATTAGTCAATTTGCAGACTCTCTTTTTCGTCAGTATCTCTCCTCAGGTATATATCTTTGTTTTTTCGTTTTTTTTTTACAATTTCTTAACAATCATTGTAATTCCATTCTCACTTAGACTTACTTCAGTTTGAGAAAGTTAAAATAGAAGAATAAGATATTAGCAAAAAAATAAATAAGTATTTAGAGATATACACATTAAAAATAATATAAATGATTTATTTTTTTTATAAAATAATTTAATACTTTGTTTGTTACTAGGTTTGTCTTTTTTTTAATACTTTGTTTGTTATTAATAATTTAATAACTGAATACTTTGTTTGTTACTAGGTTAATTAATAATTTAATAGTTTGTTTGTTACTAGCTTTATCTTTTTTCCTATTCTCACGCCGGATATATGTAATTCATATAACTTGTGCATTCAAACTACTCAAATATTTAAACTCAAAGCACATAATAAATATCCATTAAACCCTAACAAAGCTCAAAAGTCAAAACACTATAAAATCTCATCACACCCTAGCACAGTTCACACACATTAGTCAATTTGCAGACTCTCTTTTTCGTCAGTATCTCTCACAGGTATATATCTTTGTTTCGTATCGTTTGTTTTTTTTTTTTTTACAATTTCTTAACAATCATTGTTATTCCATTCTCACTTAGAGTTACTTCGGTTTGAGAAAGTTAAAAATAGAAGAATAAGATATTAGCAAAAAAATAAATAACTATTTAGAGATATACACATTAAAAATAATATAAATGATTTATTTTTTTTATAAAATAATTTAATACTTTGTTTGTTACTAGGTTTATCTTTTTTTTAATACTTTGTTTGTTATTAATAATTTAATAACTGAATACTTTGTTTGTTACTAGGTTAATTAATAATTTAATAGTTTGTTTGTTACTAGGTTTATCTTTTTTCCTATTCTCACGCCGGATATATGTAATTCATATAACTTGTGCATTCAAACTACTCAAATATTTAAACTCAAAGCACATAATAAATATCCATCAAACCCTAACAAAGCTCAAAAGTCAAAACACTATAAAATCTCATCACACCCTAGCACAGTTCACACACATTAGTCAATTTGCAGACTCTCTTTTTCGTCAGTATCTCTCCTCAGGTATATATCTTTGTTACGTATCGTTTTTTTTTTTTTTTTTTACAATTTCTTAACAATCATTGTAATTCCATTCTCACTTAGACTTACTTCAGTTTGAGAAAGTTAAAAATAGAAGAATAAGATATTAGCAAAAAAATAAATAAGTATTTAGAGATATACACATTAAAAATAATATAAATGATTTATTTTTTTTATAAAATAATTTAATACTTTGTTTGTTACTAGGTTTATCTTTTTTTTAATACTTTGTTTGTTATTAATAATTTAATAACTAAATACTTTGTTTGTTACTAGGTTAATTAATAATTTAATACTTTGTTTGTTACTAGGTTTATCTTTTTCCTATTCTCACGGGATATATGTAATTCATATAACTTGTGCATTCAAACTACTCAAATATTTAAACTCAAAGCACATAATAAATATCCATCAAACCCTAACAAAGCTCAAAAGTCAAAACACTATAAAATCTCATCACACCCTAGCAGTTCACACACATTCAATTTTTTAGATCTCTCCTCGTATATATCTTTGTTTCTCGTTTTTTTTTTTTTTTTTTTTTTTTTTTTACAATTTCTTAACAATCATTGTAATTCCATTCTCACTTAGACTTACTTTTTGAGAAAGTTAAAATAGAAGAATAAGATATTAGCAAAAAATAAATAAGTTTTAGAGATATACACATTAAAAATAATATAAATGATTTATTTTTTTATAAAATAATTTAATACTTTGTTTGTTACTAGGTTTGTCTTTTTTTAATACTTTGTTTGTTATTAATAATTTAATAATGAATACTTTGTTTGTTACTAGGTTAATTAATAATTTAATAGTTTGTTTGTTACTAGCTTTATCTTTTTCCTATTCTCACCGGATATATGTAATTCATATAACTTGTGCATTCAAACTACTCAAATATTTAAACTCAAAGCACATAATAAATATCCATTAAACCCTAACAAAGCTCAAAAGTCAAAACACTATAAAATCTCATCACACCCTAGCACACACACACATTAGTCAATTTGGACTTTTTAAAGATCTCCTCGTATATATCTTTGTTACGTTTTTTTTTTTTTTTTTTTTACAATTTCTTAACAATCATTGTAATTCCATTCTCACTTAGACTTACTTCAGTTTGAGAAAGTTAAAATAGAAGAATAAGATATTAGCAAAAAATAAATAAGTATTTAGAGATATACACATTAAAAATAATATAAATGATTTATTTTTTTATAAAATAATTTAATACTTTGTTTGTTACTAGGTTTATCTTTTTTAATACTTTGTTTGTTATTAATAATTTAATAACTAAATACTTTGTTTGTTACTAGGTTAATTAATAATTTAATACTTTGTTTGTTACTAGGTTTATCTTTTTCCTATTCTCACGCGGATATATGTAATTCATATAACTTGTGCATTCAAACTACTCAAATATTTAAACTCAAAGCACATAATAAATATCCATCAAACCCTAACAAAGCTCAAAAGTCAAAACACTATAAAATCTCATCACACCCTAGTTCACACACATTAGTCAATTTGCACTCTCTTTTTAAGATCTCCTCGTATATATCTTTGTTTCAGATCGTTTTTTTTTTTTTTTTTTTTTTTTTTTACAATTTCTTAACAATCATTGTAATTCCATTCTCACTTAGACTTACTTCAGTTTGAGAAAGTTAAAAATAGAAGAATAAGATATTAGCAAAAAAATAAATAAGTTTTAGAGATATACACATTAAAAATAATATAAATGATTTATTTTTTTTATAAAATAATTTAATACTTTGTTTGTTACTAGGTTTGTCTTTTTTTTAATACTTTGTTTGTTATTAATAATTTAATAACTGAATACTTTGTTTGTTACTAGGTTAATTAATAATTTAATAGTTTGTTTGTTACTAGCTTTATCTTTTTTCCTATTCTCACGCCGGATATATGTAATTCATATAACTTGTGCATTCAAACTACTCAAATATTTAAACTCAAAGCACATAATAAATATCCATTAAACCCTAACAAAGCTCAAAAGTCAAAACACTATAAAATCTCATCACACCCTAGCACAGTTCACACACATTAGTCAATTTGCAGACTCTCTTTTTCGTCAGTATCTCTCCTCAGGTATATATCTTTGTTTCGTATCGTTTGTTTTTTTTTTTACAATTTCTTAACAATCATTGTTATTCCATTCTCACTTAGAGTTACTTCAGTTTGAGAAAGTTAAAAATAGAAGAATAAGATATTAGCAAAAAAATAAATAACTATTTAGAGATATACACATTAAAAATAATATAAATGATTTATTTTTTTTATAAAATAATTTAATACTTTGTTTGTTACTAGGTTTATCTTTTTTTTAATACTTTGTTTGTTATTAATAATTTAATAACTAAATACTTTGTTTGTTACTAGGTTAATTAATAATTTAATACTTTGTTTGTTACTAGGTTTATCTTTTTTCCTATTCTCACGCCGGATATATGTAATTCATATAACTTGTGCATTCAAACTACTCAAATATTTAAACTCAAAGCACATAATAAATATCCATCAAACCCTAACAAAGCTCAAAAGTCAAAACACTATAAAATCTCATCACACCCTAGCACAGTTCACACACATTAGTCAATTTGCAGACTCTCTTTTTCGTCAGTATCTCTCCTCAGGTATATATCTTTGTTTCGTATCGTTTTTTTTTTTTTTTTTTTACAATTTCTTAACAATCATTGTAATTCCATTCTCACTTAGACTTACTTCAGTTTGAGAAAGTTAAAAATAGAAGAATAAGATATTAGCAAAAAAATAAATAAGTATTTAGAGATATACACATTAAAAATAATATAAATGATTTATTTTTTTTATAAAATAATTTAATACTTTGTTTGTTACTAGGTTTGTCTTTTTTTTAATACTTTGTTTGTTATTAATAATTTAATAACTGAATACTTTGTTTGTTACTAGGTTAATTAATAATTTAATAGTTTGTTTGTTACTAGCTTTATCTTTTTTCCTATTCTCACGCCGGATATATGTAATTCATATAACTTGTGCATTCAAACTACTCAAATATTTAAACTCAAAGCACATAATAAATATCCATTAAACCCTAACAAAGCTCAAAAGTCAAAACACTATAAAATCTCATCACACCCTAGCACAGTTCACACACATTAGTCAATTTGCAGACTCTCTTTTTCGTCAGTATCTCTCACAGGTATATATCTTTGTTTCGTATCGTTTGTTTTTTTTTTTTACAATTTCTTAACAATCATTGTTATTCCATTCTCACTTAGAGTTACTTCGGTTTGAGAAAGTTAAAAATAGAAGAATAAGATATTAGCAAAAAAATAAATAACTATTTAGAGATATACACATTAAAAATAATATAAATGATTTATTTTTTTTATAAAATAATTTAATACTTTGTTTGTTACTAGGTTTATCTTTTTTTTAATACTTTGTTTGTTATTAATAATTTAATAACTGAATACTTTGTTTGTTACTAGGTTAATTAATAATTTAATAGTTTGTTTGTTACTAGGTTTATCTTTTTTCCTATTCTCACGCGGATATATGTAATTCATATAACTTGTGCATTCAAACTACTCAAATATTTAAACTCAAAGCACATAATAAATATCCATCAAACCCTAACAAAGCTCAAAAGTCAAAACACTATAAAATCTCATCACACCCTAGCAGTTCACACACATTAGTCAATTTGACTCTCTTTTTAAAGATCTCTCCTCAGGTATATATCTTTGTTACGTATCGTTTTTTTTTTTTTTTTTTTTACAATTTCTTAACAATCATTGTAATTCCATTCTCACTTAGACTTACTTCAGTTTGAGAAAGTTAAAAATAGAAGAATAAGATATTAGCAAAAAAATAAATAAGTATTTAGAGATATACACATTAAAAATAATATAAATGATTTATTTTTTTTATAAAATAATTTAATACTTTGTTTGTTACTAGGTTTATCTTTTTTTTAATACTTTGTTTGTTATTAATAATTTAATAACTAAATACTTTGTTTGTTACTAGGTTAATTAATAATTTAATACTTTGTTTGTTACTAGGTTTATCTTTTTTCCTATTCTCACGCGGATATATGTAATTCATATAACTTGTGCATTCAAACTACTCAAATATTTAAACTCAAAGCACATAATAAATATCCATCAAACCCTAACAAAGCTCAAAAGTCAAAACACTATAAAATCTCATCACACCCTAGCACAGTTCACACACATTAGTCAATTTGCAGACTCTCTTTTCACAAGATCTCTCCTCAGGTATATATCTTTGTTTCGTATCGTTTTTTTTTTTTTTTTTTACAATTTCTTAACAATCATTGTAATTCCATTCTCACTTAGACTTACTTCAGTTTGAGAAAGTTAAAAATAGAAGAATAAGATATTAGCAAAAAAATAAATAAGTATTTAGAGATATACACATTAAAAATAATATAAATGATTTATTTTTTTTATAAAATAATTTAATACTTTGTTTGTTACTAGGTTTATCTTTTTTTTAATACTTTGTTTGTTATTAATAATTTAATAACTGAATACTTTGTTTGTTACTACTTAATTAATAATTTAATACTTTGTTTGTTACTAGGTTTGTCTTTTTCCTATTCTCACGGATATATGTAATTCATATAACTTGTGCATTCAAACTACTCAAATATTTAAACTCAAAGCACATAATAAATATCCATCAAACCCTAACAAAGCTCAAAGTCAAAACACTATAAAATCTCATCACACCCTAGGACAGTTCACACACATTAGTCAATTTGCAGACTCTCTTTTTCGTCAGTATCTCTCCTTAGGTATATATCTTTGTTTCGTATCGTTTGTTTTTTTTTTTTTTTACAATTTCTTAACAATCATTGTTATTCCATTCTCACTTAGAGTTACTTCAGTTTGAGAAAGTTAAAAATAGAAGAATAAGATATTAGCAAAAAAAAAAAAAAACTAGAAGAATAAGTAGATTTTGTGTTGTGTTTATTTTAGTAATATAGATTTTTTGTTCTTTTATCGATTAGGTTAATCTAACTTTTGAATTTTATTATCAGTTAGTTTAATCATTTATCTTCTAATCATTGACTGTATTTATAGAATCTCAAATGGAAGAGAGCTTGTTGCTGAGGTCTGATCCTGAACTTTTGGATATTCATTCGTCTCCTAGCTATGATAATAGTAATCAAAGCTTTGTGTCATTTAACAAGGAGGGTTGTGAATCTCCTTTATCTTCATGGAATTCCAGACGTAAAAGAGAAAAATGTTTCAACCTCTATGGAGAAGATGACTATCTTGATATGATAGAAAACGGGTTTGCTTGGCCAGAAGTTGCGGATGATGGTTTATTGAGGGAGATGGATAAAACAAGTTATGATGAGGAAATTATCAATTTAAATATCAAGCTTTTAGAAGAAGAGATTATCAAATTGAAGGTTCAAGTTGAGAATAGTGAAAACGAGGCTGATGAGTTGTGGGAAGTATTGAAGTTGAAAGAGGAAGAGTTGTATAATCTGAAAGAGTTTTCTGAAAAAGAGATTTACAAATTGAAGGCTCAAATTGAGGAAAGTGAGGCCAATAAACATGTTCACGAACAGCTAGAGATAGCTAATGAAAAGCTCAAGATATCAGAAGATGACAATGCAGTTTTGAGGAAGGAACTTGAGAGTAAGGCTAGTGAGAATCATGAATTGCAAGGTAAGCTTATAGAGGCAGAAGAATATATAGCTAAATCAGATTTGGAGTTCGTTTCAGAGAAAAAGCATATTCAAATACTAGAAAACTTGGTTATAATATATGGGCAAGAGGTGCAAAAATTGAAATCTAAAATGGTTAATTCACAGGATAAGTTTTCTTTGGAGAAAGATGAGTTGCATTTTGACATTGCAAGTTTGTTGAAAACGAAAATAGAACTGACCTCTACATTGGCCGATTGTGAGTTTAGAAATAAAGAATTGGAAAACAAGTTAAGACAATATCAAGCTGAAAAGTTGAAGCAAGAAGAGCTACATGCTACTCAAAAACTAGTTTTGCAACATGAAAACAGTTATTTGTGGGAAGAACTTGACAAGAGAACACAAGATATAGAAGATGTGACTAAGGAATTGTACATGGTGACGATTGAAAGAGATGAAGGCAATGTCAAGATTGATGCGCTTGAGGCTGAGATATGTTCCCTCATATGTTAAATATGAACAAGTTGGAGTGAATATCTAAATCTTCTTCAAGCTGTTTAATGGTTTATAGACATACTGAGAATCGTATTTTGTTTTAGTTTTTTTTTAAGGTTACATATTAAGTTGTTTCTTGTTTTTCTTTTTCTAGGTTTTAGGTAGTAATTGGTTTTTCATATTTGTCTCATGCATTAATGCTATATGCATCTAAATATTGCATAACATGGTCTTTCTTTATGCATTCAGTATAAGTTTTTATGATAATTTTATTATAGTTTTGAATTTTGAAATAAATATATTTATAAAAAGGATATTGGTTTAAGGTGAAACAATATCTATCTATATAATCTATTAAATCTGAAGCTTCACATTGTATCACGACACTTCATATACATCATGCCTTATACTCTATATTTAGCCACATCACCATTATTCTTATGTGGCACTCTCTAAAACACATCTTTATTTCACAAGGTCAAAACACATACTATTATTTTGTTATGGTCATGAGTTCGGACCTTGCCAAAAACAAAAGTATGATTACCTATAAAATATTATTAAGTATTATGTATTTTGAAATATATTATTTACTTAAATCTTATATAATCTATATTTATATATAATTTATTAAATTTGAAGCTTCACATTATATCATGACACATCATATGTCACATATCTATATTTAACCACATCATCATTATTCTCATGTGACACTCTCTAAAATACATGTTTATATTTCAAAAGGTCAAAATACATACTATTATTTTGTTGAGGTCATGAGTTCGAAACTTGCCAAAAACAAAAGTATGATTACCTATAAAATATTATTAAATATTATATTATTTTAAAATATATTATTTACTTAAATCTTATATAATATCATTTATTTTCCTAAAAATAATTTTTTAATTATAAAAAAGAGAATATATATGACATATCCGAGATTCAACTCAATACAATAATGGAAATTTATTTTAAGAAGTATTTTGAAGGAAATAGACTCACTATCCATTTTAAATAAAATAATCTAACAATCCAAAATTACTCCAATTAAGAATATATGCTCAAAATTTAAAAATAAAAGAGATGTGTGAATCAAAACTCTATTAAATTAACAAATGTCTTTTCAAAGGCTTACCATTATTTGCCGATATAAAGTTGAAGAACAAACACCCTTGTGAGAGACATATCAATTATCCACCTAAAATCTTAAGGTGATAGGTGAGTGGGTTCTCCCATTTTCTCACTTACTCACACCTAGGGATGGAAAAAAAACTCATACCCGTGGATATCCGCGGGTAAAACCCGTCAAGATATGGATATGATGACTTAATGGATATCTACGGGTAAAATAAACGGATATTTAGTTACCCAATTATTTACGGATACAGATATGGATTTGATGGTACTCGTACCCGTGAATATTTGTATCTGTTAATAATTAGAAAAAATACTTAAATGTTTATTTGTTTGATCGAAATTATTATTGTTATTTTCTTAAATATGATATTATTATTACTATTATTATTATTAGGATAAAAGAAGAAATAAAATGAAAGTGATTTATTTTTATTAATATTTATAATGTGTTAACTTTGAAAAAAAAAATTTAAGCACCCTTGTGAGAGACACATCACTTATCCATCTAAAATCTTAAGGTAATAGGTGAGTGAGTTATCCCACTTATATATTCTTAAGTCTTCATATTTCTATTATGTGGGACTATTTTCTCACTTACTCACACTTGCTATATTATTCCAATACATATTATGACGAAAAATAAATTAAAGACAAAGAATAAAAGTATTTATTTTTCATATATGAATGTTAAAGAGACATGAGAATTAAAATAAAAAAATTGACCTCAAATAATATCTTTTAAAATTATATAAACTAAAATCTAGATATCAATGTCAAGTTACAGAGTTATACTTTTTTTCAAATAAAATATTCTTTTTCTTTTAAGTATTGCCTATATTATTATACATAATAAAATGTTATAATATAAATTTTTAATCATATTTAAAAATAAATACTAAATATAATTTAAATTTAATATAAATCAAATAAAAAATAATTCATAACCGTATATACGCGGGTTTTAATCTAGTTGTAATTTAATTTGTAAAAAGTCAATATTTATGAGTGATAATTCAAAGACCGACTATATGCAAAGCAGCAATAGTATGGAGCAAGATCAACTAGCTTTAGTTTTTACTTCCACCGGTCCCCCCAAAATAAAATAAATGTCACATTTATAGATAAAGAAAATAAACTGTTGTAAAATATTTTTCACTTTAAATTATTAATACATTTTCATATTTAATCTTCAATTATATTCTTTAATAAATATTTTTAATTTATTATGTTTTTACTTAACATTGATGTTAATGTGAATACATCAATAGTTAATTAGGATAATTCGATAAATACATTATTTTCTATTTTATTTATTATTGTTTCTTAATTTGTATGAAATGTTGAATTGCGACAAATAATATGGGACAGAGAAAATAATATCTTTGATATTTTTTAAAGGCAAATATAATATATATATTAAAACAAGAGCATTACCAGCAAAGTACAAGAATCTCAAAACCGGGAGCAACACTCATCGAAAAATAAATAAAAACAACCACTTACAACAAATCCAACAACCAAACGATGTAAACACACTTCACAAAACAAAAAGAGGATTTTTTTTTTCTACCCTATTTTTTCTAACGCACCACGCGAAATTAAATAAATGCTCTTGAGAACCATAAATATATTTTTGGGATTATTAACTGGATATTTCGACTACATGGAAGATTGAGTTGAAGTGAATATATTGTGAACAAAGTATGATTCGAAAGGAAATATAAAGAAAGGTTCATGAAGACTTCGACAGATAAAGCTAGTAGAAGTTTTATTTTACTAAGTTTTTGGTGAAATGGTTCAAGTGTGAGTCATTGAAATTTGAAAACTATTCGAAGTATTAAAAGAATACTTCGAACGTCACATTTTGGCGCTTCAAAGGCAAGTAAATTTGAAATTCAAAAGTTGGGTCTTATCCAAAAAGACGCGTGGAGGCTTAAGATTTGAAGGTACATGCAGATATCGAACGTGGCGATTTGTCATTAAGAGACCGTTTGGTCGAAATTAATATAAATAGGGGTCTTAGCGTTAGGATTCGGTGTTTTCACATCTTTGTACAAAATACTCTATAATACTCAAAGTACCACGAGTTATCTGATAAATGTACGTATGATACACCAGTTTACATTCATTGTTATTTATATTCAATCGAAGTATTTATCATTTCTTTAGATTTATGTCAAGAGTTTTTTTACATTCAATTTACTTTTTGAAGTTATTTTATATTATCACCAAAAACGTGAAGTTTCATCGAAAGGCCTAAACATACAAGATAAACAAAAAAAACTAAACACATGTCCTTATGATCAATCTGGTCGATCCTGTAAGTAACCAAATTATTCTTTTCGATTTGGAAGACCAGCGGTTGTTTGCCAAATTCTAGGGTAAACAAATTGGCACGCCCCAGTGGGACTGTGTCTAGATTTTTGTTGTTTAAAATTACTTTTTCAATTCTAGTCTTATATTGTTTAACATTGTTGCATGAGATTAAGGAATGGGAAAATAATCAATAATAGCGAACCTATACCAAAAAGAAGTTATAATAGGAGAATGGTTAATCCACCCAATAACAATGAAGAACAAGTTTCCCCTCCGAATGGGGGAGGCACACCTATTTCAGGCACAACTGAATTGATACCATCAACACAAGGGAAAGTGTCAGATCCTTTAAATACAAATTCGATATACGTCGAATTCACATAGCATACCAACCATAACATTTGTAGCCAGTCAGGGGCAACCTTTGACCCCACGGTATCTGGGAGGTACTGGGCCTAGAACATATATATCAATTTTTTTGATCCCAACTATAGACCCTCAATATGGTATATCTACATCTTTTATGACACGATTACATAATAGCACATCCACTTACACAAATCCTCTAACATAAAATTTCTCACCACTACAAGCGTTTGGTTTTGGCGCTAATTATGTGATTCGAACCGTCCAACCACCAAAAATTGTTAGCCAATTGAATAAGCTTGCATTTGGGCAATAGCTTAGGATTTTTTATGACATGATATTAGACATAATAATATATCTTAGAGTTCATTTCCATAATTTTTTGAGATCTCTTTAGGTCTTTATCCGATTTTTTCCTTTACAAGACACAAAGATGTATAATTGTTCACTATTTCACCTAGTTAAGAATTGATATTTTGCATAAGATGTCTAATACTTATTCTAAACTTTAACTAACTTCTTGAATAATATGTTAACATGTTTAGGTAGTCTTCACCTGAATTTAGAATCCATAATTGAGTCATACGATTAGTGTACCATGATACTTGACCCTTAGAGCGACGATTGATCGTTTTGACCTAGTTTTGGCGCGTAATTCATTTCAATCATGATCTTTCTTGTAAATTTTATTTGAGATCATTGATTATGAGTTAGCTACTGACTTGTAGATTTACATGCTTAAATAAATAAGATGCTTACTTAATTCCCAAGTTTTGATCATGTTATAACGTTTAGAGGCATATTTCTCTTTCCGCTTAAATTAACTTGTCGTTAGATCTTGTTGATGCATGAGTTATGACTTAAGTTATGCTTATTATACTCCTTGTTGTTTAATAACCATTCTTGTGAGTTTATGCAAGTATGGAAAGCAATTCACCACGGAAGATTGTTTCTACTTGTGATTTATTTTCACACTATAGCATTGGATCCGCTTTGGGCATTATATCTGATTACTTCTTTGATTGATGTCAGCTCATACGAAGTATTTCGAGTTTCTTTCTTTCAGCTTCTTTTGCTACGGATTGATATCCATTTGGTATTTACTCATGTTATTTTATCTTTTCGCATTTATCACTTTCTAGATATCATGAGAAGTGGGAATTTTACTGCTTTTTGTGCCATGAGAAGTAGGAACAAAGATGCATTACGGGGATCTCTGTTGGTGATTATGTCAGGAATCCCCCTGGTTTGTTTAAAGACCTGTTTAAGGCAATTTTGCATATTGTGTGCTATTTGTGTGTGGTTTGTTTAAAACCCTATCTTTGTGGTAGGTATTTTGCATGTGTGTTTATATTTGTGCTAAAGACCTCAGAGAAGGCATCCCATTCCCATTCCTCCATGATAAGTCCTCAAGATAAGGCAAGTGGAAAGGGTCCGCGATCTACCCCGCACTTTCGTCTGTGTCATACCTAGCTCACGTGCACCGCGATGCTTCCTTGTTATCGAGTTTGTCTCGTGGAAAAGGGTCCACATTTCTGACCCTCCATGCTTAGTACTGGAGATCGCGTCGGCACGCGCTGACACTCTCATTATACTCATGTACTTTTCCCACTTGGTGACATGATACTAAGGCGTGGACATTATCTCCAACCACACGGCTTGTTTGTTCTGACTAAAGCCACCACATGTTTCCCCCTTCCTTCCCCGCATTTATTTGTGCATTGCATTATTTGTGTGCTTTTTGCCAAAGCACTTGTTTGTTTTCCCTTAGGATCACCTAATTCATCAATTTAGGTAGACATTATGATAGTATCCATGTATACTAACATAGGTAGACATTCCCTTTTTCAAGGTAAAATCCACAAACAAATACAAACTCTTTCTCGCCATCAGGGCCTTTCATTAAAACTTCAAAAGGATGTGTTAGTTCTTCTCTGGGCGGTACTACGCGTAATTCCCCAAAGGTCGGGTTGCACCATGTCTATTTGCCAAAGAGTTACGTACGAAGCATTATCCGCCTTTTTAGGCATTTTTCTATTTAAGGTACCTTGTGAGGTACGAACATGCTAGTTCCTTTCCACTACAGACGCATGAGTCTCCTAAGGTCGAGAATCAGTGGAATACGACGTCTAGCATTTTTCCATTAAAAAACACAAAACAAACCAAAAAAAGTGAGTCAAACTACAACGCTCTAACTTTACCATTGCACAAGAGAATACGTAGGCATTAGGTCGCGGGGCCTGACCGAGCAAACTTTATAAATACTTTATTCTTTTCCCCATGTTTATTTTCTTTCTTTCCCATGTATTTCCTTTAGCAGTAAGCATTAGACATAGATGTAGCAAGTAAGAAATAGATACACACCCTTAGATAAAGCAAACTGAAGTGGATACTATGGAGTACCTCAAGCGCGCGGGGTGTTAATCCCTTTCCCTCGCGTAACCGACTTTATTACCCTTTTCTCGTGGTTCTGACAACCATGTTATTTCTCTCCCCTCAGGTTTACTCAGTGTTTCCTTTCCCGCTCTTGGGATAAATATACATTAACGGAGACTCTATTTTCCGCCTCCTTCGCGCTTCGATGAAAATCCTAGGTGCGACAGGAGAAAATTACTTTCCTCATACCTTATGAAAGAATTCTTTCTGAACTTGTCTATAAGCTAGGGATAGTTAGAGGTACTGTTGAAGTTGAGTGGACTGAGAAGTTTGAATTTGTTGAGTAATTTTCTTTGTTGTGCTACTTTTTATTATCAAAGAAATATTTTTTATTTCTATATTTCCTATTCTTGTTTATTGATAACAAAGTTTTTGAGCATTACTAATTAACAAAAAAACACATGGCATCTAGAAAAGACGTCAAGTGATAAATCATTGATAGAAGTTTTTAATGCGGCAACAAGGATTCGAAGTGAGGTTCCTTATAGCTATATTACCTCGGTTATCAAGAAAAATGAGATAACAGGTTTATTAAATTTTTTATGGATAAAAAAGGCGCTAACTTATAGTTGTGTTACCTAGTTTTTTTTATAACATCGACGTAACATGTTGTTTATCGTATTAAAAAATAAAATATTTCACTCCCAGGACAAATCCTCTCGGTTTTTATCATGTTGGAGATGAAAATTTTGTCATAAAAAGTGTTATTCGTTGTAATTATCATACAATGATTAAGAGAGAAGAAAAGGAACCAGAGAGAATTAGTGATAATAGCCCTGTAGGAAAGCCAGAAGTCTATAATGAGTAAGCACCGAAAGTTAAGGAATGGCCGAGAAGGAACAACTGAATGTACCTCATCCCCCATATAAGCCGCCCATTTCATACCCTTAGTGTTTATATTATTAAAAAAATAAAATATTTTGCTCCTAGGACATACCCTCTTGGTTTTTAGCATGTTGGAGATGAAAGTTTCGTCATAAAAGTGTTATCCTTTGTAGTGACCATACAGTGATTAGGAGAGAAAAAAAAGGAACCAGAGAGAATTACTGATAATAGTCCTGTAGGAAAACCAGAAGTTCATAATGGGTCTACACCTAAAGTTAAGGAAACGGTCGAGAAGGAACAACTGAATGTACCACATCCCCCATATAAGTCGCCCATTCGATACCCTCGAAGACTCGCTAAGTCTAAGAAATTGGATCACCTTAAGAAGTCTGTGGAGCTCTTGAAGCAGCTCTACATCACTATTCCCTTTTTGGAAGTCATTACTCAAATGTCCTCTTATGTCAATTTCCTTAAAGAGATCTTATTCAATAAGAGGAATCTTGATGATGATAGTATGGTAGCACTCATTAAGGAGTGCAGAGCCATCATATAGAACAAAGTGACACAAAAACTAAAAGATCCAAGGAGCTTCTCTATTCCCTATGTGATTAGAAAATTTGTCATCTACAAAGCGCTTTGTGATTTAGGAGCTAGTGTAAGCTTGATGCCTCTCTCAATCTGTGAAAGGTAAATTTTGGCAGTTTAAAACCCACTAAATCTTGCATGATCCCTCCAGTTAGCTGACCGTTTACTCAAATATCTCGTAGGTATCTTAAAAAGCGTTCCAATAAGGATCGACGAACTATGCATCCTTATATACTTCATTGCTTTTGAATCCGACTGTCTTTATAGATTTTTCAACTTTGCTCCATAATATCTTTGTTATCATTATATGAAATCCAAATTTGTTTAAATCTAGAAAACTTGCTTTTGTTAGTATTTATGGACTTACAATTCTGAAATTCATTGTAAACAAGTAATATAGGTATAAGATTAGAATTGTGTTTTAAAAGATGATAGTTCAAAGCATCATGTCAGAACCATCAATGGATAATTAAAGATAAAAATTGTTTCTACAGTTGTAAGCATCCATCAATTAGATAAGCGCCACCTAGACCAGAGTTACAAAATAAATGAAATTGTTCAATTATATAATAATAATATAAATGTGGGATTATTGTAAAATTTAATGTCATCCATTTTAAAGTTTTTATTGAATTATATGGATATTTAAAACATACAGTTGAATTGCTTAAAGAATTGGAAGTGTATATAATATTAAAAAATAAATAAAATCATTTAAAAATCTCAAATAAATATGATGGATATTGGTGCTCTGACTAAAGTATTTTCATTACATTCAATGTCAATATTGTTCTTAGCATTAGACTTGAGAATTGTTAAAATCGTCCCAAAGAACCCAATCATCAAAAAACTAGTGTTGTTGTTAAGACTTGATAAAATAGAAAAACAAATGGAAATTTTTTTCAAACATCTATTGATTTTCTTTCACACTTTTAAAAAATAAAAAATATCTTTCGTAAGTATATTTACGAAGTAAACCAAATTCATAAGTGCATTTAATATTATATTTTGTTTCATATAATTTCCATTACATATATACATGATTTCACGTATTAAAAAAGAATAGAGAAATATATGCATTAAAATCCTAATTTATATTTGTCCTATAATAATAAAATCTATTAATACAATTGATATTAATATCAAATTTGACTTTGATAAAAACATATTAATACAATTGATATCAATTTTTATATAAAGAGATACAAATGATTTTTTGTCTTGATTTACTTGATATGCATTAATTGTATAATATATTTTCAATAATATAATTAAATTGAACTATTATTAATAAAAATAACTTAAATTTATAATTAAAAATTATTAAAGTAAATTTATGATATGAAATTAAACAATGAATGTAGTAATCAGTTTTTTTTTAACTATAATAGTGAAATGTGATTGTCTTTTAATTATTTATTAAAAATTATGAATAATTTTTTATAAAAATATAAGAAATATTTTTAATTATAATTTTAAATGTTAAATTTAATTTAGATGACACTTTTTAATTTTTATTATAAAATTGATACATTTCTTGTAAAAAATGATGAATAATTTATAAACTATAAAGATTTTTTATATTAAATAGATATATATCTCCTAAGAATAAAAATTAAAATAAATCAAATAAAGTGAATTCGTAAGAATATTTGCGAAGTAAATTAAATAAGATGAATTCGTAAGTGTACTAAGGTGAATTCGTAACCAATTTTGAGTCTCTTTCTAAGTAAACCAAATAAGGTAAATTCGTAAGTGCCCTTACGAATTAAACCAAATAAGGTGAATTTGTAAATACTCTTACGAATTAAATCAAATAAGGTGAATTCATAAATGCATTTATGAATTTTGGGATCCAATGAGTGAATTCGCAAATAAACTTACAAAATAAATCAAATAATTCTTATTTATGGTAAATTTCTAAGTGCAATTACGAATTTTGAAAAAAAAATAAATTTTCCGTTAGAGATGGATAAGAAATCCACTAAGTGGATGAAAAAATTCTCTAAAGTAATGCGCTTGTTTTGATTTTTTAAGAGAATAATTGTTATGCTACAGCAACGCAGTTCACTCACAAGTAATGTTTTGTATTGTAGTGTGTTTTAATTTTTTTTAAAAATTATTATTAAATTGGATAATTTTGTATTTGAAAAAATTCATCAATTACGTCTATAAGGATCAATTTATTTCAAGTTAATATAAAATTCAGAATTGTTACTTTTACAAATAATATTCCTACGTGTATATTCGGTAAAAAAATTAAATTTTTTGAGAAGTTTATAAATTTGATTCAATTTAAAAGGAAAATGCTAAATGCAGCGAAAAATAATTCGTGATTGTATCACGAATGAGTTACAGCATGTGGTAAGATGAAATTTACTGTATGATCACGTATGATTGGTAATTGTCTTTTTTTATGAATGACACCAACATAATTCTTAAGTATATCATATTTTAATAATGGTAGTATATATTTCAAAATATGGAAAAACATTATTCCCCCTACTTCCAATTAGCAACGAGAGGTGATCTATTATCTAGCCATTAAAAAAAGATATCATTACTATATTAAAAATACTCTTTTTTATTTTGAAAATTACATGTCAAAAAGGGTTAATTTGTCTATTCATAAAGCCACATATTATTTTCACTTCTTAGCAACTCAAAACAACACACGTGTCTCTCACTTTTCATTATCATGTTCTCTATACAAACACACACTTCACTAACATTTTATTCACTCCTTCCGCAATCAAAAGACATGTGTGCCTCTATTTTTCAAATCTTTCCTCTTCCCTTCAGACGTTGCAACTTTTGACTCCTCTCCAGAAGTCCCAACTTCTGACTCCTCTTCAGAAGTCTCAACTTCTAACTCTTCTTTAGAAGTCGCAACTTCTGACTCCTCTTCAGAAGTCTCAACTTCTGACTCCTCTTTAGAAGTCGCAACTTCTGACTCCTCTTCAGAAGTCGCAACTTCTGACTCCACTTCAGAAGTCGCAACTTCTGAAGAGGGACCATTTTAGCTTCAATTTTAGCTACTATCTAGCATTTAAAGGAAATGCCCACCACCTTCCCGAATTTGCCCTTCACCTTTTTGAATTTTACATGCTAATAAGGGTGATTTTGTCAATTCATAAACTAACATTTTATTCACTCCTTCCACAATCAAAAGACACGTGTGCCTTTATTTTTCAAATCTTTCCTCTTCCCTTCAGACGTTGCAACTTTTGACTCCTCTTCAAAAGTTGCAACTTTTGACTCCTCTTCAGACGTCTCAACTTCTGACTCCTCTTCAGAAGTCTCAACTTCTGACTCCTCTTCAGAAGTCTCAACTTCTGACTTCTCTTCGGAAGTTGCAACTTTTGACTCCTCTTCAGAAGTCTCAACTTCTGACTCCTCTTCAGACGTGGCATGTGACACCCCAAATAATTCAATTATTAAATAATTAGAATTTTAATTATTAATTTGATTAGAAGTTTAATTATTAGTATTTTTGAATTATTGGAAATTAATTAATTAAATAAGAATGGAAGTGTCGGGGTGTGAGGTGTGAAGTGGAGGGTGTGAGGAATAAAACACTCTACTTATACTAATTATTTCATTATTATTATTTTGGAATAATAAAAGGAAAAGAGGAAAAGAGAGAAATTGAGAAGTTCATCATACGTGCAATTGAGAAGAGGAAGAGAAAAGAGGAAAAAGCCAAAGCGTCGGAATCCGAAGAATTATCACGAGGTAATGGTTGATTTTATCCAATTATGATGCCTTATGAGTTTTGGGATTTGATTGAACGGTTGAATATGTTAGGAAACTTGAATTAGAAAATCTAGGTTTGTAGGATCATCCCTAATTGTGTCGAATCGTATGAATTGGAACCGTTAGCATGTTATGGGATTAATGGGGAATGATGGAATTATGCTATGTGTGATTGTATTGGTGTTTATTAGTTGAATTCTGGTGTTTTTAATGCTATGATTCGTATGGAATGAAAAGGAATGAGTTGGAATACATGCTGCTGTCAAAGTTGCAGATTTTTGGTTCTGCAGGTCGCAGGAACCGGTTCTCATGTGGGAGGAACCGGGTTCCTGGTACAAAAACCAGGGAGAAGGAATTCTGGAATAGTGGGAACCGATTACTCCTGGGGAGGAACCGGGTTCCCAGTTGAATTTTTTCAAAGAAAAGTAACATTTTTAGTGGAAACCGGTTCCCTGTCTGGAGGAACCGGGTTCCCCATACATTTTTCCAGAGAGCGTGCAAATTGAGCTTGTGGGAACCGGGTTCTCCCTTGGAGGAACCGGTTACCACTGTGCTGTTTTCAAAAATGCTTAAAACTTTAAAAACTCATATTTTCTAAACCGTAACTCCGATTCGAGTGCCGTTTTGGGCAGCGTTCTCTAAATTAAACGTACTATTTTATAAAATTGAGAAATTACTATTTCATGGGTTTTATTTTAAAAAGTGTCGATTTTCCGATTTTGTGAACTAAAGTAATTTTAGAAATGGTGACGAGCCGGTTAGAGTTGTTTTGACTGATTGGATTGAGAATTATATACTTATGTGTTGTTCTTGTTGTTATTCATGATCATGCTGTTATCATGTGATGTTTGTTTGGTGTTGGCTATGTATGGAATGATGTGATATCATATTCCGTTATTTGATTGTTGCATGCTTTTGATGTGCATGCATATGCATTCTGGTGGTGGTTAATTCCCATTGTGTGGAATTGGACTTGCAGAGCCAATACCCGTACCCAGTGGTTTAGTGGTGGTGAGACTGGATTCGTGTCCCAGTGGTGTATGGGCGAATCTTTGATTAACGTTGTTTCCGAGGTGTAAACGGAACAGGGTGTGAATGTAGTTCACGTTTGGTACCACATGCATTAAGTCTGCATTGCATATGAATTATAACATGATAGGATGGTTTCCAGTGTTATAATCTTGTTGTTGTTATTATTGTGCATAATGAACTGTGTGAATTGCATTTGTATACTGAAATCTGATTATGCTAATGAGGGTGCAATAATATATTGAATTGTTCTGTTGTTTTTAGAAACGTATAATGCATTTTATATTGCGATAAAATCTCACCCTTACTTTGATGATTTCAGATTGGAGTGTTAGCCGCTTAGGAGCTGGTGAGGATAGCTTTGAGCTGTGCTATTTAGTTTATCTGCGTGTCAGTGTCATGCTCTGGTAGTTGTAACACTAGGGAACGATTGTTTTAGAGTTATAGTTTTAAACTCTGTTTTCTTTTGGTTTATGTTGGAATAATTATGAGTTGAATTTATTCCGATTTTTATGCTATTTTCTGTTGTGTAGAACATGTATTTGGTTTTGATTATTTTAATAAAGTTCTTCAGTGAAGCATGACATTTTGAATGAGATTTTCTATTTAAATAAATTGTAATGCCCTTTGTTATATGTTAACTCTGATTTATTTATTAAATTTGCGGGGTATTTTAGAAGGGGTGTTACATGGGAACTTCTGTCTCCTCTTCAGACGTTGCAACTTCTGACTCCTCTTCAAATTTTAGTTAACATTATACTTATTTGAGACACAAAATTCAAATTTTTTTATTTTTCTCACAGGTCACTATCATTTTATTTTTAATTAATATTTTTTTTATTTGAGAAACAAAATCTACTTTTTTCAAATATTTAAATTAAATTTAAATTATTATTATTCATTTTATAATTAAATAACTCATTTCAAATGTACATGTATATTTAGATAAAATCTATATTGTATTAAATAAATTTATAACGGGACACGACTAGTTAAATTCACGCAAAATTATTTTTGATAAATGTTACTTTCAATATGCATTTGAATAAAATTTTACTATACAAAATTATTTCAATCTATACAAATTCATCAATATCATTAATTTTTTATATAAATGAATATCATTAATTTTTTATATAATTATATTTATCATTCAATATTATAAATATCAAAACAAATCTACAATGTTTTAAAAACCGGATTGAACAGTCCGGTTCAACCGGTTCAACCTTGAACCGTTGTCTAATCCGGTTCAATTTGGACCATTAAACGGTTAGGTCAATAAAATTGAGATAAAATTGTTTGAATCGCAAAAAATAATATAATTGTAAAATTGGGATCAACTTTTGGTTCTTACATTGCATTCTTCTTGTTTTTTAAGCTTGTTTATTAATATTGTATTTATTAAAGAATTTTATTTTAAAAATTCTGATATAAACTAATTAGGTTAGAATGTGTAATGATATATTTATTTATTTTTTAGTTTAAATTCATATACGGTCAAACCCCGGTTTAACCGGTTAAACCGATTGAACCTTGACCCGTATGTTTTAATGGTTCTTTGTCCGGTTCGGTTTTTAAAACATTGCAAATCTATCTATCTATCTACTCTACAATCAAACATTCACCCTATTTTTCATTGTTTTTAATTCATTACAATTCGTTCAACAACTTAACAGATATATCCGTGCGGGAGCACGGGTTTGTTACTAATTCTAAAAGTAATCCATACAAGTGATATTGATGTAATCAGTGACCAGATCCGGTAAAAACATTGAATTCCTATATAAATAGAGGAATACTATCTTTAAACTAAATTTCTACACCAATACTTACACCAAATATTATTCACACTATTTATATAGTGAATAGTATTTTCTAATTAAAATAATATATTTTTGAATAGTAAATTATTATTATAATAATATATTTTTTTAAATATAATTTTTTTTATTTGTTTAGATTATGAGATATCAATATAAAATTGTCTCATTAACCAACTTCATAACTTCATTAACAAATATTTTATATTTTATTAACCAATTTAATTTTAAACATATTAATTTTAAAATTTGAGTATTTGTTAATCAACTTTATAATTTCATTAACCAACATTTTATACTTCATTAACCAACTTTATTTTATTACGAAATTATCTTTAATATCCGAGCATTTATTAACCAACTTCATTCACCAATATTTAACACTTCATTAACCAGCTTTGTTTTACTATTTAAAATAATTTTTGATATTTGGAGATTTGTTAACCAACTTCATTATTTCATTAACCAATTTTTTATATTTCATTAACGAACTTTATTTTATTATTAAAAAAATATATTTTTTTCAAATTATTATAATAATATTTTACTGTTCATAAATATATTATTTTATTTTAAAAACAATATTCATCGTATAAATACGGTAAATAGTGTTTGGTGTAAATATTTGTGTAGAAATTGGGTGTAGAAAAAACATATACTTCCGGACACTATTATAAACAACTTTTATTTTTAGATACGTTTGACTATTAATGTATCTGATCCATATATATGTATCAAATACGTTAATAATCAAATAAATCTAAAAAGTAAAAGTTGCTTATAATAGTGTCTAGAGAGTGTACGTGCTATGGTATATAAAAGCATTTGTGAGCATCTCGTGATATATTTGCCGCTACATATAGCATTGCTCAATTTAAAAATTATTAAATTAAATTAAATTAAATGTGAGTATTAATAAAAAATTAAATTAGTTAAATTTTATTCTGATTGAAATGTTGAATTCCTATTAAGGTGTCAATGGGACGGGGGCGGGGGATACATTCTCATTTCAATCTCCGCCCTCAAATTTATTGTCCGTCTCCATTTTGGGTCCCCGTTACGGGAGGATTTTGTCCCCTATCTCCGTTTCCACGAATCCCCGCGGATCCCCACAATTTTTGTGGATATCTATAAACATAAATGTTTACTTATTATTTTTAACTAACTTAATAGAAAAATTCAAAAACTAACGACTATAAATTAATAAACTAATCATCTACGATAAATATATTGCTTAAACAATATTTAATCTTGAGATTCACGAACACAAAGTATTCAAACTTTAAAAAATTAAAATAGTCATTTAGATATCTCTATTTTACTAACAAGTTATTTGAAATGATAAATAAACCTGTATAAAAATGTTAAATTATATATTAATTCACGATATTGAGAAAAGTTATCCATCTTTAAGACTCCAAATAGAAAATTCTCGTGGCGATCCCTACTAACATATGCAAATTGATATCCCTAATTCCTACCTTTTAATATCCGAGTAAATAAGAAAAAAATCATATATAGAAAATAAAAAGTAATACTTAAAAATAATTTATGAAAAATTAAACATGAATGAAATTGTTGTATTTCCAATTTCATATTTAATGTTACTTTATAATTAGAATCAAACATAATGTTTGTGGAATGCTTACAGCATCAAATAAAATCCCTGCAAGTTACAAATTTGCACAATCACCAAGCAAAATCTCTAAATCTCTTCTTAATCAAGAAGCACAATAAATTTGAATTACTATAGCATAATATCTATCATCAACATACAACAGATAATAAAATCAAAGAAAAAAGAACACCAGTAAAATTAACTAATAAAATAAATCAAACTTTTAATAACAAAAAAAAAAAAGTATAACACTTTTCAACAACAAAAATATTCCAGTGTAGATTCAGATTACAGAAATTTTCAAATTTTGATGCTTCTCTTGTTTTGTAGATAAAGAAATCAATTTACATGAATCCGTGTGTCAGGTGCATATACAGAACGTGCACCAGATAACACCCAAAAATTCCTTCTCAAAATTACCACACTACCCTCGCAACAAAACACCCTCTAAATCCACGACGGAGTCTCGCTTCTCCATCTTTCTTTCCGGCGGAGGCGGCGGCGGCGGCGTCTCTTGACAAGGTGATGTGAACCTGCAACTGTGTCCACCAGCATCCAACGCATCCGAAATAGGCTTAATTACCAAAATACCCTCTCCCGTAACGGCACAACAGAAAGCCGTGAGAAACACAACGAGCGAAACGGCGCCGTAAATACCATCCTCGGGATTCCAAAGCACCGTGAAAGCCAGCGCCACCACCTGAAGAGGCAAAGCCACCAAGACGACGGAAGCCAAGCCGTAGATCCGAATCCGAAGGCCTTTGTTAATGACCAACGACAAAACCCTCCAACACGAGAACAGAAACCAAGCACAATAAGCAGCACCAAACGCCGCAAAAACCACGCTGTTCAAAAAGGGGTAAGTACAGAGAACGGTTTCGTTTTCAAGAACCACCGAAGCTTGTGTGAACAACACCGGAACCTGATTCTCAAACGGGTTATAAAAAACAAGCAAGCCGTGAAGAACAACAAGAGGAACACACGTGAAGAAGACGAATGTAATAGCCCAAGCGTCGTTGGGTGTCTTCTTTCTTATGGAAGCGTTGAGAAGAAAAAGTAGCGTTACAAGATAAGCCGGTTGGAAGAAACCCAGAGAAAGAGCAACGCTGAGTTTACAGAGATTGGCTTGTTGATAAGCTCCTAAGGAAGGTATATATTGATACAAATATCTTCTACGGAAGAACGGTAAGCGGAGAAGCTCGACGACGGACCAGAGAAAAATGAAAAGCACGAGAAGAAACCTCACAGTCCAGAGGGAATTGAAGTTTTGCAAATAAGGTAATGATTTTGATTTGAAACGGAGGTGAAAAATGAAACAGAGAGATAATACCGAGAGAATGATGAGAGAGGAGATGAATGTAACGGTGGTGATGTCGAAAGCTGAATTAAGAAGTGGTGAAGCAGTCATGAACAACATGGATCGATCGGGGTTATTTTTGTTTTTGGTTATGTGTCAACATAAATATGAAGAGGGTGGTTAGAGAGTGGTGTTGTTGATCCTGGTGGCGGTGGTAAGAGAGGTGGTGGAGAGAGAGCGAGGTTAAGCTGCATGGATGGAAGAAGATGAATGTTGTTGTTATGGCATATGGGTTTGGTTTGGGTTTAATTTTGGGCCGGATGGGACAGCGGGGATAAGAGATTCTGTCTCCCCACTACTCCCAAACCGGTGGGAGAGAACAGCTACGAAAAGATTGTGGGGGTTTTGATTTGAGAATAATATAATAAAACCTGGCGGAGAGGATTATGTTACGAGAGTATAGCAGATACAGAGAGAGAATGAGAGAGAGTTTTTAATTTTCTTCCTTTTTCATCGGAGGAACAAAGCTGGCTTTTGTGGTGTTATGAGAACAACCTTTTTTTTCGGTCCTTGCGGTTAAATACAACGTGATCTTGCCTTTTTTTTCCTTCTGATTTTTGCTTTGATTTTTACAACCTTATATTGCCTATTATTGTTTGCTTTATTTGGATTCTTTTAGATCTATTTTGTCCTGTCATGTGTTATATTATTATATATTATGGTAATTTATTTTATTGATTTTTACCGGCTAATTTTTGTTGATGCTTAACATAATGTTATTACTTTAATTGTTACGTATTTATTTAGGTAAGGCCAGTTGTTAAGTTTTTGGGATAATGAAATAGTGAGATGAGTCAATGACAACTAATGTAGGTAAAGGCAAATTCAATGCTTGGCTGTGCTTGTTGTGTGTTGTTTGCGTTTGGTTGGTGTTCGCTCTGATGTTAATATCATACTAGTACTCTAGTTTATGTGGATAATCATTTTTAAATAGGTTATCGCGTTTTGAACGTGTTTGTTACTGTTAAATGATACAGTAGTTTGTTTTTTTTTAATACGAGTCACCCATAATTTATAGAATTTTTTTTGCAATAATTATTTTTTTTATAAAATACATCAACAACATATTTATGGAATAATTGCACAAATAATCAGATTTCAGAATTATATAAAGTGCACCTAAAAATACATGTAGACTCCATATGAGATGATGCATGTATTATTAGTAAGTCACATGAGATGACGCATGCATGCATATTTTAGAAGGAGACGTCATCTCATATGATTCAAACTTGTATATGAGTTTTCTATAAATAAAATCCTTCTTCTCTGCCATTCTTCACACAATTTTTTAAGTTCTCTCTAATTTTTTTTCTCTTTAATTTTTTCATCATGACATCCAACATGATTTTCATAAGGGATGAGTATGTTTTTTCTCGGTCACCAAGCTCCCGATTAAAACGAAATTTTATCACATCCATTCCATGGAACGTCTTAAGAGATAGTTGATCTGATGGTAAGACGAAGACATCAAAGATAACGAAGTCATTAGAAGAATTCAAAGACAAAATTATCACCTCACTTGCGACTGGAAAAACCTCAACGTTGGTGGAAGGATGTCAAAAATGACAGGGACGTAATGGTGATGATGCATGGATCAGATGAAATAGTTTTGACAGTTGTAATTTCTTAGATATTTTGTCATGTTAACTAATTTATTCATTGTATTGTTATTTTAGTCTTGTCGTTTTATTTTCTATTTGCATTTGGTTTGTTGTAACCAATGTTCTTAATGAAAAAAAGTTAAGTCCAGTTCTAAAAATAAATTACAAGGTGTGCATACAATTTTTATGTTGTCAAGCTTGTAGCACGAGAGAGACAATTTGTTCAGTTGTGTCCGACCTGATGGCATATACCGTAGTTTCTTTCTAGCTTGCCAATCACATCCATTTCAGTTGTAATACGCTTGCTTTTGGGATGACCTTTTTACTTCCTTTACATTTGGTTGTTGTGTCAAACTATTTCCCCTTCACACACAGATCAATAATCATCTTTTGCTATCACTAGAAAGTCATTTTTGTATACACTGAGCAAGGTCTCGGCCTTGTAAGCAGGAGATAGAAGTTATCATGCATCTTGATGAGCATACGTACATGCCGCAATGACATGGGAGCAAGGCATACGAAAGACTTAAAAAAATTGCAACCGCACCAACGAGATGGTCGTAGAACCATATACTCTTGTATTGGCCGCCCCTCATTGTGGTTAATCGTCTCTCTGACAATGAACTTGGGGTTATGACGGTCGAATCTTGAAACACTATGGGTGTTGGCTTTTGCACTTTCTTCCTTTATAAATTTCATGCAATTTTCACTCCACAATTGTCCTAATTGTATCATTGCACTTCATTTTTCACTTTTTTTGTCAAATGGGGAAGCCATCCTAAAATAGGTTAATTTCCCCAAAGCAGTTGCGTGGAGCTTTTGTATTCATTTGAAGACATCGTTCATTGATTAAACAAGATTGGTTGTCATGTGGCCCCATCGTTGTCCATTGTCATATGACATCTATGACACCCCAAATAATTCAATTATTAAATAATTAGAATTTTAATTATTAATTTAATTAGAAGTTTAATTATTGGTATTTTTTAATTATTGGATTTAATTAATTAATTAAATAAAAGGAGGTGTTAGGAGTGTGAAGTTGAATTGGAGGGTGTGTGGAGTAAAACACTCTGATTACTCTAATTATTTTATTTTTATTATTTGGAATAATAAAAGGAATAAATAAAGGAAAAAGGGAAAAAGAGAAGGAATATTAGAGGTTTTCATTCTACGTACATTGGAGAAGAGAAGAGAAAGAGGAGAAAGCCAAATCGTCGGAATTCGAAGAGTCATCGCAAGGTAAGAGGTGATTTTGTCTGGTTAATATGCCTTATAGGTTTTGATAATCAATAGTGTTAGTGTTTTTAATTTGGCATTATTATGTTTGGTAAAACTAGGCTTTAGCAATGTCATGATAGATGTCATGACATTCAGAGATTGAAGATAAATTCTACCTGCTAAGGATGGTAAATGGACACAATCGAAGCTAAAGTTGGAAATTCAGAAAACCGATGTCATAATGATGTTATGACATTCGATGACATTCTGCTCGAGAATCTTGTTCTGAGATTTTTCGGAAGTTTGTTGAGTGCTAAATATTGTTTTTCATTATTAGAAAGCATGCTCACGTGGCTGCTAGGTTAATCTTAATTAAACCTAAATTGGTTGTTGAAAAGACCATGTTTTAGGATTAAATTAAGTGAACCCTATCTATCTTTATGGAAGCCCAAACCAAGTTTCGGATGCTTCTATAAAAGGAAAAGAACCTTACAACCGTGTGCGCCCTTTGAATGTATTGAAGAGATAGCGACTTGTGTTTGCGTTAGGATTAGTAATAGTTGATATTGTGTAATTCTAGTTTCTCTTGTGAGCCAAGCAACTATCAAGTGATAAGTGCATTGGACTAGGATTTCTGTAAGGGTAGTTTATCACTCAAAGCTTTAAAGCACGAGTGTTTGTCTCTTGATTGAAGCTTTGAAGCAAGATCAAGATATTTTATTGAAGTGTGTCTTCACAATTCAATTAGTCAATAGGTTGATATCAAGTTGTGATTGAGGGGAGTGAGTGGGTACTCGGATCTAAGTAGGACTTAGATTGAAGTTGCATTGGTAGGTTTTAAGTGAAGGAGATAAACCGGTGGTTTATTCACGAATTAATTCTACTAATAGTGAATTTCCTCCACGGCTTGGTAGCCCCGGATGTAGGTTTGTTGAACCGAACCGGGTGAACAACTTATTGTGTTCTTTCTCGCTTTATTTATGTGTGAATTGTTAACATAGTGTCGAATCGTCATAACATTCTCGTGACATCACGATCTCCGCCAGAATTTCAATTGGCATCGAGCGGGCACCACTTGTTATTTCAGGTGAGATCTAGGGATAATAGTTTCGATGTAATGGATAAAGAAGGAGGATTTGGAGGAAGACCACCTATTCGGATGGGTCTAATTATGATTACCGGAAGCCTCGTATGGTTGCCTTCTTAAGATCGGTGGACATTAAAGCTTGGAGGCTGGCGATAAAGGATGGAAACATCCCACCAAGCTTGAGAAAGATGGGACTACTTGTCTTGAAACACGAGGAGGAATGGAGCAAAGAGGAAGAAGAGCTAGCTCTAGGGAACTCTAAAGCATTGAATGCTCGTTCAATGGTATTGACAGAACATCTTGACCGGTCCATCAATGAGGCCAAGGATGTTTGGGACACTCTAACTACTCATGAGGGACATCCAAGGTGAAGATGTCAAGACTTGATGCTCACTACCAAATTTGAGAATTTGAAGATGAAGGAAGATGAGAATATTCATGAATTTCACATGAATATTTTGGAAATTGCCAATGCCTTAGGAGCACTTGGTGAAAAGATGTCAGAAGAGAAGCTGGTGAGAAAGATTCTCAGATCCTTGCCTAAGAGATTTGCAATGAAAGTCACTGCAATAGAGGAGGCTCGAGACATCAGCACCTTGAAGGTTGAAGAACTTGTTGGATCTCTTATGACTTTTGAGATGGGAATCAGTGAACCCGTTGACAAGAGAAACAAGAGCATAGCACTTGTATCCAATACTGAAGAGGGATGCAAGGTGGAAGATGAAGATAAGATATCTGAAGCCATTGTCATGCTTGGAAGACAATTCAACAAACTGATCAGGAGGATTGATCCAAAGTCAAGGTCAAATGTCAAGGACATTCCATCTGACATTAGCAGATCTTATGACTCCAGCAGAAGATCCAAGTCGAGGAAAAGGAAGTCAAGGCGAAAATCCAATGTCATGAATGTGAAGGATTTTGACATATTAGAGTGAATGTCCCACCTTTCTAAAGAAACAAAAGAAAGGAATGGCCACTGTCCGATGGTGATTCGAAGTGAATCGAGGAAGAAGGTGCCAAACTTGT
Organism: Vicia sativa; assembly: GCA_021764765.1. NCBI lineage: Eukaryota > Viridiplantae > Streptophyta > Magnoliopsida > Fabales > Fabaceae > Vicia > Vicia sativa. The sequence continues at coordinate 213,292,861 of CM038794.1, forward strand.
CACCGCTCTCTCGGAGTGTACAACTCGATATGGATTCTAGTAATGAGGAAGTGACATTTGAAGAGCTTCTGAAAACTACGAAGTGTGTAAAAATGGAGAAGCATGTCACAAATGAAGAAAGAAAAAGTCGATTGAGAAGTTGAAGCGAGAATGTGAAGTTGGAGGTCGAGAAAGAGTAAAACACACTACTATAAATCACCTCAATAGTGATATTAGTATGCTGAATTCCAAACTTGATCGGATGTCTAAATCATCAAAATGTTAACATCCGTAATCGATAAGTTGGAAGAAATTCTTGACTTGACGAATCAGGAAATAAGCATGGTCTAGGATATGTGGTGAAAAGCAACTGGTGACATCAAGAAGAATAGACATAGGAAAATAATGTCAAAGCAAGTGTCACAACCCAAAACAGGAAACGTGTCTGGCTCAGGGTATATGACTGCAAAGAGAGTTGTTAATAACCAGGAATGGAACAAACCTGGGAAGTCAATGACAAAGAAGATGTCATACCACAAGTCAAGGAATAGGTCTGCCTTAGGGTATGTGGAGACAAAGAGGTTTGTTAATAACAAAAGGAAGAACAGACCTAATGGACCAATGTCAAAGCAGATGTCACAACATTGGGTGCAACATCAAAATCATAGAAACATGAACAAAAAGTTTCAAGGATGGAGGTGTCATTATTGTGGAAGGTTTGGTCACATAAAATCTTTTTGCTACAGGCTACATGGATATCCTAATCAAGGGTCTTACGTGAAGCCTAAAACCAATGGTATCATACTCTCAACAAGGGAAGAAGAAGACTTGCTTCGGTAGCTAACACTTCCCTTAGTATGTCTACCAAGAAAGATTGGTACTTTGACAGTGGTTGTTCCAATCACATGACTGGAGACAGGAATCTTCTCAATAATGTTAAGCATCACTCTACCAGCTTTGTTACTTTTGGAGATGGAGCCAAAGGAGAAATCAAAGGTATTGGAAACTCAAACGTCGGGTTCCAAGCCTAAATGGAGTATTGCTTGTAAAAGGTTTGACTGCAAATCTCATTAGCATAAGTCAGCTATGTGATATGGGATTCACAGTCAGCTTCACTAAGTCTGAATGTCTTGTAATCAATGATGATCAAGAAGTGGTTATGAGAGGAGTCAGATCAAAGGACAACTGCTACATGTGGGAATCTGAGAACACCAATCTGTCTTTTGTGTGCTCTACATACAAAGATGAAGAGGAGGTCAGATTGTGGCACCAAGAACTTGATCAATTACATCTCAGAGGAATGAAAAGGATCAATTCCATGGAGGCAGTCAGAAGGATACCAAGACTTCACACTAATAAAGGGAGAATCTGTGATAAGTGTAATGTTGGAAAGCAAACCAGAATGTCACAACCAATGTCTAGACATCTGACCACTTCTAGAGTGCTGAAGCAAGTTCCTAGGGCTTGGTATGATAGGTTGACCAAGCTACTTACTGATAAAGGATATAGGAAAAGAGTCTTGGATAAAATTCTCTCCTTCAAAAATAAAGGAGGAAAGATAATGGTGATTCAAATTTATGTTGGTGACATAGTGTTTGGAGGAATGTCAGACACAATAATGGAAGTCTCAACACAACTTTCACAGAGCAAATATGCAAGGAGGATTGTCAAGAGGACTGGGATGAAGAATGTCAGCCATAAAAGGACTCATGCTCCTACACACTTGAAGTTGTCCAAGAAAATAAGTGGAGAAAGTGTTGATAAATGCTTGTGTGAAAGCTCTTTTGAAGGATGGTTCATGTAACACCCCAAATCTACCCAAGGTTTTATATACAAAAATCAGAGTAATTTAAAATTTCATAAAGTAAATACTGAGGCGTCACATCATCAAACCAAATCACCTTAAACAGTTTACTTTAAAGTATAAATTTCGGATACATAGCATCGTTGGAAAATATAAATTGATTCATAAAAATTAAAACATCTTCTTTATTAACTTCTTTAACCAATCATATTTTCATAAAGTATGATTCTTCTCTACAAAAGGAAAGCAACAAAAGAACAACAACAATGACAACATAAATATTCCCCCCCGAGTGCTACGTATTAGAGCGACACCAACACGACTAACAGCAGCTAATAAACTCCGTCTTCATAACCGCGTACCAATATATAGGTAACGAAACAAGTAAAGGGTGAGATACTCCAAAACATATAATTAAAGGCATGATAAAATATATATACATATATTTGAATCATAAGGATATAAGTTAATAAGTGCATTCCAACATATATCCAAACCTCACTTACTTCGATCGTCATTCTAAAGTGTATAATCTATACTTAATCGCCTTAGCCTCATCGGCACAAATCATCACAACAACACGTAAACCTCCGTCACCGCGAAATCGTCACAAGCTAATACATCGCTAATTAGCACGGCAATCATAAACAACAACATCAACCAACATTATTAAACAATGCTAATAATATAAGCAACATAAACAAATCATCACAAAATTGGCTAAAGCCCATCTTCGCTTTTGGCATAAAGCCCATCTTCGCTTTTGGCATAAAGCCCATCTTCGCTTATGGCATAAAAGCCTCTTCGTTTTTGGCATAAAGCCCATACATCACAACATCATCACATCATATTTGCATTTAGCATTTCATCAAAGTTAAATCATCGCAAAACTCATTATTTATACTCATCACCTAGTTATCATGAAACTATCAAGTTATATTCATTTCATGTTCATCACAAAGATCATCACCAAACAAAGCATCGTATATCATCGCAATCCAACATCATTCATCAATTAAAACCCAACGCCAAACAACTCAAACATAAACATAACCGACTCCATGAGACACGACTATGTTATGCATGTGGTACCCATCGCTTTGTCCGTAATTAGGGACACTTGGCATAAAGCCGATCTTCGCTCGGCATAAAAGCCATCATCGCTTGGCATAAAAGCCTCTTCGCTTGGCATAAAAGCCCTCTTCGCTTATGCAATGTATGTGACTCGACAAATAAACAACACAACACTAAAAACATCATCATCGCTCATCAAAATTGGCATAAAGCCCACATCGCCATAATTTATCCACATACAGATAAATATATCATCGCATTATAATTGCATTATGCAAAACGTCACATATACTTCACCATCATCAAAATTATGCATTCACAAATCGGAAGCATTTATCAACAACATCAATATAAGCATCATGTACAAAGACATATATCATTACATCGCATATCATCAAGTATTCATTAATAAATAGGCCATCGCAAACATTATGTTTATTCACACCGCATCATTATCGATTCGTTCACTAACTTCTAAATACGGAGAAATAGTTAAACACCTATCATCGTTGCAAAAGCCATCCCTAATAACCGCCATTACTCCTAATCATCAACATCGCAATTGGATTGACCATACGTGTCTTAAATCCCCTAAAACGAAATCCGATTCAATTAAACCGTAATTAAGTATATTTCGGGTCATCTCGCAAAAACTCGCAACTTCTAAAAGCTAACCTCACCACTAAGTTCTACACGTCAAACTTAGCTAGCACGTCAATTTTCGTTGAATTCGGAGCAACTTGCTCCGCCGTCGAACTTACCGAAGTCGGAAAATCAGAACACAAACGGGTTCCAAAGGAAGTGTGAAAAATCAGCATTTTTAAGGTTACAAATGCATCAACACGGGCACCCGTGTGGATCAACACTGCCCGTGTTGAAAAGCTTCCAGAACACGCAAAAATTGCCCAAGACAGTGCATCAACACGGGCACCCGTGTGCATCAACACTGCCCGTGTTGATTGCTCTGCACTAACTAAAATTGCTATTCTAGTGGGAAACACGGCCGTGTTAATCAACACGGCCCGTGTTGATTTGCTTGCGTGAAAACTTCATCTATTTGGGTTTTTCTCATTCTTCTACCATGGTTTTCCTTCCCATTTCAATACTCTAATATCTACAAGTTAGCACTTAATATACCCACAAACCATACTCTAAATCCAACTCTTCTAGCCCAACAATCAACCAACAAAACTCATAAAATCAATCTATCAATTTTTCTCCCAATTCAAACTACAACCACCCAACATCTCTTATCACTAACTCACCATCTCTATCATCAACACAACATATATACCTCCATTACAACATCAACATCAAAACATATTTCTACCATCAATTGAGAAGTTCAACAACAACAACAAAACACCAAAACAAAGGCAAACTATAAACCCCATGAATCAACATACCAATTTTTCCTAAATCCACAACATATCTATCAAACCCTAACTATATGGAAAGGAAGATCAAACCCCTTACCTCTAGTTTGGATGATCCATGGTGATGCTACAAAGCTCAACCTCAAGCTTCCTCTCTTGCTCTCTTGCTCTTCTTCTCTCCTTCTCTCCTTCTTCTTCTTCTTCTTCTCAAAACCCTCTCTTCTTCTCTCTAAGGCCAAGTTTGGGTTTTGGTTTCTATGAATGGAAAGAATGGGAAAAGAAAATGGTTTTATAACTTACTAGCTTCCAAGTTCTATGTTTGGTTTTGGTGTTTTGGGTGGAAGGAAAATGAGGAGAAATAGTTTGTATGAAATCTTACTAGCAACAAGGGTGAAAACCCAATTCTCATAAATTAATCCTCACACCCCCATCTATTCTTATAAATTAATACACTCATAATATCCATCAATATTATCAATTCTATTCATTCAAATAACTCCGGGGAATTAAATATCGGATCCTAACGAAATGTCGCCAAATATATTAATAGATATATTAATTAACACAAACATTCTCGTCGCAAAATAAATATCGATCGGTAATTCGAAATTGTTAATTTAATATAATATTAATTAAAACAGGGCGTTACAGTTCATCTTGAGAAACCATCCTGTTTCTTGGGTCAGCAAGAAGCAAAACTGTGTATTCATGTACAATGTTGAGACTGATCACATAGCAGCTGGTAGCAATTGTTCTCGGATGATCCGATGAAGCGAGATGTTGATCAATACAATGTCATATGGATGTCATGACATTGTCTGTGACACTTTTACTAAAGTGCTTGAGACTAGCCATTTGAAATGTTAAGGGCAAGTTGGGAAATTGTCCAAATGAGGAATTGTAGCAATTAACCTTGCATACAACAAGGAATGGAAAGGATCTTTTTCTTCAAGTATTTATAAGTAGGTTATTTAAGTATTTTCCTCTTATTTTTAAAAGGTCCAAGAATAGGAAGAGACTCCTTCATATAATAGTTTCTTCTTTTGAAAGTATCATATTTCCTTCATCTAAAAGAAACTTTCAAATCCTCTGCCATTCTCGCTCTCATTTCCTCAAAATCTTCCAGCAAAATATGTCTTCATCATCTTCATCTTCTCAAAATCGGTTCATCATCTCCTGCCATGGATGAAGTTAGGGCAAATACTGATGACATGCATGTTGAAGCTCTGAGAATCACTCCTCTGCAGAATGGCCAGACCTTAAAAGGTCAAGAAATTGCGTACAAGGAATGCAAGGAGGACGCAAGCATCACCTTCTGGTAAGACTTCTGTACCATCCTCTTCTGTTCCCTAAGAAATGGTAAACACAGAGGAGTCTAGGGCTGTGCATATAGCCATTGCTAGATTGGTAACGGGATCCTCAATGAAGACCAACTGCTCCCGGGTTTCAGTCCTCTAATGAAAAGTCTGCTAGCCCTAGCTTAGCAGTTGATCCAGATGTCACAGAGAATGTCAAGACATCTGGTGATCATGTTGATTCTCTTGTCAAGAATGTTGTTGATCCTTCTGTTAAAGATTCTGAAGTGAGTATTAATGATGCTTGTAATGAAACCCCTGCTGACTATATCTCCGATAGTATCCTAGAAGAGACTCCAGAAACTACAGTGGTGATAATCTTGAAAAGTCTCCTGCTCAAGATTAGAATTTGATGAAACCCCACATAGACTGGATGAAGTGTTCTCAGACAATGACCTCATTGCCAATGTTAATCCTAGCATTGCAAAGAGGATGATGAGAAGAAAGGAAAACAAGTTGTCTCACGAGCCTGTCAAAGAAAAGGGTGTGAAAGATGTGCATAAGATGAAAAGTATTCCATATTGGAACCTCTACAAAGAAATGTAGAGTAAAAGCTGCTGTGACTCTAGACAAAGAGAACACCTATTGTTAAAAAGAGGAAGGAACCTGAACCTGTGGAGTCTGATCATGACTCTGAGTTTGATGTTGAGGAGAATGTCACTGACATACATTCAAGAAAGAAGCCAACTCTTGGAAAACTTTCCAAGGTGCCTGAAGTGGCAATTGATAACATCTCATTCCATCATCCCGAAAGTCTTTGGAAGGTGGAAGTATGTTTGCTTAAAGAGGGTTGCACTAGAAAGAGAGTTGAACAAGAGTGCTTTAGAATGCAAGGAGATTGTTAACCTGATTAAGGAGGCAGGACTGATGAAAATAGTGAAGAAGCTCTCAAACTGTTATGAAGCTTTGGTGAGAGAGTTTATTGTCAATCTCACAAATGACTGTGGGGATAGGAATTCTGATGACTACCAGACTGTGTATGTGAGAGGGAGGAAAGTCAGGTTTTCTCCAAATATGATCAACAGATTCTCGGTAGATCGATAATACTCACGAGTGGAGGAACCGACAACAAGATTTGTCAAACCATCACTGCAAATCAAGTAAGACAGTGACCTCTAAAGGGAAAACTCTCAGCAAGCAAGTTAAGTGTCAAATTTGCCATACTGCATAAGATTGGTGCTGCAAACTGGGTCCCAACCAATCACAAATCCACCATTTCCAATGGATTGGGAAGATTCATATATGCAGTAGGTACTCAGGCTGCATTTGACTATGGATCATACATATTTCAGCAGACCCTCAAGCATGTTGAAAGCTATGCAATCAAAGGACCTATAGCCTTTCCTTCCCTACTGTGTGGAATTATCACTGACCAATTGTGATACGGTGAACTGACTTTTTGTGTTTGGTATCGCAAATGTGCGGATAGCAAGAGTCGCCACCGACTTTTATTTTTATCCAATCAAGGGAAGGTAAAAGTACAGAAAAAGACCTTCGTTAGATTCTGAGTAAGGGAGAAAGTTATGAAAAGGGAAGGTATTAGCACCCCTTTCCATCCGTAGTTATCTACGGGCTCTTAGTTGCTCTTAGATCACTTTAAAATTGTGCTTTCTGTGTGTTTGACAAAAATGTTTTGAAAAGGCATTTCGCTTTGACTTTGTAATGATTCATGTAGGAATGTATACAAAGTGTTCGGAAATGTTTAGTTTTGAAAAGAATTTGAACTTTGACAAAAGCGTGAGGTGTGAAAAGTATTTTGATAGAGCAAGCAACTAAAAGTCTTATTACCTACTCAGAATTGATCGCTTTCGATATTTTACGCCTTTAGAATAGTGTCATTCATACCATTAGTTGGTAGGTAACTCCATTCGTTGGATGTAGCGGGACATTCGAAGGACATCGATGGTCATAGAAAGCAACAGGAAGTATCCTAGCACATTCGGGGACTATCATCATTTTCGAGGCGACAATCGAGGGTCAAGATCATGTATTCGGAGGCGACATCGTGGGTCTTATGATCTTTGTATCGAAGGGACTATGATGATTTGTTTGAAGGCAACGGTGCTAGAATACCTCTACGCTCGAGGACATGACCATTTTGAATTGTAGGCAACGAGAGAAATTACCTAAGGGGCATGTGTGAAAAGAGTGTGTTGATTCAGATATTTTATCTTGAAAATTAGTGAGCTATGTTGATTATTATCTTGCCATACACGCCTAGTTACTAGCAATTTATAGGGTGCGGAAATTAAAATGCGGAATGTAAAGATGCGGAAAGATAAATGTCCTACGCTATTACATGGCTTTGGGGCAGATACATAATTTAAACTTGCGGAAAATAAAAACCTAATTTAAACTATTACATCCCATGAGCAATTACATTATTGGAAAAATAAAACGATAAAAGAAAAATCGTCCGAAACGAGATAACCTGCAAGAAATTGAGAAATCGGAAAATACGAGAGGAATCGAATAGGAGAAAAATGTTAGTAAAATGCAAGTTTTTGAATGAGAAAAATATGACATGCTGGAAATAACATAAATATGCTAAAATAATTTTTTGGGATTTTTTGGATGCAATTTTATAATTAAAATACAATTAAGATTGATTTAAATGCTAAATTATGAATAAAAATAAATATGCATGCAAAATAATATTTTTTAATTTTATAAATTAAATAAGTATTTTCTGAAAATAATATAAAAAGAAAAAATAATTTTGGCAATTTTTAATGCATGAGAAAAAATATTGAAAAGAAATTAAAATGCATGGAAAACTATTAAATAATAAGAAAATAGAAAAAGTTTGCCAACTTGTAAAAATCAAATGTCATGGCCAGGGATCGAACTGGGGACATTCCTTTCACAAACCCACGCCTTTACCATCTGATCTGGAGCGCACGCGTGTCATTGAAACGGAACGGACAGATTACAAACACGCGTCGTGTCTTGGTTGCCTCGTTCTCGCGCCAAGCTTAATCGTCCCCGATTTGAATTTTTAAAAATCCAGCTTCGGCCATTGCTCGACGCTATGTCCCTGGCAAAATCAAAAACCCAGCATACATAATATAAATAAGTTCTAAAGACATGGTTCGATTCCAGACATCATTCCGGATTCATTGGTACTAGTCTCGTGGTCCAATTTTTCCTATTTCGTGAAACCCTAAAACAGCACAGGAAACCCTAATCATGGCATATCGTGTTTTCGGCCATGGAAATTCAATCAAAGTGCCCAGAATGCTTGCAAACTCATCACTAATCACAAAACAACAATGAAACATGTTAATAATGCATGAAAATTAAAACACGATTTTGAATTTTCAAGAACAAACCAAACTCGGATTTTCTCGATTCGGATGGATTTGAGCAAAGTGAGGTCGGATCGATTCAAGAGGTACCAAGGAATGTGTTTTGATGCTTAGAATCAATTGAAACGATCCAAAACCAAGGCTGCAAGTTGCTTGGGAGGCACGGTTTTTTTTGAGCTTGGAATAGGGTTCTTGAGTCAAAATTTCTACCCTAATTCGTGTGGTATGTATCATGTATATATAGTAGAAGGATTCAGAGTTGTTTTGGGAAAGATTTAATCAATGATCAATGCCAATCAAATTTGATTTTTGTACAAAATCAAATCTTCAAATTTTGATCAATTTTCAATCCAATCTTGCCATATCCATCAAATTTCGAAAATTGCTGGCTTTTAATGAGTTGATTGGATCCCAAGGAAGAAATAAAAATCAAGTTTGCAATTAATTTTGATTTTATACTCTATTTTTAAATTTAATTTGTATTTAAATGAATAAATTCCAAATTAAATAGAAAAATAAAATAAAAATTCGTGGCATTGGGCTTGGATATTCCTAATGGTGTGAGGAATAAGTTTGGATGAAGAAAAAGTAGGCCCATTTGCAAAGTTTTTGATTTTTAGAAGTATTTCTCTTTGTGCACTTCTTCAAAATTGCCCAACTTGTGAATGGTGTATCTTGCTTATTTTTCCATATTTTTGAGTGTTCTCTGACTTTTTGGAAAGCTCTAAGAATCCTCTAACCAAACTTTTTGGTCTCATCTCAATTGGAGTGTCCATGCTCAATATATCTTCAAAACAAAAAGTTGACTTTTTGTTGACTTTGAAAATGACCTGTAATGTTTTGAGCCATACCTCTCAAATGAAGCATTTTTTGGACATTCTTGTGAGACATGAAGTTGTAGAGAATTGAATTTCCTTCAAAACAAGAGGTGGTGGAAAAATTTCTGAGAAATTATGAAGAAGTTATGATCAGTCAAAGTTCAGTTGACTTTTCACCTAGAAACCCTAATTTAGAAAGTTTGACTTTTGAGCAAATCTTGAGTTTTCTTGATGAATCATGATCAACCCTTGATCAAATGATTAATGTAACTTCAAAATGAGGATGTTGACCAAAAATTATGAAGTTTGACTGTATGTTGACCACAGTTGACTTTTGTCCAATACAACTGATTTTCAACCATCTGAGCAATTGTCTGAGGAAATTTGACTTGTAAGGCTTGAAACTTGACATGGAGAATCTTTGAAGCATATGAGGAGGCATGAAGACCATTGGAGATTTTGGAAGTCCATCTTGATCTGAGAATCACCAAACCCTAGTTTGGGTTGATTGTCTAGGAGAGAGTTTGTCTGATCAACTCTTGAGGAATCCTTGAGTATGGATGTATGAAATATCTTGAGAAGATGGAGGGAAAATTTTGGGGTATGACACTAATTCCCTGATATTCTAGATGAAAGAGATGCAGTCTGTAAGAGAGCCCTTGCTCTTGGATTCCACTACAAACTGTTTCAAGGGAAGCATGTCCCAGACATTGTCATGACATCTGCTGAGACATCAACTGTCAAAGAAAATTCTCAGAAGGCAAATGTCATTGCTGTGCTAAGAGCAACTTGCAAGGAGCTTGAAGCAAGAAAGCAAAGTCTGGAAGAGCTAATCTCTCAACTAGAGCAGGATACAGAGGTTGAGGATGAAGGGAAAGCTGATAGTGATGCTGTTGGTGATGCTGAAGATGATGATATTCAGATGGCTGCTGCTGAAGAAGGTTCTGAAGATGCTTCCTTCCACATTGCTTCTTATGGAGAAGAAAGCACTTGAGATGTTGCTCCTTGCCCCTGTTGCTGCTGTTTTGTCAATTTTCTTGTTATTTTTTCTTGTTTTTGTGTTGTTTCCTTTTCCCAATTTTGTTTGGATGATTGTAACTTATTGTTGACAACATTGTTCTCTTGACAATTGTTGGTACCTCCTTTAATTATTTGCTTGAATGTTTGGGGCAATTGTATGGTTTCCTTTGGCCCTTTATGGCTAAAAAGGGGGAGAAGAACTACTGTGTGACAGTAGTATGGGACTTTGGGGAACTTGTATGGCCTGTTTAAATTCTGTATGTGGGCAATTGTGGGAATTGTGGGATTTTTGTATGGGTAGAATTTATCTTATCTCTAAGTTCTAGTTTATTTAAGCTTAGAACTAGTTTGTCTTCTGCTGCATATGTACTCTGATAGGTTAAGTAGTTTTAGCCAAAAATGTGCCAAAGGGGGAGTTTGTTAGTGTTTTTAAGTTGGCATTATGTTTGGTAAAACTAGGCTTTAGCAATGTCATGATAGATGTCATGACATTCAGAGATTGAAGATAAATTCTACCTGCTAAGGATGGTAAATGGACAGCTCAGAACTGGAAGCTAAAGTCAGGCTGAAATTCAGAGAAACACCGATGTCATAATAGATGTTATGACATTCAGTGTGACATTCTGCTCGCAAACTGCTTTGTTCTAGATTTTTCAAGAAGTTTGTTGAGCTGCTAAATATTGTTTTTCTGTTATTAGAAAGCATGCTCACGTGGCTGCTAGGTTAATCTTAATTAAACCTAAATTGATTGTTGAAAAGACCATGTTTTTAGGATTAAATTAAGTGAACCCTAGCTATCTTTATGGAAGCCCAAACTGAAGTTTCGTGGATCGCTTCTATAAAAGGAAAAGAACCCTTACAACTGTGATGCGCCCTTTGAATGTATTGAAGAGATAGCAGTGTTTGTGTACTGTTAGGATTAGTAACAGTTGATATTGTGTAATTCTAGTTTCTCTTGTGAGCCAAGCAACTATCAAGTGATAAGTGCATTGGACTAGGATTTGCTGTAAGGGTAGTTTATCACTCAAAGCTTTAAATCACGAGTGTTTGTCTCTTGATTGAAGCTTTGAAGCAAGATCAAGATATTTTATTGAAGTGTGTCTTCACAATTCAATTAGTCAATAGGTTGATATCACTGCTGTGATTGAGGGGGAGTGAGTGGGTACTCAGATCTAAGTAGGACTTAGATTGAAGTTGCATTGGGTAGGTTTTAAGTGAAGGAGATAAACTAGTGGTTTATTCCTGAATTAATTCTACTAATAGTGAATTTCCTCCCTGGCTTGGTAGCCCCCAGATGTAGGTTTGTTGAACCGAACTAGGTGAACAACTTATTGTGTTCTTTACGCTTCAGATTTCGTGAATTGTTAACATAGTGTCAGATACTGTGTCATAACATTCTCTGTGACATCACGTATCTGCTGCCAGGAATTTCAAATAGGATGGAATATTACGTTAGGAATCTCAAATTATAATTTTCTAGGTTATGCCCTAACGATATGATCCGACGTAAAAATCTCAATTGGAAATACATGATGATTGTCACTATGTATAGAGTTATGTGGTAGATTAATTAGGGAGTGTAATTATGCTGTTAATTGGATGTGAAAATACATGATAATTACTGTTTCCGTTATAATGTGGTTGTTGGTGATGAATGGCATCAATGGGGATTGCATAATAGAGAGAAAAATAGGTTCTTGGTGAAAAATACGCAACATGAGTCGACACATAGGGCTATGCATCGATACAAGCTGTGTTGGTTTAAGAAAACAGGGGTTAGAAAACTGCTTGTGTCGACACATACAGCCATGCATCGACTCATGTGGCATTTTTGGGAGTCTTGTATCGACACAAGAGCAGTATGGATCGACATATACTGAAGAAAAATAGAAAAATGGAATTTTGCAGAACGTATGTGTCGACTCATACGAAGCTTGTGTCGACACAAGCTGGTTTTGTATTGACACAAGAGGTTTTGTATCGACCCAAGCTGGACAGGATTGAACAGATACTTTTGAAAACTATTTTGGTCATATCTTTGCGACCGTAACTCTGATTTAGGCGTAGTTGGATTCGTTGGAAAGCTGGGAGCATGTACTTTCCTATAAAATCATTCTGAACACCTAATAATTGAATCTTGTTGGATTAATATGACATTCTATATGAGGAATTCGTTGTTATTCATACTTGTACATCGTGATGTTGTAACTACTTGATAGATATTAGTATCATGTGTTGTGATTGACGTTGTATATGCTGTTATCATGTACTTTTGTTGGTGCTGGCTGGTATGAAATGATGTGGTGATATCACATTCCTTATTTGAATGTTGCGTGCTTTATGTTGCGCATGCATATGCATTTGGTGGTGGTTAATTCCCATTGTATGGAATTGGACCCGCAGAGCCAATACCCGTACCCAGTGATTTAGTGGTGGTGAGGCTGGATTCGTGTCCCAGTGGTGTATGGGTGAATCGTTGATTAACGCTGTTTCTGGGGTGTAAACGGAACAGGGTTTGAATTGAGTTCACGTTTGGTACCACATGCATAGAGTCTGTATTGCATATGGAATTATAACATGTTAGGATGGTTTCCAGTGTTATAATTGCATTTATTTTTCTTATATGCATAATGAACTGCGTGAATTGTATTTGTGAATTGTAATCTGATTATGCTAATGAGGATGAAATAATGTATTGATTGTTTTATTGTTTTTAGAAACGTATAATGCATTTTAATTGTTGATGAAATCTCACCCTTACTTTGATGATTTCAGATTGAAGTGTTAGCCGCTTAGGAGCTGGTGAGGATAGCTTTGAGCTGTGTTATTTAGATTGTCCGCGTGTCAGTGTCATGCTCTGGTAGTTGTAACACTGGGAACGATTGTTTTGGGAATTATAGAATTGAACTTGTGTTCCATTGGTTTATGTTGGAATACTTATGAATTGAAGTTTATTCTGTTTTGGTTGCTATTTTTCGCTGTGTAGACATAATTATTGGTTTTTGAATTATATTTTAATAAAGTCCTCAGTGAAGCATGACAACTATTATGATATTTTCTGTTTAGTTGAATTGTAATGCCCTTTCAATTATGTTAACTCTGATTTAATTATTAATTTCGCGGGGTAAATTAGAAGGGGTGTTACAACATCATCCATTTCTCCATTGGAAGATTATCAACGCGCCTTCCCTCATCCATATTTGACAATCTGATCCTGTTGCATGGTCTTCAAATGCCCAACAACAAAACCATCACACATCCACCACTCAACCAACACATCGACGTTACCGATTCACAAGCGTTCAACCCGAATACCAATACACACATGTCACACACCCAATCATAGTACCAAGAACAAAGACCATACATCTGACATCATGATTTGGATCCCTCTATATCCCACCTTAGCCCAAACATGAACCTACCTAAGGAATATTCCCCAATTGAACCAACATACCTTCAACCATCACATCACCGTAGCACCCAACAAACATATAGGTACCAAACTCCATATCATTCCCTTTGTACCCCACTTATTTTGATGACCAATGCTATCGACCATCCATGGAACACATACCCCTACCAAGACGACCAAACTTTGAGAATATGGGTAACCGACTTTTTGAAAGCGGGTCTTTCGGATATGGTGATCTGAAAGATTTCATGTACCCTGACCGCATTGACCTAGCAAGACCATCGACCCAACCACAACCGCAAGAGGAAAATCATATAGTCAAACATTGAATTAGGAGAGGACGCTGGTGCGAAACCACTGTTCATTTTCTTCTACCAGGCGACAACTAAATTATATATAATTTTTAATCCTGAAATGTAATTGTTTTATTAAATTATAAATCTAAGTTTTTTAATAAATTGTTTATTATTATTTAAAACTAAAAAAGCCACATGTTGCACCTTAGCGCCATATAAGGTGGCTAATGGACAATCAAATGCACCTAGGATGCATCTCGTATGACGCCTCCCTTATAAAAATAGGTGCATGCGGCATTTCATCTGTGTTAAATCCATGGTTTTATGTTTGACATAAATTTTGTTAAAACATGATTCTAGGTTGATGTTGAGCATGATGTCACAATATTTTAACCAACTATCATGACACGTTCAACTATCATGTGTATCGGATAAATGTTAAGCTAGATGTCTTGACATCTTGGCCTATTATGCAACAGTCACTACTGTTTTAATATTTTTGCAGATTTGATTTGTTTTTGAGAGATCATCTTAGCTATATATATATATATATATATATATATATATATATATATATATATATATATATATATATATATATATATATATATATATATATATATATATATATATATATATATATATATATATATATATATATTCTTTCCAAGTCAAGGAAATTTATTAGGAACATGTGCATATTTGATTTGGTTTCATTAAAAAAGATCTTGGAGACTTTCTAGAAAACTTTAAAATATTTTTTCCTATTTTTATGTGAAGATCTTGCAACCGATTTAAAAAATGAAGATTGAATTTCATTTGAAGAGTCCAAACCCATAGTTCAAGAGTCTATAAATAAGGACTTGCTAGACCTAAAATTGCAAGAATTCACATTGAAGAAACCATAGGTGCAACATAAAAATTTGGTTTTTGGGAGTCTTTTAAGTTCTTTGTGTTTGTGTTTTTTGTATATCACTCTTGTATCTTTTGTGCATCGAGTAGACTGATTGTTAAATGATTTTATATCAAGTTATTGTTATCAATCATGAGCTTTTAATCAAAGAGTTAAGTATTGTTCTTAGTTGAATCTTTTAAGCAAAACTAAGTATTGTTTATTAGAAGTATAGTCTTCCATTTGGTTCCTTAAGTCTAGTCACAAGGTTTATGATTATAGGTATCACTGTGGTGATTAAAAGTGAGAGGGGGATCTCATTTTAATTATGCTTAGGTTAGTTTTGTTATGCATAGGTTAGTTTTGCTATGCATATCAGATCTCAAGCCCGAATAAAATTAAAGGATTTTGTTATGCATTCAATGATCAATGTGTAACTTTATTGAATCACTATGACATAAATCAACTACGAAATAATGTGTCACTGCTCAAAAGTAACACACTCCATGCCTTGCGTATAGTGTCAAAAGAGCAATGGTCATTGCTTCGCCTCCTGAATGTAGTGAAAAATAAACAAAGGTTTCTATACTTTTCATATATGGGGGTGGGTACTAAAGAAGTTAGTTCATGAGAGTAAGATTCATTTGTATCATAGAATATAAGCTTATTTATTGGAAAATATATGGAAATAGTTAACAATATGGTTACGAGGAATATCAATTTCATGTTTCTAAAAGAAACTAAGTAGATGGGTGAAAAGGAGAAAGAAAAGTGGAAGACGGATATTGTGCATGTAATAAGTGAAAGAAAAACGCAATTCAAAACACAGTGAAAATTAAAATTTTCCTTTAGTGATCCTTACGAATGGCCATGGTCAGTGTAGAAACTATTACCTCTTGTGGCGATATATACATTTGATGTTGTGATCACGAGCGTTGATGAAGAACAACACCTATACTCAGTCCACACGAACATATCGCTTTCGTTCAATGCTAGCTGCTTACGAACGAAAGCTTTGAGTGAAAGAATAAGAGAAAATATGGCTAGGATTTCAAGACCAAATTTTCATCAAATCTAAATGCTCCAGCACAAGGGCTCTATTTATAGAACCACTTGTGTGGGCTACAAGCTAAAATCCTGATTAAGGATATAAGCTAAAAGCCCAATTAAGCCTACGGACATCATACCTTATGATGTACCGTATATCACTTAAGTGTGTGGTACCTTTCCATATTTTGTATTCCTCTTAAGTACATCGTATCTTATGTTGTTCCTTATTTACTCTATCTCTCATCAACATGTCCTTATGAGTGTGACCCTGTAGATTTTCGCGTCATTGGCAATTATATTAAATCATACATTTAACATTATAAGCAGTGAGTGATATCTAGAAACACATCATTGCTACCCAAGTCACGAAAAATATCATGTGATCTGTTAAAACCTTTCCAAAGGGTGGTATACACCACTAACTATCTAGGGGCTTTATTATTTTGGAAAAGCAAACATAATAAAGAAATACCTTTTATCATTAATAAATCATTCGATGCAAGTACCAAATGTATTGGTCTTTAGGGCTTACACCAACAAAAAGAGCATGAGACCGAATCATAACCTTGAAATTTGTAGTGGAATAAGACAACTTTAATGTTATTAGGGTTTACGCACCTCAGGTTAGGTTAGAATAATACATTTATCTATATTTAGATATAATGAAATGAACAGAGCATGATGGAAATGAGCAAAATGGAATGGAACAAAATAGAATGGAACAAGATGAATATATTTTTCTATTGTTTAGGTTTTTTATGATGGAGAAAATTATCCATTATGCACAAATCATAAGGGAAGAAATATGATGGTAAGTGACGGAATGGAGTCCATACAACTCCATTCCATTCCACTCATCTCCATCCAATTTTAATTGATCGAAATAGTGGAAGCTCACTTCATACTAGTCCATTTTGATCCATTCATCCACATTCCCTCAATCCAAACATACCCTTAAGGTAAACAAATTGGAGGATTTAAAAAGGTTTACTTTAGGATATTTCCCAAGAAAAAAATATTTTTCTATGAGGGGATCTAAATGGACATGTAGGGCGTATAACATGAGGTTTTAAGAGTCTGCATGCAGGGTATGGCCTTAGGGAGGTGAATGTGGAGGATTAATGCATCTTGGATTTTTTTCGATTTTGGATCTTACTATAGCTAATACCTGGTTTAAGGAAAAAAATATGAGTATCTCAACACATATAAGAGTGTGGAGACATGTTATGAGATTTCTTTGTTTATTATTAGGAAGTCAAGTAGGAAGATTTTCCTAGATTGTAAAGTTGTTCGGGGAGAGTGAACAATCCGGAAATCATAATTAATTATTCAATTGATTAATTATGAATTATTGACAAATATATGTGAATTTTTTGGAATGATGTGTGTCGTAACAAAACATCGTGGGGTAGGGGTGGAATTATATGATATTTAGAAGTAGACATTTTATTTAAATAATTTAGTCAAGATTATTTAATATTAATAATCATAAAAATAGACGTAATATTTGTGGAGAGATATAGAGGACTTATTGATAATTTTAAGAAGAATGAGTGAAGACATAATGAAAATATCATAGGAAGTGACCAATAGTTAAATTAGTAAAAACAATGAAAGGGATAATTACTTAGCTATATTTAGATATAATGAAATGAACAGAGCATGATGGAAATGAGCAAAATGGAATGGAACAAAATAGAATAGAACAAGATGAATATATTATTCTATTGTTTAGGTATTTTAGGATGGAGTGATCGGTGGTTTTTACACAGTTATTTAGCATTGAATTTTGTTATCGTTTCTTTTATTTGTCTAGTGTTATATGTCATTTTATCGCATTTTACGCTTTGGTTATGTGTTTGAGTATTTTCGTGGTCATAAGAATAAAACAGATAAATCGGGCAAAGAAGTGCAAAAATCGAATATGGAGGCTACAGATGCATCAACACGGCCCCGTGTTGATCAACACGGCCCGTGTCGAAAAGCCACTAGAAAACGCAAAAAAACCAAAGTCAGGGCATCAACACGGGCACCCGTGTTGATTAACACTGCCCGTGTTGATTAACACGGCGCCCGCGAATCAACACCGTGTTGATTGACCGGCAGCAAATATTTTTTCCAAGAGATCAACACGGCACTGTTAATCAACACGCCCGTGTTGATGGACGCGTGTGGAAACTTCACTTTTTGAGTTTTGGACCTTTTCTTTGTCATTAAGGGTACTTTGGACTTTGACTAAGACTTGGATTAGAGAAGAGACTATTAGAAGGAATTGGAGGTTAGGAAAAAAGGACTGTTTGGAAATTACAGAAGAAATATCACGGAGAAAGGAGAGTCACGAAGAGGAATTTCGAGACGGCGAGATTCAAGGGCAGCCACCATTGAAGATCAAAGTCATCATAGTTCCTTGTAATGTTTAACTCTTATTTGATGTTTTCTTCTAATACTATGAGAGGCTGAACCCCCCAATGCTAGGGGGTGGTCCTGATTTGATTATTGTATGAATTCGAATACTTGATTTCCTTAATGCAGTGTTTTTATATTTCAATTTAATTGTGTAGTGTTCTTATGATCATGTATCAGACAAATACATGTAGACCTATGACTAACAATTGGCAGGATTGTGATTGTTAGGGTTTCTACACAATTAGGTTATTAGGAGTCTAACCTAGGACTAGGAACTCTCTTTTAATCACTTGAATTCTTGATATTTTCATGGTTAAAACTAAGAGTTGTTTGAATGGACATTTAAATAATGATTAGGGTTTTAATAGTTGTCTTCATTAAGGACTTAAGGAAGAACAATCTAGAGATAGGTAATTGATAGTTTTAATATGCATCGAGGAAATCTGAATTCGGATCATAGTTTTGTTAAATCAACCACTCACCCTAGCATCATTCTCATTATATTTCATCAGTCATTACTTGTTACAAGCGTAATTGAAAGTTTTAAAATCAACCCAATCATTGTTTTTGTTCAATTGAATTAAGAGCACGAATAAGTATTTACTACGCAGTCCTCGAGATCGATACTTGGGGAAACTCATTATAACTACATCGGCGAAAATAGTACACTTGCTATTTTTCCGATCAAGTTTTTTGGCGCCGTTGCCGGGGACTGCCAAAATACTGATTTACTCTTAATTCGTTTGAAATTTTATTGCTCTGTAATTAAAAAATTTCTATTCATTTGTTTATTTATTTTCTTGTACATTGTATTAGAACTAATATTGTGTCTAATATTTTTATGCGAGGTCAGACCTCAGCAGAATATCTTTTTGACGCAGAAATAGAGAGAACCCTTCGCGCTCGGCGAAGAGGAGCAAAGCAAGCAAGAATGGCCGAGGAAGAAGATAGGAATTCAACACACTCCGGCGGCTCAGAGTCAGAAGACGAACCAATGAATCCACCTCAAGAGAGATTGCTAGGGGATTATGGAGGGACAAATGCACCAGGGGGAAGATTGACCATTGTTAACCAACCCGTTAATGTTCCTGATTTTCAGCTCCACCCGAGCACCATCACGCAGTTGGAGAAGAGATCCTTTTCTAGAAGGGTTAATGAAGATGCTAACAAGCATTTGCAATGATTTTTGACTATGAGCACCACTCTAAAGATAGATGGGCATACTGAAGAACAGAAAAAGTTGCGAATGTTTCCGTTCACCTTGGCAGATGAAGCAGAGGAGTGGTTCTATTCTCTTCCAGCAGGTAGCATTACATCTTGGGAAGATATTGAAAACAACATTCCTCAATGAGTATTTTCCAGCATCCGTGTTCATGAGGAGAAGATATGAGATCTTGAATTTCAAGCAAAAGGAGGGTGAATCATTAGGAGACTCTTTTAAGAGATTTAAAAGACTCTTGGTGGCATGCCCTACTCATAACCTGGATCGATCGGCGATGCGTATGTTTGTGAATGGTCCGAGAATCAAAACGAAGCAACTCATTGACACAAAGAATGGTGGCTCATCCAACTTCTCAACACCACCGTATCAAGAAGATTATTGAAGCTATAATGCAAATGAGCATCCGGAATTATATGACAGGCTGCAAGAAAACCAGAGGGAGTGATTGATTTGAAGTTGAAGTAAATAAACAACTCAAAATCAAGAGGCGATAGCTAGTGGAGAAAAGCTTAAAGCTATGAACATGGGCACTCAACAGTAGCACAGTTAAAATGTGGTTTGTGACATTTGTAGTGGACCGCACATGACCGCACAATGTCTTGCAACTCAAACAAATTGAGGAGATAAAATTTTGAGGCGAATAATCCATATTCTAACACCTATAACCCGGGTGGAAGAATCATCCGAACTTTGCTCAAAGATCAAGAACAACAAGCTCCTCGGGCAGAGGGAAGTGGCCTTTGAAAAGATGGCTGCCCACACTTCCCAATTCCAAGAAGAAACACGAAGCAATCACAGGAACACCACGGCTGCAATTAAAATTTGAGGTTCAAATGGGGCAAATTGTGCAACAAGTAGCAATGCAAGCACAAGGCAACCAAGAACCATGAGAATGTGAATACACAACGAGGGTGAAAATGTTTCCAAAGAAAGAGAAGATGAGGTAAAATTTGATGATGAACTTATAGAAGTGGATTTAGAAGTGAGAGAGAACAAGAGGAAAAAGGAAGAAGTGGCTACTGTGAAGCCATCTCAAGAAAAGAGTAAACCGTGATTAGGCTTCCATATCCTCATGAGTGGCAAAAGAAGGACTAAAAGAAAGAGTTCGATAAATTTGTAAAATTGTTCAAGAAGCTAGAGATCAACATACCTTTATTTGAAGCACTCGAGAAAATGCCTTTGTACCAAAAATTCATGAAGGAGATCCTATCAAAAAGAGGCCAACGATGATGAACATGTACTGCTGATGAGAAGTCAGTGCACTCGCACCGAGAGAAAAATACCCCAAGGTATGATCCTGGATCGGTGATAACACGATTTTATATAGTATATTTGATTTAATTTTCATAAATAATGTTAGTATTTTTATTTAATTATTTCATTTTATTTCCATATTACGCTGGTATTTTTATTGTTTCAGGTATTTTATTTTAAATAAACAAATTGAGCAAAGTGAAGAAATTAAGAGGATTATTTAATTAATTATGCAAGAAATGAATAAAAGGGGTGTGCAAAGCAAAACAATGGATCAAAAGCCCAAAGCAAGCAAAAGGCCAAAGCAACCAAAAGCCCAAAGCAAGCAAAACAAACCCTAAAAGCCACGACAAGAGTGAGACCCACGCCTCAACTCTCTCCTACAAGTGAGGCGCCCCTGACTCTCTCCTACAAAGGAGGCGACTGCCTCCAACACGCTGGCCCTAGGAGTTGCTTGAGACGCACGCCTCAACGTGGAGGAAAAGAGGAGGACTTTTCGGACGACCAAGGCATGGTGGGCAAAAGCGAGAGATTTTAGGAGAAAGTGCTACGAATATTTAGGAACAAGTGGTTACTTCCTACCACTATAAAAGGACCTCTCCAGATCATATTTTCACACACCGATTCTGAGCATTCTTTCCCAGTTTTAGATTTTTATTTCCAGAGTTATTTTTCATTGTAATTGAGATTCAAAGAAGATTTCCGGATTGTTCCTAGAGCTAGTTTCCTTTCCAAAGATTGTGGTCTTAATTCCTCTTGAAGAATCAAGATTCAATTCCAGCATTTTATTTAATTCAGGTTTTTATTTATATTGCTTTTATTTATTTATTTAATCAATTGCATGATATATATATATATATTTGTTTTGCCATGAATTTATTTATAAATGTTAAAACCTTTAATTTATTCATGTTTGTTTTTATGAATATGTCTCGCTAAATTATTTAAATATCGGTATGTAATGAGTTAATTTGAAAGTATCCGGAATAAACTGGCTTGATTATATTTTATAAAATAAACACTTTTTCTGATTTAGTTATCTAATTTATTTTGTTAAAAAGGTTTAGAAACCAATAGAGCGAAAGTTTGAGGTTAATAAACTGACTAAGATATTAAACCAATAGAGCGGCTGAGGTTTAAAATCGATAGTAGATACTAGGTATTGTTTTTAAAGATCATGACAGCTTTTAAAACCAATTAAACTTTATTTATTTTCAAAAGTAATTTTAAAATCAATGGATAGCGAAAGCATACATTAGAGTTTAAAATTATAATCTACTTCAATAGACAGTTTGAGAATAGGTTTTAAATAAATACTTTTTTTGAAAAGAAATTATTATCATTTTTAGAAAATAGGCCAGTGGAAAGCCGGATTCTTTAGAGTTAACAAATACATACCGATATTCGCATTATTATTATTTTAATTAAAATTTAGTTTTATTACCCAAAAATTCCCCTATTTATTTATTTGATAGCTATAGCTTTACACAGTAAGTTTAGATTACGATAGTTCGATTTATAGTCTTTGTGGGTTCGATATCTTTTAAAACTACGCGATAGGGCTGTATACTTGCAGTCTCCCGATTATTATAGACGATAAAGTCGCGATCAAGTTTTTGGCGCCGTTGCCGGGGACTATTCAAGTTGATATCGTAATTTTATTACAAGTATAGACTATAGCAATTTTTTTTCCTCTCGTATGCCAAATACTCGCCTCAAGGCGCGCTTTGCATATACCTATTTACGACGCGTTATCTTAGATTAAGAAGACGAATTCAAGAGTATTTAGAACGCAACAATCTTCCTTCGACCAAACTTCCCGACGTTGAAGAACTTAAGAAGATGGTGATCCGTAACCTCCCGCCTCGTCCTCTTAAGGATTACGCTGTTTCTCAAGCGGAGCCTCATAATAGTATTGCTGCTCGCTATCGCTCAAACGATTTCGAGCTAAAACCTTCGCTTCTTCCGCCGCTCGCAGTAACCGCTCGGAGCTCCTACCGACGACCGAATCTTCATCCGCCGTTGTTTGTGCAAGACGCAGACATCGTAAAGCGAATGGTGTAAACCCCGAGGCGATACGATTGCGCTATTTCCTTTTTCTCTCGAGAGAGAGTCACGATGGCTCAATCTCTTCCTTCCAACTCAATCACCACATGGGATGAGTTGAAGAAAGTCTTCTTGGCTAGATATTTTCCTCCAAGTAAAACTACTATGCTCAGAGCCAATATCAATGGTTTCAGACAAAAGGACAATGAATCACTCTTTGAAGCTTGGGAACGTTATAAAGACATGCTTAGACTTTGTCCTCATCATGGTTTAGAAGAATGGCTGATCATTCACACGTTTTACAATGGTCTCTTGTACAATACGAGAATGACTATAGACGATGCAGCTGGTGGCGCACTGATGAATAAACCATATGCTGAAGCAAAACAACTTATCGAAAGCATGGCTCAGAACCATTACCAATGGGGTACAGAAAGAGTTAGTATGGAGAAATCTCAAACGAAAGGTGCCATGGTTGAAGTGAATAGTCTGGATCAAGTCAACGCTAAAGTGGAAGCTCTCACTCAAAAGCTCGAGAAACTTACCACTGCTCCCGCAGCAACTGTTGCTGCAATTACTCAAACTTGCGACTTATGTGGTCTTCAATCACATCTTGCTCCAGAATGCCCACTTTTAACAGGAGTTCCAGTTGAACAAGCAAATTACGTACAGAATAATCCTTACAGCAACACATATAATCCTGGCTGGAAGAATCACCCTAATTTTTCCTACAAGAATAACAACGCGTTATATGCACCTGGACAAGCTCCTGCTACACCACCTGGTTATCCTAAAGCTATTCCAAATCATCCTAACAATGGTCCTAATACAACAAATGCTCCTAGGAAGTCTAATTTGGAAATCATGATAGAGCACTTCACAGCTAACCAATCCCAAATTAATAAAGACACTAATGAGCATATTAAGCAATTATCCAACAAGCTTGATGCTTTAGCTACACACAATAAAATGTTAGAAACACAAATCTCTCAAGTAGCTCAACAACAAGCGGCTTCTGCTGCTCCTGCTGGTTCTTTTCCTGGACAGCCTCAACCTAATCCC
The DNA here is from genome assembly GCA_021764765.1 of Vicia sativa. NCBI lineage: Eukaryota > Viridiplantae > Streptophyta > Magnoliopsida > Fabales > Fabaceae > Vicia > Vicia sativa. The sequence goes on from CM038794.1 coordinate 213,317,238, forward strand.
AAAGGACATGCAAATCTGTTATCTTAAGAAGCGAGACAGTATGATGGACCAGATCCCGAAACAATAGCCCACTTATGCAACAAAATTCACAAACCATCCAAACTAAAGATAAACCGTAAAAGAAATTCAGAAAGATAATAATGAAGATACCACACAAAAGGACGAACCTTATATACCCCCACCACCTTATAAACCTCCTATTCCATACCCTCAAAGGTTAGTTAAAACTAAGAATGTGGGACAATTCAAGAAATTTGTGGATCTTCTGAAGCAACTTAATGTTACAATTCCTTTTATCAAGCTATAACCCAAATGCCCTCTTATGCTAAATTCCTTAAAGAGATGTTATCCAATAAGAAAAGCTAGAGGATAATGAAACCATGCTTATCGAATGTAGTGCAATTATTCAAGACACAATGCCTCCTAAACTCAAAGATCCCGGAAGTTTCTCTATTCCATGTGTAATTGGCAAATTTGTCATAGACAAAGCTTTATGTGATCTAGGAGCCAAGATAAGTGTGATGCCGTTATCCATCCGCAAGAAACTTGATATGGGAGAGCGAGACCAACCAAAATGTCCGCTCAACTAGCGATAGTTCATTAAATATCCTGCAGAGTACTTGAGAATATTCCACGTATTGGCCAATTCTATATACCAACCGATTTCATTATCATGGACATAAGGGAGGACGGTTACTCCAATCATTCTTGGAAGACCTTTCTAGCCACGTGCAATAATAGATGTGAAAAGAGGAAAACTTACTTTTGAAGTAGGCGAAGAGAAAATCGAATTTATCCTCTCTCAATTCAAAGCACTGCAATTGAAGATACTTGTTACTTCATGGATATCATCTATGAATGTAGAAAAGAAGCTGAGCTTGAAAATAAAGACAATCTCGATGAAAATCTGAGTAGTAATCTAAGTGAATGCTTAGCTATAGCACCAGATCCCACACAAAGTTTAAGGAAACCTTCCCTAGAACTCAAAACACTTCCTGAAAATCTAAGGTATGAATTCCTAGATTCCAACTCGAACGCCATGATAGTCAACGCAAAACTTGGAGAATCTGAAACTGAAAAACTTTTACAGATTCTGAGGAAATATCCAACAGCCTTAGGATATAATATCACTGATCTTAAAGGAATAAGTCCCTCTATCTGTATGCATCGCATTATGCTAGAAGACGATTGCAAAACTTCAAGAGAACACCAGAGGAGACTAAACCCGATTTTGAGCGAAGTTGTGAAAAAGGAAGTAATGAAGTTGTTAGAAGCAGGAATCATATATCCTATATCTGATAGCAAATGGGTTAGCCCTGTGCATGTTGTACCTAAGAAAGGAGGTGTCACAGTAGTCGAAAATGAGAAAGGAGAAATCATAACTAAAAGAGTCGAATCTGGATGGAGAATGTGCATCGATTATCGAAAACTTAACAAAGCCACCGAAAAGATCATTTCCTTTACCATTTATTGATCGATGTTGGGCGCTTAGCTAGACACTCTCATTTCTTTCTTAGACGGTTATTCGTGTTTCTTTCGATACCTATTCATCCGATGACCAAGAGAAAACAACTTTCACATGCCCATTTGGAACCTTTGCTTATAGAAGAATGCCATTTGGTTTATGCAATGCTCGCAACTTTTCGTAGATGTATGATGGCAATATTTGCTGATTTTCTGACAATATTATGGAAGTCTTCATGGACGATTTTTCCGTCTGTGGACAAAGCTTTGAAGAATGTTTAGAAAATTTAGAAAGGGTATTGAACGTTGTGTGAAGGTTAATCTAGTGCTTAATTGGGAGAAATGCCATTTTATGGTACAAGAAGGAATTGTTTTAGGACACATTATATCCAAAAGAGGAATTGAAGTCGATTCGCTAAAATCGGGTTATTGAGAACCTTCAACCTCCAAAACCGTTAGAGAAAGCTTTTTGGGACACGCCTTTTATCGACGCTTCATTAAAGATTTCTAAGATAACTAAACCCTAATCGAGCTATTAATGAAAGACGCTGAGTTCATCTTGACGAAAATGTTTAGAAGCGTTTGACACTTAAGAAAGCATTAATTTCGCGCTTATCATGCAAACTCATTGGAATGAACCTTTGAAATAATGTGTGACGCAAGTGACTATGCCGTAGGAGCTGTTTTAGGACATCGAAAGGATAAAAACTCCACGTCATATATTATGCAAGCGAACTCGGACGAAGCGCAGATGAATTATGCTACAACAGAGAATTCTTAGCGGATCTTCGCATTAGACAAGTTCCGTTCCTACTTAGTAGGATCCAAAATAATCATATACACCGATCATGCTGCTATTAGATATCTCCTAACCAAAAGGACGCTAAACCTAGACTCGAGATGGATATTATCGCAAGAGTTTGATTTAGAAATCAAAGATAAGAAAGGAACGAAAATGTAGTAGCGGATCATCTCTCTAGACTAGAAAATCTTAAACATGAACAAGTGCCGATTGATGATGAATTCTAGTACGATAAACTGATTGCCCACTTGGAAGACACAGAACCAAATAAACTCATGGAAACCACTTTAGCTATTTCCTCTGTGCCTTGGTATGCTGATTTTGTGAATTACCTCGCTGCAGGCGTTCTACCACCTGAACTTACCTATCAACAGAAGAAGAAATTCTTCCATGATCTTAAACAATATTATTGGGATGAACCTTTACTTTTCAAGAGAGGTCCCGATGGAATTTTCCGCCGATGTGTGCCAGAAGAAGAGATTGAAAACATTATAACACACTGTCATTCTGCACCTTACGGAGGACATGCTAGTACATCCAAAACATGTGCAAAGATCTTACAATCCGGTCTCTATTGGCCTAATCTATGGAAAGGCGTACATGCCACCATCTTAAAATGCGACAGGTGTCAACGCACTGGTAGTATATCTATACGTGACGAAATGCCACAAAAAGGCATTTTAGAAGTCGAAATCTTTGATGTGTGGGGGATAGACTTCATGGGACCCTTTCCTTCTTCATCCTAATAAGTATATACTGTGGCAGATTATGTTTCCAAATGGATTGAGGCTATAGCTTCTCCAACAAATGACACCCGAGTGGTACTTAAGCTGTTCAAGAACATAATCTTTCCTAGGTTCGGTGTACCCCGACTCGTTATAAGCGACGGTGGATCTCATTTCATTTCCAAAATCTTTGAAAAATTATTAAGGAAATATGGAGTTCGACACCGCATAGCTACACCTTACCATCCTCAAACCAGCGGACGGTTGAAGTTTCAAATCGCGATAAAACAAATCCTTGAAAAACTGTCGCTACTTCCGTAAAGGATTGGTCCTTTAAACTTCATGAAGCTTTATGGGCTTAAATCGCCTATAAAACTCCCATTGGTACTACTCCTTTCAAACTTATTTATGGTAAGTCATGCCATCTCCCAGTTGAGTTAGAACACAAGGCTTATTGGGCCATTAAGAATCTGAACTTAAGTTATACTGCCGCCGGAGAGAAGCGTATCACGATATTAATGAATTGGAAGAACTTAGACAGATGCGTTTAAAACGCTAGGATTTACAAAGAGCGCACAAAGAAATGGCACGATAAGCGTATATCTAGGAAGAATTTTAACATAGGTGATGTATTACTTTTTAACTCACGATTAAAATTATTTCGGAAATTACGATCTAGATGGTGCGGACCTTTTGAAATTACTCGAGTTTATCCTGGCGCAATAGAGATTAAGGGACCCTCGATTGCCCCGTTCATAGTAAACGGGCAGCGGTTAAAACATTACCATCTTACCGAAATCGATGGATATTCTCAAAAGATAAATCTAGACGAGCCACAAGCTCGATTAGACGACTAATCTTTAGTTTTATTTGTCGAGCTTACGACATAAAACAAAGCGCTTTGTGGGAGACAACCCACCGTATTTATTTCTTTCTTCTTATTTTATTTTATTTCTTCATTCTATTCAAAAACAAACAAAAAAATATCTATTTCTTTTTCTATTTTCTTTTATTTCTATTCTCTGTCTTACATTCTATTCTATATCTCTCTTCTTATCGGCATTTGGTCAATGCTGATGTTCTTTTATTTTCTTTCTCCTCAGGATTCTTCTAGCTACTTCTTTCTCTTTCCACTATGTCTCGTGTTGATGATATGCCGGTCGGAGAGGAAGAAATCAGCGCACCAAATATGGAGTTTTATCTGAGCGTGAGATGTTACCTACTACCTACTTTCATTATGGTGCTATGAATACTCTTGGCATTCGTGATAGTGTGCTTTTTCTGCTAAATCAGATCGGGTGGGATAATTCACGCCTGATGACTTGCTATGCCACTTATCGGAACCTCACTTTGGAATTCCTCGCCTTAGCTTACTTTCCTACTCATGGATAGCTCTACCGTGGACTTATTATTTTCGGACTTTTGGCTTCACCTTCAAGATTACCCATAAGGAATTGGCTGATCTTCTTGGTTTTCCTAGTGGTTTAGGAGTTTATCTTGAAACTCGTGGAGGAGTATCTTGGATTTAGAGATCTTGACTATTTTGGGGATCTATTTCGAATCCTTAACCCGAGCCCGAGGATCTTGTATCGTAGAATATCCATAACCCGCCTTGTGTATTTCCATAAGATTCTTGCCCATACCGTTTTTGAAAACCCGAATGTCACTACTGCTTCTAAGGATGAGCTTTTTATCATGTTTTGTGCTTGCAGAATCGTCTAATAATGCGATCCCTTATCTGCTTGCACTTTGTGGATCTCATTAATACCGATCATGCACCTATTCGGATGGGAAGTCTCGTTATTATGATTGCAAATGTTGTTGGACTTGACGACCCTTTAGGCATCCGAATGCTTTACCGGTGTTACTTCCATGACCATCGAGTTCTTTCAACACCGGTATGATTGGTGATCTTGGCCCGACTCGGTTTACCTTGTTGATTAATGGTCAAGTTATGCAACTGCTTACCTTGCCTAACCTCGCTACTAGTGTGCATAACAAAGCCAATTGGCTTTATGGTTTTGATCAGATCCTTCTCCGCCAAGCACTCACGAGATTCCACCGGCTTTGAGATTTTAGAGGACGGTGAGGCGATCCCTGTTCGCACGCTTCCACCGCCCTCTGTTGGTCCCGACATCGTTATGCATGAGGCTCCTCCTATTGATCATGCGATCGCTATCCACGCCTCCGTGGAACATCGGGCTTTGAGGACGAGTTCACTACTCTGAAATGACTTCTTTAGTTTTATGGATACAGTCACAGAATTTCAAGAAGTCTTCTCTTATCTTCATTCTCCTCTCGCTCCTAAGGTGACCATCTAGTGGCTAGAGTTCTTTAGTAGTTAATTTATCTTATTTAGTTTAGTTTAGTTTGATTTCATTAGGATTTGCAATGTTTTCATTATATTTATTATGTTTTTCTTCCCTAATACTTGATTCTTCAAATTGTAAGCAACTTTGATTTCCATTCTAATGCAATCCTTATATTTTATTATAATGTTGCACATTATTTTATATTATTATTATTACTGCTGCATTATTCTTCTTCAGTTGCATTATTATTGTTGCTACGAATTTAACTACCCATCTTTCATTTCGATTCTCCTTTGTTGTTATCGCACTGAGGACATTGCTCCATTTAAGTATAGGGGAGTCGGATCATTTCCTTGCTCATTTATATTGCCTTTGCTCTCTTTGTAGTATTTCCCTTTTATTTATTTTTCTTGTATCGCAAATTTCAATTCAATAAAGTACATGTTTATGTCAATTTTTATCTTATATGCAAAATTTAGTGTTTATTCGAATTCTTCCTATTTCTTGAGCCATAACGAAAAATTTAAAACACATTTATAAACATATTCAACTAGTATTAAGGTTGTTTAATCTAAATAAGGATTCAAGTACGACTTAGCAAAATTGTTATCGTCCTAACACTTTAAAACCCCCAATATGCTAGATCGATTTAAGTACTTATTATACCAAGAACCTTTAAAACTTAGTTTTAGATTAGCCCCAAGTAGTTTATTAAGCAGTCGGCACCGCCGAAAACACAAACTACGTGGAGAACCAATGAATATAAGTGATTGATCAAATATCTTTAAGAAAATTGCTTTTATTTAAGATGCACTTACTAAGTTAGATGGTCCTTACCAGATCGTTTAATCCAAAAGTTCTTGAAAATATGAATTTTATGCAAAATAATCCATTAATAAATTGGTTCTGGTCCCGGTGCTGAACTTGGTAGGCGAATTACGGTTCGATCCCCGCAATTTTAATTGGAAAAGGAGTACCAAATATTTTATTACCGAACTCCTAGCGGCTTATTAAGATCAAATTCACTAACCTTACTCCACTATGTGCGTGTAAGGTAATGGGCTTAATGTGATTGCACTAGAATGAAAACGGCAAAATAAAACATAGTATTAGGTTGAAGCTATAATGACATGACTTGAATTGGTCTGCATAGATGGGGTTGTCTAGTGTTTCTACGGTAACTTTGGTGTTTAAGTTCAACTTTAATTTTCTGATGAAAAATCAATTTGCAACCTGTACAAAGTGATATATGTTGTTATATTTGTGTTTAACTGTGCTTCAAAGATTTTCATTTTACTTTTGCTTGAGGACAAGCAATGGTTCAAGTATAGGGAGTTTGATAACACGATTTTATATAGTATATTTGATTTAATTTTCATAAATAATGTTAGTATTTTTATTTAATTATTTCATTTTATTTCCATATTACGTTGGTATTTTTATTGTTTCAGGTATTTTATTTTAAATAAACAAATTGAGCAAAGTGAAGAAATTAAGAGGATTATTTAATTAATTATGCAAGAAATGAAGAAAAGGGGCAAAGCAAAACAATGGATCAAAAGCCCAAAGCAAGCAAAAGGCCAAAGCAACCAAAAGCCCAAAGCAAGCAAAACAAACCCTAAAAGCCACGTGACAAGAGTGAGACCCACGCCTCAACTCTCTCCTACAAGTGAGGCGCCGCCTCGGACTCTCTCCTACAAAGGAGGCGACTGTCTCCAGCCACGTTGGCCCTAGGAGTTGCTTGAGACGCACGCCTCAACGTGGAGGAAAAGAGGAGGACTTTTCGGACGACCAAGGCATGGTGGGCATTGCGAGAGATTTTAGGAGAAAGTGCTACGAATATTTAGGAACAAGTGGTTACTTCCTACCACTATAAAAGGACCTCTCGGATCATATTTTCACACACCGATTCGAGCATTCTTTCCGTTTAGATTTTTATTTCGAGTTATTTTTCATTGTAATTGAGATTCAAGAAGATTTTCAAAGATTGTTCCTAGAGCTAGTTTCCTTTCCAAGATTGTGGTCTTAATTCCTCTTGAAGAATCAAGATTCAATTCCAAGATTTTATTTAATTCGTGTTTTTATTTATATTGCTTTTATTTATTTATTTAATCAATTGCATGATATATATATTTGTTTTGCCATGAATTTATTTATAAATGTTAAAACCTTTAATTTATTCATGTTTGTTTTATGAATATGTCGCTAAATTATTTAAATATCGGTATGTAATGATTTAATTTGAAAGTATCCTAATAAACTGGCTTGATTATATTTTATAAAATAAACACTTTTTCTGATTTAGTTATCTAATTTATTTTGTTAAAAAGGTTTAGAAACCAATAGAGCGACAGTTTGAGGTTTAAAATCAGATAGTAGATACTAGGTATTGTTTTTAAAGACTGCGACAGCGTTTTAAAACCAATTAAACTTTATTTATTTTCAAAAAGTAATTTTAAAATCAATGGGATAGCGAAAGCATACATTAGAGTTTAAAATTATAATCTACTTCAATAGAGCGACAGTTTGAGAATAGGTTTTTAAATAAATACTTTTTGCTGAAAAAGAAATTATTATTATTTTTAGAAAATAGGCCAGTGGAAAGCCGGATTCTTTAGAGTTAACAAATACATACCGATATTCGCATTATTATTATTTTAATTAAAATTTAGTTTTATTACCCAAAAATTCCCCTATTTATTTATTTGATAGCTATAGCTTTACACAGTAAGTTTAGATTACGATAGTTCGATTTATAGTCTCTGTGGGTTCGATATCTTTTAAAACTACGCGATAGGGCTGTATACTTGCAGTCTCCCGATTATTATAGACGATAAAGTCGCGATCAATCGGTGGCAATATCATGCACCATAAAAGATAGAACTTTCAAAAGGGTTCTAATTGATTATGGCTCTAGTGTGAGTTTAATGCCATTATCAATTTTCAAGAGGCTTGGCATTGAAAAGATAAGTGGGAGTGGAACAAAATTAAAATTTGCTGATCACACCATCAAGAAGTCTTATGGGATAGCTGAAGATGTGTTGGTCGAGATTGAAAAATTTGCTTTTCCAGTGGATTTCCAGATCATGGACATACCTGAAGATGAAGAGACCCCGATCATTCTTGGTCGACCTTTTTTATTGACTAGCAGGTGCAATTTTGATATTGAGACAGGTCATCTAACTCTAAAATATTTTGAAGAGGAGATAACCATGAAGGTGTTTGAGATCAAGGAACAAGGTGCAGGTGAAAATAATAAATTTTCAGTTGGTATGGTCAAAATTGAGGGAGAGAGCAAAATTTCAAATTCACTCCCTGAAGAAGTCTCTGCATAATCTCTCAAGTGGCATCAATTAAGATTCCCAAGTTCAGTCAAGAAGCCAAGCAGGGAAAGAAGAAGGTAGACAAAGGTGAGAAGATGAAAGTTGGAAGTAACGTGAATCACGCAGTGGCTCGTGCTCTTGAGGGGGTTGAATTTGGGGCGGAAAGTACAAGCAACAAGGTGTGGAAGAGAAAGTACCCCGTAGGGATGACCCGTCGAGCCATGCGACGTTAACGGCACTACGTGGGAGGCAACCACGCTTCTCATAACTTAGCTTTTCTTTTGTTTTGTTCACGTAATAAAAGGGATCCTATCTTGCAGCTAGGAGGTAACAATTGGTACCGCATCACCCTTTGTGAGTCACTTCTCTCGAGCTTGGTCTGAAACATTGAGGTCAATGTTTAATTCAAGTTTGGGGGAGGTTTTATTGCTTTGTTTGATTTTTGTTAAGTTGATGATAAATGTTGTGTAATAACACTAGTAGAAATTCTCCCAAATTTTCTGAATTTTGACCGAAAATTTTGTTTTGTTTTACACAAGAGCTTGTATTTCAATAAGGTCGCGATTGATATTGTGTGAGATGCAGGGATGATTGTTTTAAGGTAGGAAGTTCGGAATAATGTGACATTGATACGAGTCCAACGTGTCGATTCGTACTATAATGCTTAAAGTCTGCGAAGTACTCCTTGAATAGTTTATCTATACATTCTGGCATATTTTAGATTCACATGCAGGAATGATTGGTTGAGAATCAAATAAAAATGGCATTAAATGATGAAAAGACAGTAAAACGCAACCGACCCGCTAAGTTGGGTAGCCCTCACCAGGTTATTTAGCCCAAAAGGGGTTGATCCCCAAACGTCGTCCGGATAACTGACAATAAATAACCACAAGGTTTGAAAATTTCATCCAGATTAGAAAGGGGCAATGCGCTCGTTTGGTGCCCAAATAAGTGAAGTTCTTGGCTAGTCATGTGCATGTGATGATTATCATAATTCTCAGTGCCTTAATCTGATTGTGCGAATGAAAGAGGAGGAAAAGCGGAAAGAGAATATTTAAGTGCGAAGCATATTTGGAAGGTATTTTAGTGTCATGTGAATGCCGAGCGACTACTTTCTCGAGCAATGAGAACGAACTCTTGCATATGAGTACCGATCCGCTTTAATGTTCATTAGTTCGTAATCGCCGCCGAGGTCAAGCAATGCTTAAGTTTGGGGAATTTGATCGGTGGTTTTACGCTTATTTAGCATTGAATTTCGTTATCGCTTTCTTTTATTTGTCGAGTGTTATATGTCATTTTATCGCATTTTACGCTTTGGTTATGTGTTTGAGTATTTTCGGGTCATAAGAATAAAACAGATAAATCGGGCAAAAGAAGTGCAAAAATCGTAATATGGGAGGCTACAGATGCATCAACACGGCCCCCGTGTTGATCAACACGCCCGTGTCGAAAAGCCACTAGAAAACGCAAAAAAACCAAAGTCAGTGCATCAACACGGGCACCCGTGTTGATTAACACTGCTCGTGTTGATTAACACGGGCGCCCGCGTGAATCAACATTGCCCGTGTTGATTGACCTGACAGCAAATATTTTTTTTCAAGAGATCAAGCAAATTATCCATTATGCACAAATCATAAGGGAAGAAATATGATGGTAAGTGATGGAATGGAGTCCATACAACTCCATTCCATTCTACTCCTCTCCATCCGATTTTAATTGATCGAATTAGTGGAAGCTCACTTCATACAATTCCATTTTGATCCATTCATCCATATCCCCTCAATCAAAACATACTCTTAAGGTAAACAAATTGGAGGGTTTAAAAAGGTTTACTTTAGGATATTTCCCAAGAACAAATAATTTTTCTATGAGGGAATCTAAATGGACATGTAGGGCGTATAACATGAGGTTTTAAGAGTGTGCATGCAGGATATGGCCTTAGGGAGGTGAATGCGGAGGATTAATGCATCTTGGATATTTGTCGATTTTGGATCTTACTATAGCTAATACCTGGTTTAAGAAAAAAAATATGAGTATCTCAACACATATAAGAGTGTGGAGACATGTTTTGAGATTTCTTTGTTTATTATTAGGAAGTCAAGTAGGAAGATTTTCCTGGATTGTAAAGTTGTTTGGGGAGAGTTTAACACCCTGGAAATCATAATTACTTATCCAATTGATTAATTGTGAATTATTGACAAATATATGTGATTTTTTTGGAATGATGTGTGTCGTAACAAAACGTCGTGGGGTAGGCGTAGAATTATATGATATTTAGAAGTAAAAATTTTATTTAAATAATTTAGTCAAAATTATTTAATATTAATAATCATAAAAATAGAGGTAATATTTGTGGAGAGATATAGAGGACTTATTGATAATTTTAAGAAGAATGAGTAAAGACATAATGGGAATATCATAGGAAGTGACCAATGGTTAAATTAGTAAAAACAATGAAGGGGATAATTACTTTTGTCTTGAGTAATAGTGGGAAATAGAGAACGAACAAAAATTGCATTTTGGGAGAAACAGAAGCAAGAGAAAGAGGAAGAGCTAAGACTAAGAGAACCTATGTTAGAGCACATTTGAAGAACGTCAATTCAGGTAAGGGTGGAGTTTTCTATTGCTTAGGGATTGTATGATGTATATGGGTGGGTAATTGTTAATCTCTATAATTTATCATCTCATTCATTGTTTTTGGTATGATTGATGTGTCGGTATCAATGTTCATGTTAATGCATGAAATTATGTAATTCAATTGTGTGAATTTTGTATGTAGTTGTGTTTTTAGTCAGATAGAATGTTACTAGTGATGTGTGTGGATGGAAATTGAAAGTGGGAAATTGAATTGTGCATTGGGTGAAATTCGGGACTATTTGGGTGTGAAAAATAAGTGTTTTTCGTATCAGAAAATTAGCAGAAAAGTGCTTATGCACTGCAGGTAACCGATTACTGCCTTTTGGGCAACAAGATACCATATGAAACAGAGGCTTGGATGCTAGATTATAAGGGATGTAACCGGTTACCAAATTTTGAGTAAGTGGTTACACTAAGAAATAGTAGTGTGGTTTATTTGGTTGCAGGGGATGTAACTAGTTACCCGATTTTGGGTAATCTGTTACCAATGTGATGAGATTTTTTTTAAAAAACTTTGGAAATTCATAACTTGAGTTGTGAGTGTCACATCAACGCGTGGTTCAAATTGTTGGAAAACTTATTTAACATTCTTTATCCTAAAATTATTTGCATTACTGAAATTCCTATTATTTGACGCGTGGACATGTGTTTGCTGTGTGTTGAGTTATGTGGTTTTCTGGAACATTTGCATTAGGCTCACTGCCTTGGTTCAAGATACTTTTCTTGAATCAACGTCAGGCATAGTCCGACGTTTTACCATAACTCGGCTCACTGCCTTGGTTCAAGATACTTTGCTTGAATTAGCGTTAAGGATAGCCCGACGTTTCGCCAAAATTAGGCTCACTGCCTTGGTTTAAGATATTTTGCTTGAACTTGCTCACACATAGCCCGACGTTTCGCCAAAATTAGACTCATTGCCTTGGTTCAAGATACGTTGCTTGAATTAGCGTCAGGCATAGCTCGGTGTTTCGCTATAGCTCAGCTCACTGCCTTGGTTCGAGATACTTTGCTTAAATCAGTGTCAGGCATAGCCCAGTGTTTTGCCACAACTCGGCTCACTGCCTTAGTTCAAGATACTTTGCTTGAACCTCCTCAGGCATAGCGCGACATTTCTCCAAAATTAGACTCACTTCCTTGGTTCAAGATACTTTGCTTGAATTAGCGTCAGGCATAGTCCAATGTTTCGCCACAACTCGACTCACTACCTTGGTTCAAAATACTTTACTTGAACATGCTCAGGCATAGCTCGACGTTTTTCCAAAATTAGGCTCACTGTCTTGGTTCAAGATACTTTTCTTGAATCAACGTCAGGCATAGCCCGACGTTTCACCAAAACTCGGCTCACTGCCTTGGTTCAAGATACTTTGCTTGAACCTGCTCAGGCATAGCCTGGCGTTTCGCCAAAATTAGGCTCACTACCTTGGTTCAAGATACTTTGCTTGAACCAGTTCAGGCATAGCCCGTTGTTTCGCCAAAATTAGGCTCACTGCCTTGGTTCAAGATACTTTTCTTGAATCAGCGTCAGACATAGCTTGGCGTTTCGCCACAACTCGGCTCACTGCCTTGATTCGAGATACTTTGCTTGAACCTACTCAGGCATATCCTGGCGTTTCACCACAACTCGGCTTAAAACCTTGAGTCATTTTAGAAATCTTGATAGGGTATGACTTGGCAAAACCTCGAAAAAATACTCAGGGGCTAGTCTGCCTACAAAGATTAAGTATTCTCAAGGAACAGAGGATTATGCCTTTCCAGCGAAGTCTTCATGGCTTAAAATAAACAATTTGACTTGGGGGGGATACTATATATCACACATCATTGTTCACGAAATTAAAGAATTAAAATAGTATGAAAACAATTCATGCAAGTAGACATTAATCATATGAAGTATGAAATGCACAGTGCTAAAATTTAAACGCCCATAGGGCAATTGTTTTAAGTCTTACAAAATGCACCCACAAAAAAGGGTGACTAACTTGAGACTGAAAATACAAAAGGAAAAAGCTAAAGTTTGAGGTGAGAAACGTCAACGGTAATTGGCTCTTCATTTAGTGTGACGTCACTATCATCATCCTCAATCTCCACTAGCTTTCCATCCACTATGGTCTTGAAAAAGTCAACTTCAGAGATGTCGAGATCTGGGTACAGACAGGCGACTTGGGCCTTTGCTCGGTCAAAAGCCACGTCCCCGACATTAAGAACATCCATCTGAGACTTTTCCAAAGCTTCTTTCAACTCAGAGCATGATTTTTCTGTAGCTTGCAGGCTGGTTAATTGCTCGGCAACGGAGGTCCTTACTATGGCAAGCACTTTTCCAAGGCCTTTATCTTCTCATCACTTTCAAGAGCCTTGGTCTTAAAATGGGAGTTCGCCTCATTGAGAGATTTCTCATTCTCGGACAGCCTTTTGACCTCCTTCTCCAGCTCGGAGTATTTCTTGTCTGCATCATCGCCGGACTCGAAGAGGCCCCGAGTCAGAACGGCACACCTCATGAAGTATGAACTTAGATGTTGTGTGATTTTCTGAGGACAAAGGTTCTTCAACTTGTTCACATCTTCTGTAGCATTGAGATGGTCATATAAAAATTTTATACCATCAAAATCAGCAGACCAAAACTTGTTTTTGGTTGAAGGTTGGTTTGAGTTGTTTCCGGTTTCTTTCAACAGATTGGAGACTTCCCAATCCTCCTGATTCACCTTGTTTTCCATTACGGTCTTGAGTTTATTATGAGCATTCTCGCCAGCCAGTTCAGCGTCTGAGGGACGTTTGACGGGGGTTGCAGATATCACTACAGTTTCTAACGCGTTTGGCTTAGAATCCATGTTCTTTTTCTTCTTTGGTGCCCCGATCTCTAGACCAGTCAGGTTTGATTTGGCTTCGAAGGGGCCACCAACACCCATCCGGGCAGCATGAGCCGCTGCCATCATCTTCTTTTGTTCTTTCACAGACATGTCAGTCATCTTATCTGCATGTAGGAAAGTGTGAAAAAGGTTAGTTAAGAGAGGTAAACCTAGCAAAAAGGTAATACGTAAAAAGAAACATACCCAACAAAGCAGGGATTTCATTTTGGGATAGTGATAATAAGTCCCTAACCCTGATTGGCCGGAATGAATCTAAGATCCCAAGAGACAAAGTTTCTGATTCACTTAAAGCGTCATAATCGAAGCCAGAAATGGGTAGTGGGTTGCTTGTCCAATACAAGGGAAACTTATGGTGTCAGTTAGTGCCATGGATAAGTTGTGGACACCGAGGACCGCACCTGACTCGGAAGAAACGTTCCTTGTAGCCTTTGAAGTTTGAGGTATAGGTGTGAAGGAAACTTCTCTTCGGGATACCGCTTATAGCAACCCAGCTTCTAGAATCTGTGTTCTTTATTTCAAAGAAAGAGAAAAATAACCCTATAGTCGGGGTTACAGTCAGAGAGCCCTGCAAGTCAACTCAAAAGCTCTTATAAATCCCCAACTATTCGGGCATAGTTGAGAGGGGGATACGTTCACTATTCAGAGTATGTCGATTTCAAAGTCAGTAAAGGGAAACTGTATGTTTAACTCTTCTACGAACCCAACATAGAAATAAAACCACTCAAGGTTTACTCCCTTAGGTCGATACATGCAAACATTCTCCCCGGTCTCACAAGATTCCAGGATTACGTCATTTTCGTTTCCTGTGGAGGAAACATTCCAGAGAGACCGAAGGGTAGCAATTTCCAAGTCTTTAACAACACTTTGTTTGAAGCCTAGGGCTTATCCTTTGAGCAAGTTGTTGGTTTCCATTAGGAGCTCCACGAAACCTGAAGAGTCAGGGTCAGAATCACTATCAGAGGTTAGAACTTCATAGTCGATCTTGTTCATAACCCTCTCTAGTTCCTCTACCCCTAGGGCATCCCTCATCTCTTGCATGCATTCCTCCCACAAGACTCTACACTCATTACTACTTAAATGTTTCCTATGACCTAAATCGTCACATTCTCTAATGGTCACCATCCTATGAGTAAAATAAAAGAAGAATAAAATGGAGGAAAAAGAATGAATACTTGAAAGTATGATTGAAGGGCTTGAAAGGTTTCAGATTGAGTAGACGACATCGAAGGTTTTGTGGAGAGGAGTGAATAAGGAAATAGGGTTTGAAAAAGAAAGGGAACATTATAAAAGGAAAAAGTGAAGAGGTAACGTGGTTGAATTAAAAACCCACTAACGATAATTATTACACCTATACCAAGATAGGTGACTATTTAGTGAAACTAGAGGGTGTAACACACGCGCTCACAGGTAATCTAAAATCGACGTGCATCTCGGCTAAAATTCATGATTCTTATATTTATCGACCACAAAACTTCAAAGCATGAAGTGGTATGCTCAGGGTGCTTATGATCATACATAAAATCCTAGCCGAGCTATAAAGACGGAAGGGATAAGGAAGAAGCCGAACATGCTCCTCGGCTGAAAAGAATGGATATCGGAGTATGGTCCGGGAATATAACTCGGCCTTACGAGCCATGATCTAGATCGTTAGATAAAGCGAGCGTTACGTCCAAGCCAATCATCAAAAGTGAAACTGCCACATTAACCCTGGCGGCGTGCGTTACACTTTGAGGCCGTCATTTATGAACGACGGACGTTAGTCACCTATAAGGCAGTTCAGTTATGGAACTGGGAATGTATAAGCCGTTATAGGCATTAAATGTGGAAGTCTCGATACTTCTATAAATAGGGCTTCCACCAGCGGGATAAGCAAGACAATCATTGGCTTGGAGTTCAAGATACTTAGCTTGAGCCTCCAAATCCCTAAATACATTTGTATAAGTTTTTCCTGCAAGAACAGGTACAGACTATGGCATCCATCATTTCAAAATTATAATGAAATTTTGAAGAAAAGCTTATTGAAATGTGAATCATACTATTCCTTGATGTGTAAATTATATGGATATAAAGTTGACAGTTGCAGTGCTTCCTGTGCCCCCCCCAAGCGTTATGAATAAGATGTTATGGATGTTGACCCCAAAAACCATAAAGGATGATGTCGTATCAAATGTTAAAACATCATCTTAAAGTCTTCAGTTATTGAAAGTTATTTTATTGCCAAGAAGTAAATATAAGTGTGAATATGTAATCAGTCAAAATGATCTAGTGTGAGTAGTTAATTCTAACTGACTAACTGATAGGTACTTTGACGGGAGACAAATACTTATTAGATGTACTGCCTGAATGCAAAATTCATATATTCTGTCGGGAGCTGAGTATTTGTATGAAGAATTCATGGCCTAGTGTGAACTGAATATTAATATTAAAGTTCATTATTATCTTCACAAGCTTTGGATGTGTGGTAATGTTATCTGGTGATTATTTTAAGAGTTGATTCAACCTAAAGAGCTGGATATTTGTGATAACTGTATGGAAATCTGAATCAAGAAAGAGAAGAATATTGTGATGAATAATGAACAATGTTTTACATGAAGATGTAACATCACAACTATTGAAGACACCAGAGATTGAAGAAGGGTGATAAGGTTCAGACTTATCTATTGAAGACTCATAATTGGTTATACAAATGGTTAACTATGAGGTTTCTTCTATTACAAGTTACTGAGTGTGGAAATCTGAAACTTGTGAAACAAGTAAACTAAGGATTCCTAACTCGGAAACCGTGGCAAAGTCCAAATAAAGAATGCTTCAAGTATTATAAGGACCGACATCAAAGATTTCCTTATTTTGTGTAACTTAGGGGGAGTAACAACATATGGTAAGCTTCGTCTTAGAAGATAAAAGGAGGATTTTTGATATTAAGGGGGAGCAAAAGCATCATTAGGGGACAACAGTCTACATAAGAAGCAACTGTGTATATGAAGAGGAATTGTTAATTGTCAATTGTGAAAGCTGCCTTGTCTAGTGTTGTTAGATATGTTTATTAAAGAACAATTGTTACATATGCTGATGTCCACTTAATGTCAAGGGGGGAGATTTATCATTAGCTAATGTAAAGAGAAGTTTATACTTCTATGTATTGAAAATATTGAAGAAGCGGTAGTATTGTTATCTCAGAGTCAAGGCAGATGGACTCTGTGTGAATGTCCCAGAAGATGTTGAAACATCATTGGAATCCTTAAAATTCACTGAGTGTCATCAACCGTAAGTGAAGTATACAAACAGAAGAAATAAGTATCTGCCAGGTATAAAAAAGAAGACTCTTCTGTTAACATAATCTGAAGACAAACAAATCTTAATCAAGCTAATTCAGATTACATCACTTATTCAAAAGAAGTCATGAAAATGTGGGAACATCTAGAAATTTGAGCAAATAATGTCCTTTCTAGTTGTTGAAGGGTATATATAATTAAGAATCTAGTCAAAGTCACATGTTATGATATCTCTTAAAGACACTATCCTGATTGGTGGAAGAAGAGGTGACTTCACAGGTAACTGCAGGAGGTGATTCGAACCTTTATTAAAACTAACTCTTCTCATCAGAAGCTGCCAAACTCCTTTAAGAATGGTCAAAGCTAGTTTGGATGGTACATCCTTGTCTTTAATACAATCCCTCAAAATAGATTCCTCATCACCTTGACCAAGGACTAAAAACTGTGGACTCCTTATTATCAGTTGTGTTATTTATAGAGAATCTCTTAACCCCTATATTCTCAGAAAGACACTGAAAACCACATCAAAATGAAATTCACTCGAGTTTGGTTAACATGCAGTTGGATATGGTTTTGTGAAGGGGGAGAGAAAGTGTATCAATATATGATAGCTCATTGTCAAATTATTCCTAAAAAGGGGCAGAGAAAGTGTATCAATATCAGTGTTAATATTGCACAACAAGAAAGAATACAATTATATCTAAGTCACAACACTCAAAAGATCTGGTCCCAGCCTGGAAGAAGAAGAAGAAGAAGAAAAATATTAAATGTGACTTATGATCTGAGTTTTGAACAAGCCACTCTGAGCTTCGATTAGGCTACTCAGGCGGCAATATATCCCAAAGTCCAACACTGAGTCTCTCCATTCACCACCACACTAACCCTGTGTTAGTGCAAGGTAGGAGACAAGATGTCAAATGGGATGTCCTGACATGGGCAGGAACTCAAGATCTGAAGATGTGTGCCGAAGACAAAAGATATTTCTGCTGGAGAAGATGTTAATTGCTAATTTTAATTATTGCTGCTAATACAAAGTAATGTTTAATTATATATTTGTTTTAGTCAAAATTTTCCAAAGGGGGAGATTGTAAGTTCCTCATTTTTAAGGGTTGGCTTAATTTTGTAAAACAAATATGAGGAACAATAATGCAATGCCTATAACATGATGTGTTGAAGTATTTCAACATTTGGAACAACATGTCATATGCGATGTCGAGACATTAGGCATTAGGACATCACGCTACAGAAACTGTGATGTTTGTTAAAATTCTGTTTCAATTGTGCAGAATGTTCTGGGAATATTATGCATCATATGTAGCGTGTAATTGAAGACATATGTGGAGGTCCAAGATCTAAGGAGAAAGATCAACAAGGACCTTGATTGTAGCAAAAGTTATCTATTTGTTTATAGATGCAGAAAGTTTGTTACTGCAGAAGTTTGTTACAGCTTATGCTGTTATTTTGAAGGTCCAAATTCAGTTGGGTAATAGGTTATAAAAAGCAGTTGTAACCTAGTTTTAGTAAGCTAACCAGTTTTAGAAAGATGTAGTCTTTAGGGTTAGCCATGTAAGTGAACCACCCGGATTGTGGGATGGTCACTGATTTGTGCCTCGAAGCCTGTAGGTAAGAGGTTTATTTTACTCACTCAGAAGCCGTGAAGCAATGGGTGTAGTTGTGTCATTGGAAGAAGCTGTGAAGCAATTCCAAGTTTGATTTGTGTCACTTGTGTGACTATTTTATACTGTTTTTGAAGTGTGGTATCTTCAAACTATTTTAGTTGTGTTTGGAGTGAGGTATCTCCAAGCTGATTGTGTTAGGAGCCAAGCAGTCGATGCAGTTACTGGTGTGATAGTAACGGATAGACATCACTGAGGTGATTGGAAGTGAGCGGAGATTCTCATATTTAAGTGTGGTATCTTAGGTAGAAAGGTCATTGGGTAGTCTGATTAAGTGAGGAGTGTAAACATGGAGGTTTCCCTCTGAATTAATACTGCTGATAATTAACTTCATTCCTAGCTTGGTATGCCCCCAGATGTAGGTTGGTTAGAACCGAACTGGGTTAACAATTCCTTGTGTTCTTTTGTTTCTGCACTGTTAATTGTTATACTCTACCTTGTCTGTTTTACGATGTCGGATCAGATGTCATGACATTCTAAAATTAAAATATTTTTTAGGTTTTTTTATAATAATTAAAAATTAATTTGAAAATAATTAAAATAAGAAAATAAATTAAAATAAAATAGGTTAGGAAAACATGTGAAGAGAAAATAGGGCAAAAAATTATATGCAGCCCTGGGGATTGAATTCAGGACCTAAGGGTTACCAATGCGCCTTCCTTGCCATCTCTGCCATGATGCTTTCGTGTTATTGAAACGGAGACAAAACAATATATATGAAAAAAATTGAATTATTTTTAAAAAACGCGTGCTCGTCACTGTTTATCGTCCCCATCGTTTTTGAATTTTATGAAAGCTTTTAACGACGGACAAATCGTAGGTAAAGCCTTTACCTACGGTTTCAAGCGTCACTATAGCCCCAATTTATGATGTTAGAAGCCTAGCCATGTTGAATCACGATATCTGCAACTAAAGTCAAATTAAGCTATCCATAAACATTGTGTGAAAAAGAGGTTGTGAATAATAAGAAGGACGTGGGAATTAGTTGTGAAATGCTCTTCATATTCTTTAACCCAATTCGTTTCAATGGCTTGTACTTAAATATCCCTTGTTTCTAACCTAAGCCAAGTTACAACCTTGAAAGTCCTTAGTGATCTTTGTTTCCATTTTGTCATTTAACTTGTTTCGATGAATGCATGAATTATTCTGGATGTGCATGACTATTAGTGAGAGTGTTTAGTCCTTTGTAAATATGCATTTTGTTCTTCATGAATATTGAAGAAATGATTAGGTGATTCAAGTGTGAACATATCTTTTTATTTTGTTACATGTGTTGATTTATTGTGTTTAGAACTTAATTCATAGCCATGTTGTGTTTCGAAGAAGCGATCGATGTGTGCTTTTGCCGGGTATGTCGAGTTTGAACCATCATTCTTGTGTGACTTGCATGCTTGCATTTTGTTTCTTCTAGCTTTGTGAGATTATTGACTTTTCTTTGGGGACAAACAAAGAAGTAAGTTGGGGAGAGTTGTTAAGGACCAAATTGTAGTTATTTTGTACATGATTTTGTGGTCCTTAACAATGCCTTTTTAATTAATTAGTAGTATTTATTCTAGTATTTTGGTTTAATTAGGTTTTTATTTAGTTTTTGTTCATAATATATTATTTAACTTAGTTTACTTTTAATTGTAGGTTTTTATTGATTAATTCTCCCAAGCTTGGATTCAAGGACACTTGAAGAGCTTTAGGGATGATTTTTTTTGAAGATATTTTTTGGATGAAGGAGCATGCTTGGTCGCGCAGCTTGAGCGGCCATAATAAGCTTAGCGGTCTCATGAAAAATGTAAAAATGATGACCCATGCTTTCACCTTTTGGGCCACCAACTCCATCATTTCAGCTGACTTTTGGCTTGTAAAAGGGTGGAACTTCACTTCATCATAATTATCTTTCATTTGTGTAAAATTAGGGCAAGAATTTGTAAGAAAAACCATAATTCTTCATCATTGATTCTTCATGTTCATCATCTCTACCAACAATCTTGAGAGCAAAGCAACCATGGAAATGAGTGGCTAAGTTCTTTTTGTGTCAAGATTAGAGGTAGTTGATCTAACTAGTATGTATTTCTATTAATCCATTTGAGTATGAACATGGTTGATGATTAATATAGTTGAATATCTTTGTTCTTCATCTTTATGCTTTGAGTCTTGCTTGGAAAAGAATACTTCAAAGTAGACCTAGGATATTAATCCACTAATGAACAAATGCTAGGGATAGATTTGTGTGTTAGTGTTTACAAATATTGAACTTAATGATTATCATGTCAATAGTTGTAGTGAGGGATCATGCAAAGATTAATATGATAACATTCACAATCTTGGTGGGAAATCTACAAGATTGAGAGGATATGTATTTATAGAAATCATCTACTATGTTCATCACTTGATTAATTGAATGCATATGAAATTAGGTCAATGAAACTAATCTTGACATGCTTCCATAAATTACAAACAAACTCCAACTCTCTTGAATCCAAACCATAACTCTCTTTTGAAAAGACTAATTTAGTTACTTGTTTGGAAATTCATGTTACTAGTAGATTAGGAAACAAACCCTTTGGTTACTTTCATCTTAAAATACACTTTTCTATTGAAAGACTACAATATACACCAATCCCTGTGGAATCGATAATTAAAAATACTTGTTCGCGGATAATACCTACAACATTTACTAAAAACACTGGTAAATAGTATGTGAGTGCAATATTCTCTCTTAGATGTTTTGAATGATGTCAAAACTAGGCAATATGTAGTATTTTTACATTGAAGGTTATATTTCTACATCTAGGATGCATTTTCATCTCAGGACATTTAAGAAACATGTCAAAAGCATTTGGAAAAGTTAAAAATGTTAAAAATGTTATTGTTTTTAAAAAATCATGTTTGGAGTCGATTCTCACTGAAAGTATTTACAAATAAAACTCTCTACTACAAAGGAGTCAATGCATAGGTCTCTTAGAATCAACACAAACCACTAAGGAGTTGATGCATACCACTAAGGAGTCGAATCCCTCGCATTGTGGGTCGACTCCCATTGAAAGCTAATATGAAAATTATTCCCTAGCGTGGATGGGTCGACTCCTAGACATTTGGAGTCGAAACAAAGGAGTCGACTCCCGTGTGCTATGTCTCGACTCCTACTGAAGCATTTTATTTCCAAAAATTTCTATGTCCACTTGGATTCAACTCCCTGGTAATAGTGGGACGACTCCCACATCGAATGAGTTAACTTCTAATGTTTTAAAATGTCCAAATGTGTAATTTTACAAACTTGATTATTTTGTTTTCTCTTTTACACACACACACCTCCACACATACATACATACATTCATTCATACATACATACATTCATGCATCATTTCTAAATTATTGAAACAAAAAATATACAAATTATTTTCATCCGTTCTCACTGCATACATACAACAACTACACATAATCATTTTTGTTGTGTGATTTTGAGATAGTTTGATAAGCTCAAATTAGGATTGTTTGCAATCAATTGGGTTGGAAAGTTTTAGAGGTTTCAAGATAAATTCATTTGGATTTTTCTTCTAAGATCAAGGAATGATTTAGGAGTTTCTCACAAGATTGCATAATTTGGATTCAGCCGAGTGAAAGCTTTGAAAAACGAGGATTTATGTCAAAGGAGTAACAATAATAGGAGGGTCACTTTGGTAATCTTGGGTTACGATACATTCATAATTTAGATTCAGCCAAGTGAAAGCTTTAAAGAATGGGGTTCTGTGAAATTTGAGTAACGGTAATCGAAAGATTAAATTGGAAGTATTGTGTTACTTGATTGAGCTCAAGATCAAGTGAAAAGAACAAGAAAGGATCAACAACAAACTTAGAGTTGGAGGATTGAAATGCTACTTTTTCTCTTGTAAACTACATTTGCAAAGGTTAATTTTCATTATCTCAATTCCATTGGAATTGGGAGAAGAAGTACCCATAAATAGGATGATTGAAAAACTGCCTAAATAAATTCTTGTCTCTCTTTCTTTCTCTCACATTTAAATTTACTTGTAAATTGTAAAATAATTGATTGTGAAATTGATACATGGAGATAATCTCTTTTTCTAATACTCCAAACTGTTTAGCTGAGTTGATTACAATCTATGTGATTGTAGTTGGTTTCACGCCGAGTATTTGATAAATTGCTTGAATCAGTTTTTGTTTAATATTTCATTAGAAATCAATTACTATTGTGTGGTTTTATTCAAATGTAGTTATTTGAAATATATTAGTTTTTGGGTTAATACCTATTTTCACCCCTGACATATGGGGTGTATTTGAAAAACCCCCCCTGCCAAAAAAAAAAGTTCCAATAGTTACCTTGACAAATTTTAAAAGTTTCATTTATTACCTTTAGGATGCCACATCACCTAAAAGGCTGATGTGGCTTATTTTTTTGTTAAATTTGTAATTTTTTGTTATTCCACGTCACATAATTCCCATTAAAATGACCAGAATGCCCTTAGCTCCATTTATCTTAAAATCCAACAACAGGCTCCTCAACAACAACAATCTCCTTGACATCTTCAACAACCTCTTGAGATTCCTTCTCTTCATCAAACACCAACCTCCTCTGACTAGAACCACTATGCGATAACCAAGATTCTTATCCTTCAACACCTGCAACAGCGACGCAACATTCACAACTGCATCAGACGTTGTAGACAAAGAGGAAGCTGAAGACAAAATTCGACGTTCTAGCGATTGGATTTGAAGTTTAAGTTCGGAAATCTCTCCGAGAAGCTCATCGCGTTCGTGGTTCCATCGAGTCTCCTCGCGAGTCCAGCGTTTCTCCTCGCGAAGCCAGCGCTGTTATTCATGGAGCCAGCAGTGGTCTTTGCGATCGGATTTGAGTTACTAGGGATTTGAATTTATAGGAGGGGAAACGAGGTTTGAGAAAAGGGAGGGTTTTGGTGGAAGCCATGGAGTAAGAGGCGACGGAACCGTCGCTGGAGGAGGCGACAATGAGAGAGTTAAGATTAGGGTTAGACGGACGATGGGTTTCAGTGAATCTGAAAATGGGTTTTCGTGAAGTTGAAAACGTGAAAGCTGAACATAGTGAATGTTGAAAATGGGTTTCACTGAAGTGTGAAAATGGGTTTAAAAAAAAAGGGTGAAAATAAAAATGGGTTTGAGGTTCACCGTGAATAGTTAGGAAAATGAGTGAAACATGGAGATTGTTGTTGTTGAAGATGAATGGAGCTAAGGGAATTCTGGTCATTTTAATGGGAATTATGTGACGTGGAATAACAAAAAATTACAAATTTAACAAAAAAAATAAGTCACGTCAGCCTTTTAGGTGATGTGGCATCCTAAAGGTAAAAAATGAAACTTTTAAAATTTGTCAAGGTAACTATTGGAACTTTTATTTTTTGGCAGGGGGGTTTTTCAAATACACCCCATATGTCAGGGGTGAAAATAGGTATTAACCCTTAGTTTTTCTCATCTTACATATCTGTTCTTTCGGTTTAATGCATATTCGTATTTTTGATAACGGATTGGGATAGTCGATTATCTATCTAGGATTATTTCTGTGCGCCATACTTAAAAAAACCATCACTAAATTTTAATAAGAAAAGTTCATTTGTGATATATTCACCCTCCCTATAGATCGTAGTGTATCGTCTAACACAGTAGGGTTGAGAGAAGCTCTATGTATCTATTTCTATGAGAAAAATCAGATCCCTTGGGCCTGGGCTTATAAAGCCAATAATTGGTTTTACCTCAGTTGCCCCAATAGAGACGTGGAGCAGGGAAGGTTCGTTCTCCTTGGATCACAGAGAAAAGGTTGTTCTCATTGATTGGCATCTTCAATCAGTTACTCTAGGGACACATCACCATCCATGTTTACAGGTGGGCGATGAAGGCAATTTGGGTGACCCAAACCTAATATGGGTGACTTACTAAGTAATCTGGGTGACCTAAGGGCATTGCTTCTAGGAGGAGGATGCTAGTGGGATTCTTTCTAAGCTTTAGTGCATTTGAGTTATTTTACACACTCATGGACCATATTCTTTTAAGCTTAATAAAATTATCCCAATGCACATTGCAAAGCAGGTACAATGAAATTTTCTTGTTATATTAAGATACCAAAACACTGGGTGAAAGTAAACTAGAAAAAAGTGGGAGAAGACCACACATCCAGCTAATGTTCCAAAGAGACCATATTTTTGTCTTCCATCATCTCATTAGTACGGACTTATTCTCGAGAGATAGTCCCCATGGAATAAAAATACTACATATATTACAAAGCATTTTTAAAAGAGTTGTGTGCAGTATAGTGACTTTCCACCAATGACTTGGCCTACTCCTTGATCAATGCAAGATACTCAAGACATGTCTAACATAGGTCATATTTAGCCTTCTACTAACCTTCCATGGACAAAATATTGGAACTACCTAATTGTCCACATACCAACGCGATCCAGCAAGGTAACCCATTCAAAATCATTGTAGAATTCTCCATAGAGCCTGGCCTTCCTAACTCTCTCTCTAGAATCAAGAGTTGCTTAGCGAACGACCCTTCCTATTGAAAAGAGACTAAAACCTATCAGAAAATAGGCACACATGAAGAGGAATATGATGTACATGTCATACTTATTGTATACCCTCTTATCTCTCTCAAGAACAAGCACTCCCAAGTCACAAGGATTACTCACCTCGGTGAAAGCTCTATACAAACCGCCTTCATATACAAAAGTAGAGGCGGTTTCTAACATCTCCTGATTCACCCACAATGACAAATTTCCCCCTTTCCTTATGAAGCATAGTAGGTGGAATCTTCATTATGAAGAATATTGTCAACACAAAAAGGTAAATATGAATAAAAAACATAATATGTAATGCCCCAGACTACTTTCAGGATTACTAATTGACCTCACAAACCAACACGAGTCTTTTCAGCATGCTTCGTCACATATTTTATGGAAAAATTTCCAGAAGATCGCCCATCCAAATACTACCCTGAGTCAATCACGTTTAACTATGAAGTTTTTATTTGTCAGACTACCAGAAAAAAAATCCATCTTGTTGGTATAAATAGTACTAATTAATCCTTATAAGCCTTCCTTCAACCATGCAGCCCCATACCTGCATAACCTCTGGATCCCTCTTATTCTGATGTGAATTTTGTTTTTTTTCTAGAAGCTTCCAGAAGCCGCTCATTGTCATGCCTCATGCACCAACGATCACTCCCTGTCCTCGTCGACCTCGATTGTTACATGCTCACAAATTTTTGCTTGTTTCATCCCTGAACCACGTCGTATTGGGAAAGGTCTTCTGATCTGATACAATTTGTAACGCCCCATACTACTTTCAGGATTACCGACTGAATCCACAAATTAACACGAGTCTTTTCAACAATGATTTTTTCCTCACTCACACGCTTTATGAGAAATTTTCCATAAGGTCACCCATCCAAATACTACTCCAACTCAAACACGCTTAACTATGAAATTCTTATTTATCAGACTCTTGAAAAGAAGATGCATCTTGTTGGTACAAGTAGTACCAATAAATCCTTATAAGTCTTTCTTCAATCATGCAGTCTCATACCAGTATAACCTCGGGATTCCTCTAATTTCAATGTGAATTTGGTTTTTTCCTAGAAGTTGTCATGATCCACCTATTGTCATGCCTCGTGCACATGCGACCACTCATCATCCTTATCGACCTAGGTTGTTACATAATACACACGCAAGAGTAAATGTTGAGTGCTATGATTAAACATTTCAATAATAAAAGTTTGGACGTTAGATATATCAAAAACCTAATCTCTTAAAATCCTAACAGAAAAGAAAGAGAAAGCAAAAAAAAGATATAGAATTTACCTTAAAAGAAATAGTTTATGTGCCTTAGATACCTCCAAATAAGATATACTATAGAAGCCTAATAAAAATATCAGGGCAAAAGAGCGCACAAGAAAGAGCAAAGTTGATGAAGCAAAATTACAAGAGCTTTTGCATTTTGCAAATGGCAAAAAGGGGAGAAACGGTACTTTAAGAACCCTTTATATGCCCCCAGTCATGGGGGACCGTATGATCTAGTGCGTTGGGAAATTTGAGAGGCACCACCAACAATTGAGATTTTATCGAAGATTGCTCAAAGCATTTGAGGTAGTTTGAGGAGAGGAAAAACAATTATTGACCAACATAAGGCCACACGTCAGAGACTCCCCGTGAAAAAGTTACCTATTACAAGAAAGACATTTAATGTGATTGTTCTCAATGAAAGTGACGTTTTATCAAGACTTGTCGCCTACTTCGACCGAGGAGTCGGGCTAGGGATGTACATGACAAACCCTCGCTTTGCAAAGTAGAGACAGAGGTTTAGGGACATCTGTTTTAGGCCGTTCGCAAGGCCTCAAGTGTGAGGCTCAAGAGGAACACCAAGCGCTAAAACGCATGGAATCACTCTCTAAGAACAAATAATCACGTCCTTCAAACACGTCTACTTCCGCCTGTTTAGATCCAACATCTATCCGTGCAACGCACCTCACCTCACACAAACTTTTTTAACTGCTTTAACTATATAAGGAGAAAAACTGGTTCTTCCTGATATTCAAATCAATTTTCACGTTTACATTAATTTCCATTCTCTTATTGAACTAGACGCTTAAATGTTATCCTTGCAAAACACTCGCATTTCATCGTACCGAAAACTTACTCCGATGTATGAAGGTATCATTTCACCTTTCATCGAAGATTCTCATTCCATAACGAAGTTAATCAAGTTGAAAACTCTGTTCTATACCATGATAAAACAAATCAGAGTTATATAAAATGTATAAAGAATTTATGGTTGGGGTTAAACCTGTATATTGTGCCACCGATGCCACCTGCAATTTAATTTTTAATTTGTTAAGAGAAACTAACTGTTGGTCGGCAACTTTGTTTTAATCACCACATTCTAAATCCTCCTGCACCAACAAAGCTACTACTGTATTCCAATACTATATAGTATTTGGTAAAAAAATATGCAATAGCAACAAAGTTTGTATATTTTAGTGGGGAATATGCAGAGAAAGTAAAATCAAGGTATACGATTCTGCTAACAAAGGCATGCCAATTTCTAGGAATCACTTTCTTTTCCACACAGTTTTTTTAAAGAAAAAACTTATATTCCTTTTGGGCGTGTGTTGGACACCTGCGTCCCATTAACACCAGGGATATATATATATATATATATATATATATATATATATATATATATATATATATATATATATATATATATATATATATATATATATATATATATATATATATATATATATATATATACCATTTGAGAATTTCTAGTATTGGTTTTTAGATTTGATTATAAACCCACTAAAGAATTAGGTTGTGTTTGTTTCAAGATTTAAAATTATATGACTTAGAAAAATATTTCTACAACTATTATTTTTAGGAATATTCTTTTGAATAATTATAAAATTTGTTTAATTTTAAATTATAAAGAAATATAATATAATAGTAGTAAGAAAGATAGTGGGAAGTTATAGTTATCTGAACTTATTCCTATGTGAATGTTTTGTTTTATTCCCACTCTTTATGTCTTGAAATAAAAATAGAAAACTTATGTGTAAGTAATATTCCTTAGAATAAAAAGTTTTTTGAAATAATTTTGTAAAATTTGAATCAAATATGAGAATATTATAATCTATAGCCATAATCTTAAAAATATGTATTGTAACCTTGAAACAAATACATCTTTAAATTTTGTTGAAGTTAAAGGTTTTCGATTAAGAAAATAAAAATAAAATATTTTATAAAATTTTCTCACAACTCTATGAACTATTTCAGTAACCAATGTCAAAACTAATATATAGTTTTTAATAGTTTAAGGTTTGAATCAATTGAAATTTTTTATTCATGGCATGACGTTTTTTTAGCAAGATATATTAAAAAAAGAATTAAAAGTTCTCAATTAAGAATTTTCAATTCCGATTACAAAGTAACTCGAGCAAAATAACTCGACAAAAGAGAGAAAAGAAATTATACAATAATTGCACTTACGATAAATAAATAAAAGGCTTTTTGCTAAACTCTTAAAAATTACAATTAGATTGTGTAATATCTCTAATATACGATCATCTTCATATTTCAAACAGTAGATAGTATGATGTGAACCACGTATTCGACACTCTATCGTAGCGATTTGTTATGATTTGCAAAGATTTTAAAACTATTGTCAAAATTCTTCATAGAGCATTTGATCTTCACTCAATGATCAAGAAATGAACGGACATTAAATCTTGAGATTAAGATTTTGTTTAGTAAAAATAACGGTTGGATGATAAGTTAACTTATAGCTGATAGCTTATGACTGATAACTGATGACTGGTAATTTATAGCTAATGACTCATGACTGACGACTTATAGTTGATAAGTTAGTTGAGGTGTTTGTTAAAATTAGCGGTTCAATTAGTTGATAAACTAAAATGACATAAAAGACATTTAGTATATAATTTTTTTTTTTAAATTAACATATTTTGTAAAGGGTAGTAGTGGATTTTAGATAAAATAATAAGAGTAAAAATGGAAGAAAATATGATAAGCTATAAGTTATAAGCTAAAACACTATTTGAAATAACGTTTGAAAAATAAGCTATAAATCAGTAAAATAAGCTATAAGCTTGTGATGAAAAGACTGTTACCAAACAAATCTTTTATTATCATATGAGCTCATAAGCTATAAGGTATAAACTATAAACTCAAAAAATATTTTACCAAACAGAGCCTATAATTTCAGACCCAGGAGCTTGAGGCTTTCAATATCACTTGTTAGAACTCGTTATGCATGCATGAATTGGTTATAAACATATCACTTATCATTCGTAACCAACTTAATTAACTAATTGATTACTTTGTGATTAAGTAGTTACTTATCAAATAAACAACACATCTAAATCGTTTCTTTGAATTGCATTCTAACATTAAACCTTTAAGATATATTAGACAAGATTTAAGTTATAGAACCACTAAAAATAAATAACAAATATAATACTGAGTGGATCTATCGAGTGGATCTGAAGTGTTAACCGACAGTTAATTTAAATTTGGTCGTATATTGTGGTTTGTAGTTGAATTATAGTGTCGTAGTCTAGCCTCAGGAATATGTACAAATATTTTGACGCATAAAATAGTAATCGTTAGTAGTGAGAGATTTTTTTTGTCAAGAAAAGTTTAAGTAAATTGAGCTCTGGAAACTCACCAGGATCTAGACAAATCTCAAGATATCCTCGTATCGGCAGCGAGAGTTGAACCCATAACCTAATAAGAGATATTTTTTATAAAAAGTATGTACCTTGTTTCCACCTATTCATTTTATTATAAGCTAGTTTAAGGGTTTTAAAGATTCAAAACCTTCCTGTGCTGAATAGTTGTTCAATGAAATATCTGGGTCAGGACAACCAGACCCACAGCCTAGCCCCTCCAAATACAGGGGGCCTCATAATTTTATTTCTTGGGCTTTAGAAGTTATCCAGTATAGTATTCATATAAAAAGCGAGTTAATTAAAGAGCAAGAAATGATTTATAGTCTAATGGTTTTGAAGCTCTTATTCATCTTAGTAGTGAGTGTTCGTTCCAGGCATCTATCATTTTCAATTTTTTTTCTTAATTTTATTTCAAAACTCATAAACCGCCAAAAATAAAAAGCAATTTTTTTTTCTTAATTTTATTTCAAAAACTGCAATTTTATTTCAAAACTCATAAACCGCCAAAAATAAAAAGGTACTATCCATTGTTAATCATTTCTTTAGTTTTATTTCTATTTTTAAAACATAAAATTTTAATAATATTAATATTTCACAAATAAATATTTTAAAAATTATTATTAGACCACCTCACCCATTATTAAACTTTAATGATAAAATATAACACAAATAACACAAAATAGTTTATAATAAATTATTATATAAATTATTATTAATTTATATATAGAAATATAAACTATTTTGTGTTATTTATGATCATATAATTTTAAATTCATAGATTTAAAATAATTTTAAAGAAGAGTTAGTCTAGTCTAGCGGGATATTTTTAAGGTTTTATACTTATTCTAGTTACAACTAAAGTAAAACATGATTTTTTTTTTTAATTCATTTCATTTTCTTTTATTAAAGACAGGTTTTTAAAATTGAAACATGACCTCCAAATTATTTCAGACGATATTAAGAATATGATATTTTTATGTTAGTTACACAGATAACAGACTAATTTTAATGTTGTTGATATTATTTACAATTTAAATAGATGATGTTTTTTTTAATTTATTTATTAAAGATCTATTTTTATTATTTGACCAGGACCTCTAATAAATACTAGGACCGATCCTGTGTGTCAATATATTATTCGTTTTGTGAGCTGAAACTCCCTTCGATATTCACCTTGATTAAGTGTTTTTTAAGGCAAGATAATGGTTTTGGATTGTGGCTGTGAATGTGATTGTGGTCACTGCAGTGCAGTTGTGGTTGTTGTCATGCGGTCGTTGCGACGTAAACTAATTTTTTTATAAACATAAATTATTATTTATTTTATGTTTCACATGTCTTCTATTTCCTATTTAAAGTTTCATATATATATATATATATATATATATATATAAAATGATGTAAATATAAAAGAAGTAAGACCAAATAATTTTTGTGAGTAATACATAATCTAGTCGTGACGTGATGTGGTATAATGCGGTTGTTGTGACATTATAATGCGATTTTTAGTGTGATTTACTATCACATTGAAATTGTGGCATGATGCGGATGCAAACACTAATAACCGCAATTGAATATATATTATGTATCGTGGTTCGCGATTTAAAATCAAAGGCAAGAATACGCATATTATGAGGCCCTAACATATTCTTCTCTTAAACATCTGTCTTTAGTTTGTTGATATCTTGACCTTGATCCAACAGCCCTTAATTTTTAGGGATTAAGCTATACGTCTGGAACAACACTAAACCATATTAAATTTACTAGCCAGCCCTGGCAGAAACAAAATCCTTATAGAATAAGTTGTTTTTCGCAAACACAAGCGGACAAGGCACATGATGCCAACCCAACCATAACACCTCATTGACCAAAATTGAATTTTATTACCTTCCTTCTGCAAATTTGAGTAAGTTATAGTCTAGCTAGCCAATTTAACGTCCCTTTTTATTACAAACTATTATTGAATCTGGCCTGCAACAACCTTCAAATATTCACGGTCTTCCACCTAGCACAGTACCAATTGTAATAAAATACTATAGGACTGCAAATGCTAATTAACTTCCACCCACCCACTAATTTTTTACTTGTCTAAATTAACAAGTTACGCCAATATGCATTTAATTTTGTAATAACTTACTAATTTACACACAATGAATCTAATTTAATAAACTCATAGGATTATAGACAGAATTTTGTTAAACAATTAATAAAGTTTGATCTTGATCAAGGGATTGTTTCATCTAGGGATCCAACTTACTCTTTTTCATCTACCATATTCTTAGACTAGTATCTCAATCACATTCTTCACATGAAAGGTCTTTGGATTTTTAAAAATATAGACAATGCATGAAAAACCATCCATAAGGCACATGGAAGAATTAATCAGGCACATTATATATAATTCATCAAGAAGGAATTGAAAGAAATACTGAAAAGAAAGATTTAAAAAAGAAAGCAGAAAGATGTTTTCTTTTATAAAGAAAGAAAGAAAAAAGAAAAGAAAAGATAGGAATAAAATAGAATCTAATTCTACAGAATTATATGCTCCAACTACTATCCTATCCTCCTCCATCAATGAATGTATTCCACTCAAAACAAACTTATCTATTAATTACTGAAAGTGATAGAAAGCTGAGACATGTGAAGGTTATCATGTTAGATCTACTACCCTAAAACAAATTTATGGAAGAACAATATATACCATACCATATAAAAAATAATAATTTGATTTGTATAGAAGACGAAATCTCAAACATATATATATAGGTGCATACATATTTACGTATCTTAGAGTCTAAGGAGTTGTCAACGAAACCCTAGGAAAAAGGATATGATATGATCACAAACTCTAGTTAGCAGATCATATAAATATAAATATACAGAAACAGAAACATGATCAGACTCATGCATAATTAATTAATTAATTAATGATGTGAATTTCAGATCCAATGATGATGGACAAGATCCAAAAATAGATGTAAATCTAGAATTAGTAGAACTCAAAAAACTAATGATGGTTACCTTTTTCATCTAGCTGTTGAGCTGTTGATGAGAAGTGAAGACAAGACAAGGGCATGTGATGTGAGTTAGTCAAATCTCTTCATCATTATTAAAGAGATCTGATCCACCATAGAAGAAGTTAAACAAACTTGTAGAAGGAAGGTGTAATTGAGGGGAATGAAGCCTGGTCCGAGAAAGAGATAGTAGCAAACTCAAACCATATGATATCATTATCAGTAATAGAAGTTTGTGTGAAATGAAGGTCCTTGGACCAGGCAGCATTCCCCACAAAAGATCAGAACTTCCATATATGTATATTATGATCTGATTCTGATCTCATGTGTTATACGCTAGGTTTGATTGAATTCCTTTGAAGAATGGATGGTTATAATAAGAAAATATTGCAATGATGAAGATAATCATTATTTTGGTTTTAGAAAAGTAAAAGTAAAAGCTACTCCTCACACTCACTCAGAGAGAGAGAATTAATAAGGAATGGGGTCTGGCGGTCGTGGACATTTCTGGAACACAGCTGTAGTTGTTGGGTGAGACTTAATGCTGGATTTTCTTATATTTATAAAAAGAAAAAGGTTAACAAATTCATAAAAAGGCTTATAAAAGATACTAGTTCTTGTGTATTTATTATATTTTTTTAAAAGTTTAAAAATTGTTACTTATGTTTGTCACACATTCTTTATTTTCAAGGTTTAAAATAATTTTGACTACTATAAAATATATCATCGGTAACACTGTATTACAATAACCGTGGAAACAATTGTAATAATAATTTACTTTTCCATACCTAAACTTTTTATTATTTTATTAAATGATATTTCATCACGGTATGTAATAACAACTATTGTAATAAATAAAAAGTTATTTGTTTTAATTCTCGGTACTAACAATTTTATATTTTTTTATTACAAAAATGGAGCTTCTTATACTCTTATAAATATATTAAAATTAAAATACTTATTACTACTACGGTTATTATAAAAAAACTGTTGTGGATCGTGTTGATATTATAATTTCTTGTGTCGAAGCAGCATGTTGCTCGACGGAAGGAAGGTTGTGTCAAAATTTATGTGTGTGTGAGGTTGTTTAGCAGTCAAACTATCAAAAGGAGTTGCCTCAACATGACTTCTACTTATGCCTATTTTGTAGTGTTAGCAAATTACGTGTTTTGGACTTTTGTATTTTGGGCTTTAGCTCAGGAGCAAGAAAGTTCAATTATAAATAGAAGGAGTAATCTCTATTTTTGTAACCAACTTGTATTCACGGAATTTTGCATTTGCAAAGTGAATAAGATTTTCCACAATTTGTGGACAGAAAGAATCTCTGTAGAAATCATCTTCTATTCTCCTTTATTTTCATAAATCCTAATTTTTTCTCATTCACTATGCCAAACAAGGGATTAGACAGCGTTTCTTTAGGTCTTTAACAGCGCTTAGGTTACTCTAAAAGCGTTGCTATAGATACTTTTTAGGCAGCGCTTTTTCTAGAAAAGCGCTGCTATAGGTACCCTCTTTAGCAGCGCTTTCACTTTAGACAGCGCTTTTAAAAAAAAATTAATGTGGAGCTTTAGAAAGCGCTTGGTAAAAGCGTTGCTATAGATACCCTTTAGGCAGTGCTTTTTCCTGAAAAGCGTTGCTATAGATACCCTTTTTAGCAGCGCTTTACTTTATGCAGCACTTTTTTATTTACCCTTTAGCAGCGCTTTTCTATTGCCCCCTATAGCAGCGGTTTTTCATCCACTTTAGACAGCGCTTCTCATTAAAAGTGTTGTATCCCCCCCCCCCTTTAGCAGCGCTTTTCGTAATTAATTTGTTAATATAATTTTTTTTCATTTAAAACAAAATGTTGCCTATCAGATTTAATTTCACCATTTTTGCACCAGATTTTTATCAAAATTTGTACCTTCAATATAACATTTTAAACAATAACAACATCAATATACAACAATGAAACAATATTACAACAACGTCAATATACATCTTCAATCCTTTTTTGCACAATATATACAACAATGAAACAACAACAACATTAATATATACAACAATGAAACAAAATCAACAATGAATTACAAAATAACTTTATCTTCTACATGGATCTGCACCTATATAACCTGAAACAAAATCAAAAAATCGAAATTCATATAAGTTACCAAATAACAACAATAATATTGTAACACAACTATAACGACATATATTATATTCTTAAAACTCAAAGTTATACCTTATAATAAAATTCTCAACTCCATAACAAATTGGCATCAATCCTCCATAAGTTCATCCAATTGATCTTTTGAGTAATAAGCACACTTGAATTCATCAAATTACTACATAATAATATAACATAGTATGATTTACTTAAAACACTAAGTCATTTTATGAGAAATATTAAAATAATTCCTAAGTTAGAAATTAATACCGTGGATGGAATCTCTAATCGGTCCAAAAGAAGAGTTTCTTTCATAAACCTCAACATAAAATAACCGCAATCTGCACAATTGCACTGACGAGGACACTACACATGGAAAGAAAATACGGATATACATCAAGATATACACCTTAACTTGTTTTATCAAGTATCATCGCTATATAATCAAAATTGTGAAAATATATACCTCCACTTTGATCCAAGAAATATTGTTGACTCTACTCCTTGGTACTTGAATATCTCTTTGTGCTCGAAAACTTTGTAGAATGCTATAATAAAATAATAACGAATATTTAGAACTATCGCACATAAATAATTAATTCCAAATTTATAATTCCTAATAT
Source organism: Vicia sativa (assembly GCA_021764765.1). Taxonomy (NCBI): domain Eukaryota; kingdom Viridiplantae; phylum Streptophyta; class Magnoliopsida; order Fabales; family Fabaceae; genus Vicia; species Vicia sativa. The sequence goes on from CM038794.1 coordinate 213,353,320, forward strand.
CTAATTCCATAATCAATTGAGTAAATAAAATGACAAATATATAATTTTATTGAAAATGAAAGAATATATAACATTTTACTATAAAATTCTATATAATAATTGTTTAATACTCTTTTAGCTATCAGAATTTTGCTAAGTGCTAGCTATCAAAAGTTTGCTAAGTGCTAGCTATTAGAAGTTTGCTAAGTGTTAGCTATCCGAATGCAAACTTCTGATAGCTAGCACTTAGCGAATTTCTGATAGCAGCACTTAGCAAACTTATGATAGCTAGCACTTAGCAAACTTCTAATAGCTAGCACTTATCAAACTTCTAATAACTAGCACTTAGCAAACTTAGTGAACTTCTGATAGCTAGCACTTAGCAAACTTCTGATATCAAGCACTTAGCAAACTTCTAATAGCTAGCACTTAGCAAACTTAGCAAACTTCTAATAGCTAGCACTTAACAAACTTCTGATAGCTAGCACTTAGCAAACTTCTAATAGCTAACACTTAGCAAAATTCTAATAGCTAGCTCTTAGCAAACTTCTAATAGCTAGCACTTAGCAAACTTAGCAAACTTCTGATAGCTAGCACTTAGCAAACTTCTGATAGCAGCACTTAACAAACTTCTGATAGCTAGCACTTAGCAAACTTCTAATAGCTAGCACTTAGCAAACTTAGCAAACTTCTAATAGCTAGCACTTAGCAAACTTCTAATAGCTAACACTTAGCAAACTTTTAGTAGCTATCACTTAGCAAACTTCTAATAGCTAGCACTTAGCAAACTTCTAATAGCTAGCACTTAGCAAACTTCTGATAGCTAGCACTTAGCAAATTTCTAATAGCTAGCACTTAGCAAACTTCTAATAGCTAGCACTTAGCAAACTTCTAATAGCTAGCACTTAACAAACTTCTAATCAACGATCTTGTTCAAATAATGTTGTTACCTCCAATAAAAGTAATTCAACGTAGTAAAGAAGGATCTAAACTATAATGAAAATGCATATGTTGTAATGTTAAGAATAAGGCTTGTGGCATCTAAACATGGTTTATGAGATAATTTGTCCATCATACACAAAGTGACTTTAATTTGTCAAAAGGAATTATACAAATATATATTAATTTATGTGAGAAAGTCTTGTGCAATTCAACATTTTTGAGAAAACAATTTTATATAATGCTTCAATATATAAGAACTACAATCTTATTTTTCAACCAGCATTCCTCAATTAAACCACGTCACATGAAAATTAAGTCCAGATACTCCATCTTAGAATATGTTTGGTTTTTGGTTTAATTTTCTAGACCTCCTTTTCTCTTTTCATGTGTGCAAAGGCAGCAACACATCATAGTAAACCCCACCCGGCAACTACTAATTTGGGAGAAAATTGTATAGTATACAAAGTAGTAAATGAAAGTCCTGCCTTGATATGTAGAGAATTTGGCCATGAAATACTATATAGAAAGAAACAACATAGCATAATAATTGTAGCATAATCTATATTCAGAAACCCACTGACTCCCACTACCATAAGAAATTCATAAATTTCTTAATTAAGCAGATAAGATGGACAAAAATACCTTTAGTAGGTCAAACACCTTCTCGCAATACATTTCTGCTGAAGAGTGGCACCTTTCTGCTGTACTTTATCAGGATGAATGCACAAAGTAGCTTTCCTATAAGCTTTCTTAACAGCAGTGGTTGTAACCAAATCTGTTAAAACCAACCAGTTGTCAACCACATTCAGGCCATAGCACCTGATCATCATTCATGGAGGAAACAAATTAATATAATTGACACGTTCTCCGGTCAAGAAATAGTTCACACAAATTCAGAATAATAATAAGAATACTAACACCGATGTTACACAAAACTAAGGCACTGAATTGGCTCATTCAAACACCAATGCATGGTCCATGAAGATTACTGTCCACCACTGGACCACTTATAATATGTTTTGGATATATTTCTGTTTTGTCCACTTGCAATATTTAACTCTTAAATACCATACCAAGCAAATGTAAGAAGTATACTATATAAGGACCAAACAGAATTTCCTATATTCATGTGGTTTGAGAGTGTTTCACTTAGATAGTTAAATGCACTTGGGGAAAGATTAAATATAGTTCATGAGAAATCGTAAAAACCAACCTGACTAATGAATCGGTTAAAAAAAGAGTTTTGGAGATCCTGGTGTGTGGATTGATTCGTGCAAAGCCTTGGTTATTGTTTTAAGATTGAATATTTCAATAATTCAGAATTGCTGCAAGCATATATTAACAATGAATGTGATTAAAACACGAACACTATATTTCACCTATATTTCTTCATTCCTCATCACATCATAACATATAAACAGTAAGACACGAGAATAAGGGAGGTTCGAATGTTACCGAATCGTAGCTTTGAGCAAAAGATTGCTTTCGCCGGAATGTTGAAATATGACTGTTGTGAAGCGTGTTGATGTACGCTTGATAGAGGTTAGGGCGGCGGGTCGAGCAAGTCAGAGAAAGTACTGCGTGTTGATGTGTGTTTGATGGAGGTTGGAGTTATGAGCTTTGAGAGGGAGAGAGTTTACAGAGGAAGATGTTTGTGGGTATCGGTTCAATGAGAAGGAGTATTTGCAATCTGAGAAGGAAGCTGGGAGAGGGAACGACAATTTTCGGTGGAGGGTGCGAAAAAGGGTGAGGCGGATAGAATAGAAAATGATGGAAGCTGGTGATGGCAGACACGGAAGGGAGAAGGAAACGATGGGAAGGAGAAGACATTGAAGTATGGAAGCTGGTGATGGCAGAGACGGAACGCAGAAGGAAACGAAGGGAAGGAGAAGAAGATTTGGTTTTCAGGGGTTTATGAATTTTGTTTTCAGAGGGAACATTATATATTTTTTAATTTTAAATTTAAATGGCCTAAGGCAGCGCTTTTGAAAAGCGTTGTCTAATATTCCCCTTTAGCAGCGCTTTTACATGGCCCTTTAGCAACGCTTTTGAATATGCCCCTTTAGCAGCGTTTTATACATGCCCTTTAGCAGCGCTTTTCAAAAGTGCTGTCAAAGGTGGTCCTATAGTAGCCTTTTTACAAGTGCTGTCTAAGGTTTCCCTTTTAGAAGCGCTTTCTACATGGCCTTTAGCAGCGCTTTTTAAAAGCGCTGTCTAAGGTGGTCCTTTTAGCAGCGCTTTTTGTAATCGCTGTCAAAGGTACCCCTTTTAGCAGCGCTGTTACACATTTTTGTATATAATTTTCGTGTTTTTTTTTAATTTAACTTATAGTAGTGCTTTTGGGGAAAAGCGTTGTCTAAGGTGTGTTGCCTAAAACCCTTTTTGGCGTAGTGATTATTATTGTGTATCGATAACAATCTTGTTCATCAAAATTGATTAAAATCCTTCATAGATTTTGGTGGATTTTCAACATCTAGTATCAAGAGCTCCGGTTGAGCGATTCAATGGAAGAAATCACAATGGAAATGAATATCCAAACAGACAATTTTCAACAAGTCTTCCAATTCTTAAAGTTGATAATTATGGGAGTAAGTGCAAGCAAATGAATGTTGTGTTTTGTTATCCAGATCTTTGGGATCTTGTGAAAGAATGGTTAGAACCGGTTGTAGAAGAACCAACAGATGAAGAAGAGGTTGCACACAAAGAATTAAAGAAGAAGAATTATAAAGCTCTCTTTATAATTCATTAATGTTTGAGTCCATAAAATTTCTAAGAGGTTAGTGATGTAGAATCTGCAAAAGAAGCTTGGGAAATTTTAGAAAAGTCTTTTGGAGGTGAAGAAAATGTGAGGTTACAAACTCACAAAAGAAATGGAACAAAGTGAAAGCATAACAGATTTCTTCACTAGGGTTACGAAGCTGGTGAATTAAATCAAGGTATGTGGAGAAGTGTTGACAACAAGATCAGTTTTCGCAAAGACCTTGAGCTCATTAGCTCTGAAGTTCGGCCTTGTGGTGGTAGTCATAAGAGAGTCGAAGAATTTGTCGATATTGACAAAATAATAGCTTCAAGGAACGCTTGAATATCATGAACAAAGAATGGTTGAAAGAGCTACGGGTAAGTCCAAGAGTGATGTGGCTTTGCATGCTCAGTCGACAAGAGAAAAAGAAAGGAAACAAAGAGTGGTTGGAAAACAAAGGTAGAAGAGGCTACAACAATTCGACCGGTAGAGGAAATCGGCAAGTAGGAATAGATTATGTTGAATCAGAGAAGACTCGTATATCAGGGCAACCAAAGAGGTGGTGCTGGAGGTAGAGGAAGAGATGATGGTGAAAAACCTGACAAGAGTCACATTTAGTGTTTCAATTGTTAGAAGTATGGTCATTATTCTAGTGATTATCCAGGAAAACGAAAGAATCAAGACAATGATGCAAAGTTTGAAAAGCGTGAAGAAGAAGATATGATGATGATGATGGTCACAACAAGATATGAAGAGAGATTTGAGGATAAATGGTCCTTGGGTTTAGGATGCTTATCACTCATGTCTGAAAGAAAAAATTGATTTGTCAACATAAAGCCCTCAATGAGTAACATGGTGAAAATTGAGTAAATGGTGAAAAAATGGTGAAATTTTGAGTAAATGGTGAAAAATGAGAAATGATAAAAAAATTTGAAAGTAAGTGACATAATTCTATTTTATTTTTTATCAGTCAACATTTTGTGTGTATAATTTACAACATATTTAGGAATAAATTTCTCAATGTTGTCAGTCAAGCAAAACAATGTTGTTTTCTTTTATTGACAACATTGAAAGGTTATTCCAAAAATACAACATCAACAGCATTATGTGAGATAGATTACAAGAAATACAACAACATCAACAACATTATGCTGGAAAATATTTTGGTCAATATTGAAGAACATTAAAGATTTTTCATGTATGACGATCCATCCTACAAGAATGAGGCATATAAGTTTGGGGCGACTACATATAAGTTAGGTTTAGGGTCAAATATGTTTAACAAGTGGTTTTACATAAGGAAATCAAAGAGATAGATCATTTAATTTACACTTATAAATAAAACCATAAACTGCAATAGCCAGGATTTGAAGTGTGTCCTGACTTATTTTTTTCCTCAGTGTTATTAAAAATAGAGGGCATATGTCATTTTTATTTTAAAGAATAAATAAAAGATGGCGCGCCTTGACGTTATACCTCTGCTTTATTTTGGCTGACGTAAATTTTTTGTCATGAAATGTATTATTTGTAGTAGTTTGGTTTAAGTTTATTGGGAAAAACAATACAAGAAGTATGAAGCTATTGTGGAAGCTTCACTCGCCTTGTTTTTTTCTCCATATCAACATAAAGTAGATCAACTTTAGTTCATTTTGAGATAAGTATATCATTTCTTTGTTTTCATTTTTCCAAGAATTTTTGCAATAAAAGGTACATTTGTGAAACATTTTATGAGTTTATATGTTGTTGTTGTTTTATTGGTAAATGCTATTGTATATTTTTGTTGTTGATAAATGTTTCTTACAAAAAAAAACCTTCTTGCGATTTAACAATGTTTTGTTTTTGGAATCTTGCATCATTAATTTTTTATGTAGATTGACAAAAGATCTAGTTGTGTTTATTACATCGTATGTAGATTACTTGTTTTACTAACCCTCCGTAGAACATGCATTCTTTTGAATTGAGTTAGAAAATAATTATCTAAAAATTAAGTTATATTTGAAAACTAACTTAGATCAATCAATGTTTTTCAAATTGCATGCATCTCGTAATTCATCTCCCGCCCTTTAACATATAGAATTTAATTCAATAATCTAAGATCTTCATAGAAATGATTCATTATCTTCTATTTTAGTTTGAAAAGTATCAATTTGTTTACTAATTATGATTCACGGTCGTCACTATCATCATCATTATTATTTTAAATGAAGGTGATGATTGTTATAAAGGAGCTGATGATGACGAATCTGAATTAATCAACAAATTGATATTTTTCAAAATAAACAAGAGAACGAACCATTTCTATGAAGAACTTAGGTCATTGAACCAAATTTTATATGTTAAAGAGCGAGAGATGAGTTACGAGATGCATGAAATTTAAAAAATAATGGTTTGTTTAAGTTGTTCTTCTACATTAAATTAAATAGTTGTATGTTTAGTGAGGTGAAGGGAAAAAAATGAAATCAATATATTTTATAATAAACTCATGTATACATCCACAACAGTTATCTTTTATAATCGTGGTGAAATATCAATTTTATTATAATTAAATTGCGGCTGCTAGGTTTTCAAACACAAACACACACACGCACATGTATGCGTGTGTATATATATATATATATATATATATATATATATATATATATATATATATATATCACAACCGTTGTCATATGTATTTTCTGTAGTAGTTATTTTTGGAAATATGGTATTGAAAATATGGAAATATGGTATTTGAATCAAGTTTAAAAAATTATTCTTAGGTATTTTTTATTCTCACATATCTTAATTACACATGGTTCTTCTATTTTTCTTGTAAGGCTTAGAGAGTTGAAATATAACATTCTTATGGTAATAAGTTCAACCAACTATAATTTCACACTATCACTCGCATTTACTATTATAAATCAATTTCACAATTATATCTTGGAATAATATTTTCAAGAGTAATAATTCTGAGAGTAGCAATAATAATATAATCTTAAACCTTAAAACAATCGCACCTTTATAGTAAGATTTTTGAAGCATCTCTAACACAAGAGTTTTAGTTGGTTTTTTAATTAAAATGATGGGTTGTATTTATAACACACTAGACACTCAAAACAAATTTAAAATAAATTGTCTAAAACTAAATTGATATACCTGCTGGGATATATAACATACCCCCAAGAATATTCTTAAAGTAGTGTGTCTAACTAAAACTGATATACCCGCTCAGGTCTATGATATACCCCTCCCAGGTATGTTCTAAAAGAAAATTGAACTAACTATAATACCCTTCCTAATTCTTATTTGGCATGCTTCTTATTCCCTTTTACTTCAAAATCAGATCAGTTCTTCACATAAACTCATTCCTTTAAAAGTCCATTGAAGAATGAAGACTTCACATCAAGTTGGTGTATCTTCTAACCTTTGTAGGTTGTTAAGCCCACAATCAGTTGGATTGTTCCAAGCCCTTTTTGTACTTGGAAATTTCATAATCTAGTTTCAATTTCAGATTCTAAATCCACCTTACATTAATTGCTTTATTTCATGGGTTCTCAACCAACTTTCATGTTTCATTTTTCTCAATGGCCTTGAGTTCCTCAATCATCGAAGCTTTCCAATTCTCATCCTATAAGACTTACACATGATTATTTGGTTCCTCAATTACTCAAGTGTTCCAATACCTAGGGGTCATAATGAGGATATCTCCTTAAAGACATTTGAAATATTGGGCATTAAGGGTGCAAATATATAAGAAACTGAAGCATTCATTTTTACACTTTTGATATAGATGAAAGAATGATCAGAAGTCGAGGCTAATACGATAAACTTTTGCATTGCTACGCATAAGAAATGGCTTGGGGGAAACTATTCTAGACCGACCATATTGATCCCCGACCGACCCACTGAAAGAGTTTTGATCCTTCCAAAACCTTCTCCTTGTACTAAACTACTATATGAATAAGCACATGAGATCCAAAGTCCAAATACATCTAACGGTTCTTGCCTATTCATGCCTAGCAAATAGTGGGTTGTTATTTTCTCTCTACTATATATAGAGAACGAGTCAATTTTACTACAAGAAAAACCTTATTTAGCCAGAGGATAAACTCCTCTTTGAATTTATTATATTGTCAGGTGATCAACCCCTCACAAGGCACAAAACAAACCAAAATAAATTTAATAGAACTTTAGTGTGGAGACTCCCCTCTCAAATGCAATGGGGAAATTTCAAATTTTGAACTTCTGCATTGCGAGGGGCTCAGAAAAAGCGCGTCACAATAGTTGAAATTTTTTCAAGGACTAACACCTTGAAAAACTACATGGCAATTTGCCAAGGGCTTCCCCTATCCAAAAAGAAACTCTCCACACACAATTCCATCAGTGTTCAGTATATCAGTCCGTGCATTTATTACTTGTCAATTTGCTAGGGACTAACCACCTTACAAACTACCACCATTTATATCCACTTGCACCTTTCCTCTTCTCACTTTAGTTTTACAACTTCTTCAACTTTTTTTTCTCTCTCAACATTTTTCCATTTCATCACTTTTCTCTCTCAATACTTTCATAACTCTAATTTCATCCATTTTCTTCTACCCATTCCATAAACAAATCTTGAAGGTAAATTTTTATGTTTTTATTTATTGTCTTTTTGTTTGTATATTTATGTTTATATTTAATCTCTAACCACCATTTTTTTTCTTCATATTTTGTTTTTATGTATCATATTTTGTTTATATATATTCAAAAACTCAAAATACTCTAGTAATTTTTGTGAAATGGATAATATTTTACAGAATTAATATGGTAAAAATATAGAATCTGTGAGGATGGCAAGTATAAGTGGGTAGTGGCCCGAAAAATTTGAGTCCAAAAAGTCTTAAAGAATCAAATATATTGGGCCTACTGTCGGTATAGCTCAATAAGCCCATTTGTTATCATGAGTTTTTAATAGTAGTAATCCAACACATATACCTCTAAGAATGAGGACATGAGGCATTTCACGAGTAATTAATAACCTACAAAAACATTTCGACTCTGGAGTGATAGAAATTTTAATACTGAAAACAAAATAAACAGTAACATTTTTGCAAATAATCCAATTATTTTTGTATAAAAAAAATCAAGTTATTTACATAAAAAATATTACAAGTCCGGTTTCAAATTACATTAGATGAGGATTTTTTAGTGGGTTTAAATAGAATTCTTTGAATCATTGACAATACATTTATAGTTAAAAGTATATTAATCATAAGTATTCTTTTATAATTCTTCACAAAATTATACTCTTAAAAAAAAGTGTGGCATTGTGTAATTTAATGGAAATATGTGTCTAAGGAGATGTGTAATTGAGGCATTCGTTTCTTTTTAAGTACTTTTTTAAAATAAAAATATTTAATTGTCATTTTTAAAATTCAAAATAATTTTAATTATTATCAAAATTGCGTATAAAAAATAAATTAAGATGACAAATAATTAAAACTATTATAAATAAAATAAAAATTATTACTTAAAAAGAAATAACAATTATAAAGTAACAAGAACGAAAGATGGAAATAAGCAATATTACAAACTGAGATCACATTTTTTAGAGAAAAAACTAAAAATATGGGATAAGATTTATTACCGATCCGGTTTGGCTGCCTTTAGCGCACGAAAAGCACATATCTTTCTCTTCTTTATTTTTACTTTCGCACCGATTCCAATCTACAACGTAAATCAACTAATCCGACTCACTTTCGTACCGGTTTAAACATATCATTCTCTCTTTCTCTCGCCTATAACTCTCTCATCTTGCATAAGTTGCCTAAAGTTACCAAAAAGCACCATAACTAAAGTCATACAAGTTTTCCCCGTATATTACATGTGTTTAGTACTGAGAGAGATACATGTTATAAGCAATTTAGGAAAATTAAAATCTTTATGATATATTGAAACTTTCTTTTTATCCAATAGATTTTCTCACACTTTATTTTTCGGTTCTATAATGTAGAATAAATTGATTTATATTGGATGAAGAGGTTTATTTATCTTTATGATTAATTCTAGTCATTGCTTCAAATTCTAACTTAATCTATTTGTCGAGGGGAACATTAAAGGAATCTAAATCAACATAATAATGATATTCATTATTATAAAATCGGTTTTAAAGAAATAAGAAAAACGTGTTCATGAAAAACTCTCTCTTGTGCAAATAATAAGCTGTTTATATATATATATATATATATAGATATATATATATATAGAGAGAGAGAGAGGAGGAGGGATCAAATTACACCCGAAGACTTACATCATGAGTTATATTGCAAACGCTACTGATTAATATTTTTAATCAACGTTGATTGAAATATCATATAGATCATACTATAAGTTTGAGATTAATCTATAATGATTTACTATACGATCAAGATATCCAAAGATTAACGCCAAAATGGACTTTCACATGACGTTAATTTTGATGTAGTTCAATGACATAGTAAATCATTATAGATTAATCTCAAACTTTATAGGTATGATCTATATGATGGTATGTTTCAATCCAACGGTTGATTTTAAAAACGTTAATCCGGTGACGCTTGAGCGAGTAACTCACGTGTAACTCTTCGGTGTAATTTGATCCTCTATGAGGATCATCAAGAGTTACATCGGAGTTACACGCCACACTGATTAACGAAATCAACCGCTGGATTGAAATATATCAATAGATCATACTTAAAGTTTGAGATTAATCTATAATGATTTACTATACGATCAAGATATCCAAAGATTAATGTTAAAATGGACTTCATATAACGTTAATTTTGATGTAGTTCAATGATATAGTAAATCATTATAGATTAATCTCAAACTTTATAGGTATGATCTATATGATGGTATGTTTCAATCCAACGGTTGATTTTAAAAAACGTTAATCCGAAGTGACGTTTTTGAGCGAGTGTAACTCATGGTGTAACTCTTCGGTGTAATTTGATCCTCCTATATGAGGATCAATACACCGAGAGTTACATCGATTACACCGCCAATGTCACTGATTAATATTTTTAATCAACCGCTGATTGAAATGTCATCATATAGATCATACCTATCAAGTTTGAGATTAATCTATAATGATTTACTATACGATCAAGATATCCAAAGAGTAACGTTAAAATGGACTTTCATATAACGTTAATTTTGATGTAGTTCAATGATATAGTAAATCATTATAGATTAATCTCAAACTTTATAGGTATGATCTATATGATGGTATGTTTCAATCCAACGGTTGATTTTAAAAACGTTAATCCGGTGACGCTGAGCGAGTGTAACTCATGGTGTAACTCTCGGTGTAATTTGATCCTCCTATAGGAGGATCAATACCCGATTACACCGGATTTACACCGCCAAAATGTCACCGATTATTTTTTAAATCAATCGTTGGATTGAACATATCATCAGATCATATAAAGTTTGAGATTAATCTATAATGATTTACTATACGATCAAGATATCCAAAGATTAACGTTAAAATGGACTTTCATATAACGTTAATTTTGATGTAGTTCAATGATATAGTAAATCATTATAGATTAATCTCAAACTTTATAGGTATGATCTATATGATGGTATGTTTCAATCCAACGGTTGATTTTAAAAACGTTAATCCGGTGACGCTTGAGCGAGTGTAACTCATGGTGTAACTCTTCGTGTAATTTGATCCTCCTATATGAGGAGGATCAATAGAAGAGTTACATCGATCGCCGTGTCACTGATTAATATTTTAATCAATCGCTGGATTGAACATGTCATCATATAGATCATACTATTTGAGATTAATCTATAATGATTTACTATACGATCAAGATATCCAAAGAGTAACGTTAAAATGGACTTTCATATAACGTTAATTTTGATGTAGTTCAATGATATAGTAAATCATTATAGATTAATCTCAAACTTTATAGGTATGATCTATATGATGGTATGTTTCAATCCAACGGTTGATTTTAAAAAACGTTAATCCGAAGTGACGTTTTTGAGCGAGTGTAACTCATGGTGTAACTCTTCGGGTGTAATTTGATCCTCCTATATGAGGAGGATCATTACATGAGTTCACATCAAAATGTCACTGATTATTTTTTTAACCGTTGATTGAAATATCATATAGATCATATTAAAGTTTGAGATTAATCTATAATGATTTACTATACGATCAAGATATCCAAAGATTAACGTTAAAATGGACTTTCATATAACGTTAATTTTGATGTAGTTCAATGATATAGTAAATCATTATAGATTAATCTCAAACTTTATAGGTATGATCTATATGATGGTATGTTTCAATCCAACGGTTGATTTTAAAAAACGTTAATCCGAAGTGACATTTTTGAGCGAGTGTAACTCATGGTGTAACTCTTCGGGTGTAATTTGATCCCTCCTATATATGAGGAATAAGAGGTGTAGGTTTCCTCTGGTGCACTATCTGACCAAGTTCCAAGTCTAGATATTGTTGCTGTCGGGGAAAAGGGGAATTGTTGAGATATATCTTGTTGGGGATAAATACCTCGGCTGGGGATGAGATGTTACTGCTCATAGACAGGCGTAATCTGGTTAAGTTGAGTGGAATCATTGCTTGGGGACCGACGCATACTCCACTGGGGAAGGTTTGTAATGAATGACATTTCTGTGGGGATCACGCTCTATGGGCGAAGTGCATTGGTGACTTTCGTCGTCATCCCAATTCCTGAAGCCTGTAGTAATTACTTTGCTATGTTCTCTTTTCGCATGTTTGTGACTAGATTTTTATTGTTAGATGCATATAATCATTCAAAGAAAACATTGGACTTTATGCAAACAACAACGGTAAAGAGAAAGAAACTTGTATTTATTTGAAATGTGGCATATGGCCAAGTAGTTTGTATACAAGAAAGGTAAAAATCTATGCAGAAACAATCTCGTTAAGTTCCAACTATGCTAGTACTCATATATTTTAACTATCTCATCTCCTTGCTGTCAGTAGAAAGTGAGTGAATTGATTTTCTCCATTTGAATCTTGAACGCTGATACTAGTCTGGAAGTAGATAGGTGACCTGGACGAGACATAGTCGTACGCTTAAATCCCTAACTTTTGCCTAGACCGCCTTTCGGTTTTCACCAATGATACCTTTTGCCCAAGCCGCCTTTTCGTGTTTTCGACTGCGGTGTACATTTTTTGTATATATCCTTAACTTTTGCCCGAACCCTTTGGTTCGCCAGATGCCCTTGTTTTTGCCTAGGTCACCGACCTAGCGGTCTCTTTATGCGTAGTATTTTTGACTATGTCGCATTCTGTGGGAAGTCTTCACCATCCATGGTGCTAAGTATCATAGTCTACCGGAAAATACTGTCTTGACTACAAACGGTCCTCGAGGTGGGAGTCCATTTGCCCTCGGATCACCTTGTGGAAGAATGATGCGCTTGACTACTAGATCACCGACTTGGTAGACTCGGTGTTTGACCTTCTTGTTAAATGCTCGATCATTCGCTCGATAGATCCGTCCATGGCGATAGATGCGAGTCGCTTCTCATCAATCAAATTAATCTGTCAAGGCAAGTCCGAACCAATCGCCTTCGCCTAACTCAAGGCCCCGAGGAATCGAAGGTATTCAACCTCAATTGGTAGGACTGCTTCCATACCGTATACAAGAGAGAAGGGTTGCCCTCGCTGATGTCCGATCAGAAAAGCGATAACCGTGAAGAGCAAATGGTAACATCTCCACCAATCTTTGTAAGTCACCGTATTTTCAGATAATCTTCTTAATGTTCTTGTTGGCGGCTTCCATCGCGCCATTCATCTTAGGCCGATAAGGAGAAGAGTTGTGATACTTGATCTTGAACTGCATGCAGAGTTCGGTGATCATCTTATTGTTGAGGTTGGAGCCGTTATCTGTGATAATCCTTTCGGGAGTGCCATATCGATAGATGAGATTATGTTTGATAAATCGAGCCACAACATTCTTGGTAACAGATGCGAACGAGGCTGCCTCTACCCACTTGGTAAAATAATCAATTGCCACAAGGATGAAACGATGTCCGTTGGAAGCGGTGGGCTTGATTTCTCCGATCATGTCAATGCCCCACATTGCAAAAGGCCAGGGAGCTGTTAAAACATTCAGAGGTACGTGTACTTTGTCTGCATAGACCTGGCATTTGTGACAAGATCGAGCGTAGTGGTGACAATCAGCTTCAATGGTGGACCAGTAGTAACCTGTTCTCAAAATCTTCTTAGCCATCGTATGTCCACTGGAATGGGTACTAAATGCGCCTTCGTGTAACTCTTCCATGATACGATCCGCTGTTTTTCGGTCTACACAGCGGAGTAAGCACAAGTCGTGGTTGCGCTTGTATAAGATGTCGTTGCTGAGGAAGGATTTTGAGGCAAATCTTCTCAAGAACTTCTTATCATTGACAGATGCCCCTGCGGGATATTCCTGAGTCTCAAGATACCTTTTCACGTTGTAGTACCAAGGTTTCTCTTCTGTATCAAGCTCATAGCAATACGCTGGTTCATTAAACTTCTCAATGATGATCTGGGGAGCCTCGTTGTCCCATCTAACCTTGAACATAGATGACATAGTAGCTAATGCGTCTGCCAACTGATTCTCTTCTCGTGGAATGTGGTTGAAAGTGACCTCTTCGAAGTAGGGGATCAAACTCAAAACATGCTCTCGATACGGAATGAGATTCGGATGCTTCAGATCCCATTCGCCTTAATCGACCGATCACAAAGCCGAGTCTCCATACACTTGCAAGAATTTGATTCTTAAGTCAATAGCAACTTTGATACCCATGATGCACGCTCAGATTTGGCCATGTTGTTAGTGCAACCAAACATAATCTGGTGAAAGGCGATGTCCGCCTGTAGGGATGTAATGATGGCGCCAATGTCATTGCTAAGTGCGTTTGAGGCTCCATCAAAGACCATAGTCCATCGGGATCCTTGTTCAGTCCTTCGTCTGGCCTCGGTTCTTCACAATCGCGACTAGTAAAACATCTTCATCCGAAATTGAATCGCATAGATTGATAGTCATCTACGGCTTGATGAGCCAAATGATCGGCTACTACACTTCCTTTGATCGCTTCGAGAAGTATATTGATGTCGATCGGTCAAGATCATTTGTCATCTTGCTATTCTCCGAGAGAGTTGGTTTCTCAAATATGTATTTGATCGGATCCATCTTGGAAATCAACAAGGTAGTGTGAGTTAACATATACTGCCTTAGTCGGCGAGCAGCCCAAGTTAAAGTTGCAAGTTTTCTCGAGTGTGAGTATCTTGTTTCACACCGGTAAACTTTTGCTAAGGTAGTATATTGCATACTCTTTTCGACCGACTCGCATGTTGCCCCAACACACACCCCATTGAATTCTAACACCGCCAAGTACATGATAAGAGGTCTTCCTTCGGCATCAGGATAGGAGGATTCTAGGTACTCCTTGATTTTGTCAAAAGCGATCCGCAATCGCTGCTCCATTCTACCACTTGATCTTTCTTCAAAGAACTTGAAGATTGGCTCACGTAGCGCTAGATGTGCAATGAATCGCAATGTAGTTCAATCGGCCCAAGAAACCTCCGACTTCCTTCTCAAGGGAGCGGCATCTCTTGATAGCTTTAACCTTGGCGGGTCAACTTCAATACCTTTACCACGACAACAAACCCGGAGTTTTCCGATCTAACTCCAAAAGCGCACTTGTTAGGTTAAGTCTTAGTCTCTTCTTCAACCCGTCAAACAGTCAAATGATCAAGATGTTCTTCTTCGCCTATGATCGAGCTATCATGTCGCCGACGAGACCTCTATCTCGTGATGAATCATGTCATGAAATAATGTCACCATAACACGATAAGTGGCGCCGCTCTTCATCCGAACGGCATAACCTTGTAGCAGTGCCCCATTGTGTAACAAAAGTAGTCTTCCATGTCTTCAGGAGCCATTTTGATCCGATTGTAACCGAGAAACCATCCATGAAGGAGAAAACCTTATGCCGAGCGGTGTTGTCAACCGTAACATCAATATGAGGAAGTGGGAAATCGCCTTTCGGACTCGCTTTGTTTAAATCTCTATAATCCACACACATC
Organism: Vicia sativa; assembly: GCA_021764765.1. Lineage (NCBI taxonomy): Eukaryota > Viridiplantae > Streptophyta > Magnoliopsida > Fabales > Fabaceae > Vicia > Vicia sativa. The sequence continues at coordinate 213,369,060 of CM038794.1, forward strand.
CGCATTCTTGCCATCCTTCTTAGGCATAGGAACCACATTAGCAACCCATTGTGGATAGAAGTAATCGCTAAGAAGGCGTTGAACGTTTATAACTTCGGCTTTGATTTTCTCCGACATCTCGTGACGCATGCAACGAACCTTCTGCTTTCACCGAGAAAACCTTCTTTGTTGGCAATCGTGTACCACAATATCAATGTCCAACCTCGCATGTCTTCGTATGACCAAGCAAAACCTCAATGTAGTCTCGTAGCATCTGAACCAATCTTTCTTTAACACTGTCCTCAAGACCCGCTCCTATCTTGATCTCTTTTCTGTCTTCATCAGTACCCAAATTCACAACCTCAACTTGCTCTTCGTGCGGCTGTATGACTCGCTCTTCTTGCTGTAGCAATCTGACAAGTTCTCCTGGAACTTCACAATCTTCCTCACCTTCGTCTTCGGCTTGGTAGATCGGATTATCGAAGTCATATTTAGCAATAGCATAGTTGTTATAAACGAGATTCGGAGTGATTCTGCAATGTATCACGTGGGTGTGTGTAAGAAACACATAGCTTTTTGAAGGGGTGATAAAGTAAAAGAAAGAAAGCAACAATTGAATGCAAAAGTCCAACGATTTTATTGAATGAAAATATGCAAATGATGATAATAACCCTCACAAACGAGCCATGATGCCCCGGGCAAGGCACTAGGCTTTAGAGTTTATTGTTCAAAACATAGAAAATACGAAAAGCAAAACAAAACAAGAGCAATTAATCCTGGCTAAAGGAGATTGGTATGACATCTTCAGTCTTCCAATTGCTGAGCCCTTTGTCTGGAGTTGGGAAGATCCACTTGCTGATGTCGAAGTCGTTGTCGTCGTCTTCTATAACATGGATTCCACTCTGGCTGATGCGGAAAGGAAGTTGGACGGCACGTTCGCGGCGTATCATCTTCTGACCTCTGATGGTGAAGCCTAAACCAGTCTTGTCAGATTTGAAGGGAAGATCAAGGAGCTGTCCCCAAATAGCACTACCTCCTTGTTCAACAGCAGCTTGAGCATCTTTCAACGAAGCCATCCTAGGCGGAGCTTGTGTAACCTCAGGAGTGACAGGAGAGTCACAGCATGACTGGGTATTGTTTCAAAAGCTTGACAGGAGTCTCAAGAATTCACCTTCCATCTCGAGATATCGGAATGACCGCAGATGACCGACCATATTCTTCTTCACCACATACCAGAACAACCTTCCTTTCACCGGTACTTCCGATGCAGGTAGGTACCGCCCCATGTATCCAAGGGCGCCTAAGTAGGCAAGAATAAGCTGGACGGATGTCCATGACAAAGAAAGTGGAATCAAAAGTCTGGGAACCGACTTTAACAGGCAGAGTGAGCTCTCCAAGCACTGTTCGCTTAGAACAATCAAAAGCTCTCACAATTACGTCACTGGGTCTCAGAACCAACCCTTCGATATCAAGTCGATCAAAAGCAGTATTTGGTAGGATGTTCAAAGCAGAACCGGTATCCACCAAAACATGAGACAATGTAACGCCCTTGCATTCGACAGAGATGTGCAAGGCTTTGTTGTGTTTCTTTCTGGTAGGAGTCAAATTAACATCAGAGAAGCCTAGGCCGTTGTTGGCAGCCAGGCTAGCAATACAAACTTCAAATTGATCAGTAGTAGTGTCTTGCGGTACGTGGGCATTCTTCAGAAACTTCACTAAGGCGTTAGCATGAGCCTCAGAGCACAAGAGTAGAGCAAGCATGGAGATCTTGGACGGAGTCTATCCTAACTGTTCCACGACATTGTAGTCACTCTTTTTGATGATCTTCAGAATTTCCTCCATTTCTTGTTTGGAGGTGTCTTCAGAACTTCCTTTGGTACTTCCGTCGAGCGTGATGAGTTACCGCTCTTTCCTCTAGCTTGGGGAATGGGTTGAATAGCCGGAATGCGAGTGGAGTCGCAGTTGTCTTTTGGAGGAGATATCTCGAGAGAATACCTTCCGGTTCTGGTCACCTTACTTGATCCGTGATGTTGTCAATGTCGGAATGGTAGCTTCAACTGTAAGATCTTCAATGGTCGAGGGTCTTGCTTGACGCCATGATAGTAAACATCACCCATAATTCCAAGGAATAGCTTTGTTAGAGGAATATGGAACGGTCTTGGAGAAGTAATGATGAGAGGTGCCACTCTAGGCACAGGATCGCAGAGGAAATCCTTATCGTGTTAACATCAAGATAGTCTTCGGGAAATCGTCACCCCATCCGTCGCCTTAACATCTTCAATAGGAATTTTGTAGCTTGGAACAAGTACTTCACCATGTAATCATACTTTCCACTTGGCTGCCCCAAGGTATCCCATACATGATACAGCTTCATTCACATCTTCGATCTTCGCTTATACATGTCTTCACACGACTCTCCACAGGCGGTTTCAGTGAATAGTATTTCACGGTTATCCATCATGCATCGAACACGCCTTCTCAACCAAGCACAACCATCAAGTGCACGGGCACCAACAACAATTCTCGGGCATCCCGGATTGACACCGCTTGCAGCAAGTTCTTCTTAACATATCGAGGAATGGTCAAGTCATCTATGTTGAAAACGTAAGTATCCTCACCAACAGATTGGAACTCTTGTCATGGTTAGGCATAGCGCGTTGATCACATTCGAGTCTCAACAGAGGATCAAATTCAATCTGCTTAGCTTCAATCATATCTTGAATCTTGTTCTTCGTGAGCCCAACAATCATCGTTATGTCCAGGCTATTGGAATGGTAAGCACACTTAGCATTAGGATTGTATCCTGAGAGGAAGTGTTGATATTTTGAGGAGGATCTCTCAAGGTTATCAGCCCGCTTTCAACATGTGTTACAAGGCTTCATGACAATGGCATGTTGATCTTTGTAAACTGTCTTCGTGGCGCTGCTCGTTACGCGTTGTCTTCCGAGGTTGTGCTGATGCAGGATCGAGATCACAACCGCCCACGATTGAGCACGGTCGGTCTTGGCTCGGCTTTTCCGATACACAGCATTAGTTTCTTTCTTACCACCAAAAGATCTCTTCGCAGATTTGAAGATGACTCTATCTGAATCTTTCCACTTTTGATACCAGCCTCAACACGCCTCTCGTCAATATCAACTTGGTGAATCCTATCAAGAGTTTCCAATCGATGATTGAAGAACGGGCCCGCTGTTCCCATAAACATATCAACCAATTCCTATTGGACAAGGGTGGTTGAACTCGCTAGGTCTCTCCATTTCGAGCATACCTTGAACTTCTCATCACGACCCATAGACATGCTCGTAATTGCATGCGAGTGGGTGTCAATTCAGCATTGTACTCATACTGCTTGTAGAAATAATCTGCTAGGTTACTCCAGGTACGGATACGGTCATTCTCTAGCTGATGATACCACTCCAACTGAGTTCCGGACAAACTCTCTTGAAAATAGTGCATGCACAACTTTCTGTCATCAGTGTGGGGGTTGATCTTTTGAACATAGGATTTCAAATGCAGCTTTGGACAAGACATGCCATCATACTTGGCAAAAGCTGGAACTTTGAACTTAGGAGGAACCACCAAACCAGGAACAAGGCTCAGATCATCGAAATTCAACCCGGACATCTTCAGGTTTTCCACAGCATTCAGGCGGTCTTCAAGTTGCTTGTACTTGTCATCTTCATCAGAGTACTGGCTATGGTCAGAGCGATCTTCTCCCTTCTTCTTAGGCTCACGCTGGTTATCTTCATTACCCTCGACACTCCCCTCATTCTTGACACTTCCTTCAGAGAGCTCTATCCGACTGACCCTCTTAGGACCACCTTTGTAGCGCTCCCATGTTGAGAAGACCAACAACCTTCTTCTTCTGTTGATGAGCTTCTTCGATCTTCTTGGCCTTGGACCAAACCGTGAACATCTGTTGAACCGAGCATTCGAGCCCGGAGATCTTTGACGGACTGTCAAGAGTCATTTCGCTAAAATAAATAGCGAGCAAATGAGAAAACCAATCTTCAATGTACCTGTGATGCAATGTTATGCTATGATATGCAATGTTTATGCGAATGCAATGCAATGTTTTCAAGGACCTTAGAGATTTAAATTTGTTAAACAAGCACGAACAAACATTTATTAGTTCTCTTTATTATTCTTTTAAGTACAAAAGATAGTTCAAAACAATAAAAGAAAAACATATAAATCCTAGAGCTCTAAGTCTCCCATGGGAGCTTCCTCTTGGTGTCGAGGTAGGCGTTGATGTTTCGCTCCTCGTGAAGTAGCTTTGTCAACTCTAGTACCTTCTTCTCGCTTGCATAACACCGAGCTTCAAATGTATCCCTTTCTTCTTTAGCTGAATCCGGATCTCTTCAAGTCTTCAAAATCGTAGGCATGTCGATGGAGAACAAGATAGGATTCGCACCTATAGCAACAGTTCCATAATTACGGTAAAACAGTGAATGGCATCATGAGGTTTTGAGCTCGAGCTCGCACCCATTTGAGGTAAGGTTCCCAAGGAATGGAGTTCGTGCCCCAAAGTCTTGGTATCGACTTCTTACCATGCCCCAAGCGTGTATAAACCTTCGCTTGCACTCGAGATCGTGATTGTAGTTGAACACAATGTCTTGGAGAAGCATATCATGTGGACCATCTCTTCGAGCAAAGCCAAACTGACGAGAGCTAGAGAAGGGTTGTAAGTAATACCTCCCTTATACCAAGTAGTGGTACATTAGGGAATTCTCACAACGCCAATGAAGGTGAAGTCCTTTGAGAGAAAAGATTCCAACGGATATCCGAATGAGAGAGACATTAACCTTGAGACCATCTCAACCTTTGTTCATTCTTCAAAACTGATGGAGGAAGGTGCAAATAAACCACCGGAAAGTAACGGTATACAACACATGAGAGTTCCTTGTCTTTGATAGTACGAGTGTGAGAGAATGTAGGATATCTCCAAGTAAAGTAGGCATCGATCATGGGCAAGAAACAACTTGATGACGTAGACATCTATGAATTGATCCGAGTTAGGGAATAGAACCAAACCATAGATTAGCAAGGCCACAATGTCTTCGAATGCACGGAAACTCATAACTTTGAGGAACTCTCGGGCTTTCTTAATCAGGAACTTAGCAAGTAAACCCTTAACTCCGCTTCTGGTTTCCCAATTGGCTTCAATGTCTGAGCGCTTAAGATGTAAGGTTGATGCAATATCTTCGTACCTAAGAACCTTTTCTAAACCGGTGAATGGCATTTGGTCAAGAATAGGTATCCCAAGTAGCTTAGAGAACTCTTCCAAGGTAGGAACTAACTGATAATCTGGGAATGTAAAGCAATGGTGTTTCGATCAAGAATGGAATAGGACATGCATCATATCTTCTTCAAAACCGAGATAACCAAGTCAAGTAGATAACCATGTCTTTTGATGAACTGAGCATGGTCGGAATCTCTAAACCAATTCTTTGAGCGAGAAGGCATACATGAAGTTGATTCGGATAGTCTTTCTAGAAGCCATAATCCTACAAAACAGAGCAAAGATAAACCCTAGGTCCTTGAAATAGTTAGAAATGATATGCAATGCAAATGATGTCATGATGTCATGTTTAGCACACACAAACAATTCACACAATGAGCCTAGGTTTAAGGCTTGCATGAGGTATAGGTGATTACCCCACCAAAAGTTTGAGTTGGTTCATCCTGTCCTATAATAGTAAACGGGTTCTAGGAATCTCATATCATTGATCTTTCTCGTAGGCGTTTATTTCAATACGACTACCAAGTGGTCGACCGAAAATATCCCAAAAGTCTGATCTTAATGCGCGTAGCATCGAGTATCAGCCAACCTCGGTCTACACCAAAGTCGGCCATCTCACTACCTTCTAATGGCCAAGATGGGTCAATTAAGGTTCTAAAAGTTTAGTTAGTGCTTGATGACACCACGCAGAAGCCAAATACTATCCTCAACTTGGGAATGAAGAGTATCAGGACATCCAAAGTGTCACACTAACGTAGCCATCATGTTGACCGTTTCGATATACGTCTAACGGTCGCGACGATTTATTGCTACTTACCTAAAAGGAAACCCGGATCCGGGTGTAGGATCCCACAAATATAATACCCAAGCAACCCTTAAAGATAAAGGTCAAACAAAAAAGCAATAAAGGTGATCTAGAAATCCCTAAGGTATTCTCTCTTTAGGGTGTCTCCTCGAGAGTCGCCATCTAATACGGTGAACCGACTTTGTAGGTTTTTGTATCGCAATGTGCGGATAGCAAGAGTCGCCACCGACTTTTCTTTTATCCAATTAAGGGAAAAGTACAAAAAAGACCTTCGTTAGATTCGAGTAAGGGAGAAGGTTATGAAAGGGAAGGTATTAGCACCTTTCCATCCGTAGTTATCTACGGCTCTTAGTTGCTCTTAGATCACTTTAAAATTGTGTTTCGTGTTTGACAAAATGTTTTGAAAAGGCATTTCGCTTTGACTTTGTAATGATTCATGTAGGAATGTATACAAAGTGTTTGGAAATGTTTCATTTTTGAAAAGAGTTTGAACTTTGACAAAAGTGTGAGGTGTGAAAAGTATTTTGATAGAGCAAGCAACTAAAAGTCTTATTACCTACTCGAATGGTCGTTTCAGTTATTTTACGCCCTTTAGAATAGCGCTATCCATACCATTAGTTGGTAGGTAACTCTATTCGCTGGATGTGGGACATTCGGGACATCGGATGGTCATAGAAGGCAACTTGTAGGAAGTATCCTAGCACATTCAAGGGACTATCATCATTTTCGTAGGCGACAATCGAGGGTCAAGATCATGTATTCGTAGGCTACATCGTGGGTCTATGATCTTGTATCGAAGGGACTATGATGATTTGTTTTGAAGGCAACGGTGCTAGAATACCTCTACGTTCGAGGGACTTGACCATTTGAATTCGTAAGGCAACGATAGAGAATTACCCTAAGGGGTGCATATGTGAAAGAGTGTGTTGATTTCAGGTATTTTATCTTGGCATTATGAATGAGCTATATCCATTTTAGTCTTGCCATACACGCCTAATTACTAGCAGTTTATAGGTGCAGAAATTAAAATGCGGAAATGTAAAATGCGGAAAGATAAATCCTACGCTATTACATGGCTTTGGGGCAGATACATAATTTAAACTTGCGGAAAATAAAAGCCCTAATTAAGCTATTACATCCCATGAGCAATTACATAATTGGAAAAAAGAAAACGGTAAAAAGAAATCGTCTGAAACGAGATAACCTGTGAAAAGATAAGAAATCGGAAAATACGATGAAATCGAATAAGAGAAAAATGTTAGTAAAAATGCAAATTTTTGAATGAGAAAAATATTTCATGCTGGAAATAACATTAATACGCTAAAATAATTTTTTGGGATTTTTTGGAAAATATTTAATAATTAAAAACTAATTAAAAGTGATTTAAATGGTAAATTAGGAATAAAAATAAATATGCATGCAAAATAATATTTTTTAATTTTATTAATTAAATAAACATTTTATGAAAATAATGCAAAAAGAAAAATATTTTTTGGTATTTTAAAATGCATGATAAAAATTGTAGAAATAAATTAAAATGAATGAAAAATATTAAATAAATAAGAAAATAGAAAATATGAGAAAAATGCAAAGTTTGTAAAAGAAAAACAAATCTGGTCCTGAGGAGGTTCGAACAGGGGACCTGGAGGAGCATGTTTGCACAGGAAGCGCTTTAACCACTAGGCCACTTGACATCTGGTGTTGGAAAAGCTGAAAACAATTCAATATGAGTGATGACGCGTCCTGGATGTGTTTCAAACTGAGTCAGCCACGCGTGGACCCCAGTTGTTTTTGAATGAGCGAATCAGAACACTCCATCGCGCCACGCCAGCCTCGCCGGTCTTCATCCCAGTCAACGACGCCGGAGCCCTAGCTCCGGTCGTCTTCTCCGGCCAACCTGAAATCAAAGCTTGCAAAATACGCGAAATAAATGGATAAAAGGTACCCTACCCCCCTAAATCGAGGGCTGCGAACACGATGGTGAGGTCCTCTTGCCCTGAATCGTCCTGGATAAGTCGGTTCGAAGCTTTCCAGTTTGGAAACCCTAAGTATGGCATCTCATGTTTTGGACGTTCAAACTCAACAACGATTGCCCAGATCGAACCCTTGGCATCTCATGAACATGTTTAAAGCATTAGAATCATTTAACACAAGCAGAATAATAAGATGCAAAATCAAGAAAAAATTGAATATGTATGCATGTATATGGCCCGATTCTGAATGGTTTGATCAATGATAAAGATGCATTCTTACTCAATCTTACCCCCTGAGCACATTTGGATGGCTGGAAGAGGCTGAGAGAGGCTACAAATAAAAATTCGATTTTTCAAGATTCTTAAAAAAATTTGGCAAAGTAAAGGCTATGTATGGGGCTAGGGTTTCGTGTCCTTGTCTTGTGAACTTGCTGGCTATTTATAGAGTGATTTGGGATGGCAAAGAGGAGGAAAAAAGATTTGATCTTGAATGTGCATTTATATTTTTTCAAATAAAATCAAATATTGGAAAATTTTTGATTTTCTCATCAATGTGAAGGCTAGCACGAAATTGGTAAGAATCATGGGCTATCTTGGACCTCAAGCATGATATAAAATCATTCCCCTTAAAAAAAATCTTATTTTCATATTTTATATAATTTAATTTTGAATTAAATGGTTTAAAATCCAAAAATAAATCAATAAAATAGAAAATTGCCATGGCCAAGCATTTATGGGTCACAAATAATGTCATGAACAAGTTTGGATCAAAAGATTATAGGCCCATTTGGAAAATTTTGCATTTTGACCAAAATGTCCTTTTGTGCAATTGTCCAAAATTACCCAACTTCTGAATAGTGTATCTTGCTCAATTTTCCACATTTTTGAGTGTTCTTGGACTTTTTGGAAAGCTCTATGAGTCCTCTAACCGACCTTTTTGGTCTCATCTCAATTGGAGTTTCCATGCTCAATATATCTTCAAAACAAAATGTTGACTTTTTGTTGACTTTTGAAAAGGACCAGTAATGTTTTGATCCATACCTTCCAAATGAAGCATTTTTTGAACATTCTTGTGAGACATGAAGTTGTAGAGAATTGAATTTCCTTCAAAACAAGAGGTGGTGGAAAAAATTCTGAGAAAGTATGAAGAAGTTATGCTCAGTCAAAGTTTGGTTGACTTTTCTCAAAGAAACCCTAATTTAGAAAGTTTGACTTTTGAGCAAATCTTGAGTTTTCTTGATGAATCATGATCAACCCTTGATCAAATGATGAATGTAACTTCAAAATGAGGATGTTGACCAAAAATCATGAAGTTTGACTGTATGTTGACCACAATTGACTTTTTGTCCAATACAACTGATTTTCAACCATCTGAGCAATTGTCTGAGGAAACTTGACTTGTGAGGCTTGAAACTTGACATGGAGAACATTTGAAGCATATGAGGAGGCATGATGAACATTGGAGATGTTGGAAATCCACTTTGATCTGAGAATCACCAAACCCTAGTTTGGGTTGATTGCCTAGGAGAGGGTTTGTCTGATCAACCTTTGAGGAGTCCTTGAGTATGGATGTATGGGATATCTTGAGAAGATGGAGGGAAAATTTTGGGGTATGACAGATACATATAACATCTAACGGAATCAAGTGTTAATGACCAAATTGCAGTTATTTTGTACATGATTTTGTGGTCCTTAACAATGCCTTTTTATATAATTAGTAGTATATATTCTAGTATTTTGGTTTAATTATGTTTTTATTTAGTTTTTGTTTATAATATATTATCTAACTTAGTTTACTTCTAATTGTAGGTTTTTATTGATTAATTCTCCCAAGCTTGGATTCAAGGACACTTGAAGAGCTTTAGGGATGATTCTTTTTGAAGATATTTTTGGATGAAGAAGCATGCTTCAGGTCGCGCTCAGCGCGGTTGCTGTATGAGCGCGCTCAGCGCGACTAACCGGGCTTAGCGCGGTCTGCGAAAATCAGAAAAAGGACAGACCCATGCTTTCACCTTTTGGCCACCTACCCATCACTTCCAGCTGACTTTTGGCTTGTAAAAGGGTGGAATTTCACATCATCATAATTATCTTTCATTTTGTAAAAATTAGGGCATTGGATTTGTAAGAAAAACCATAGTTTTTCATATTGATTCTTCATGTTCATCATCTCTACCAACAATTTTGAGAGCAAAGCAACCATGGAAATGAGTGGCTAAGTTCTTTTTGTGTCAAGATTAGAGGTAGTTGATCTATATAGTATGTATTTCTTTTAATCCATTTGTGTATGAATATGGTTGATGATTAATATAGTTGAGTATCTTTGTTCTTCATCTTTATGCTTTGAGTCTTGCTTGGAAAAGAATACTTCAAAGTAGACCTAGGATATTCATCCACTAATGAACAAATGCTAGGGATAGATTTGTGTATTAGTGTTTACAAATATTGAACTTAATGATTATCATGTCAATAGTTGTAGTGAGGGATCATGCAAAGATTAACATGATAACATTCACAATCTTGGTGGGAAATCTACAAGATTGAGAGGATATGTATTTATAGAAATCATCTACTATGTTCATCACTTGATTAATTGAATGCATATGAAATTAGGTCAATGAAACTAATCTTGACATGCTTCCAAAATTTGAAAACAATCTCCAACTCTCTTGAATCCAAACCATAACTCTCTTTTGAAAAGATTAATTTAGTTACTTGTTTGGAAATTCATGTTACTAGTAGATTAGGAAACAAACCCTTTGGTTACTTTCATCTTAAAATACATTTTTCTATTGAACGACTCCAATATGCACCAATCCCTGTGGAATCGATAATTAAAAATACTTGTTCGTGGATAAAACTTACAACAAAATGGCATCGTTGCCGAGGATTGGCGTTTGATATTGCTAGTATAGCAATAGTTGTGTGTTTTAAGACATTGTTCTACTAATCTCTCTTTGTTTCTTTTGTGTGGCTAGACTTTTTCAGGAATTAGTTTATGCGAGGAAGTATTCCGGCCGATCAACTCCTTTTCGATCCCGAAATTGAAAGGACGGCTAGAAGACTTAATAGTAGTGCTAAAAGAAGGATAAGACAAGCTAGGCAAAGGCAAGAAAGAGGAGAAATAGGAGAAACATCTACTTCTTCAACACCACCCGTGTTAGGAGAAGTCATCACTATGGCGGAGAATCAACCACAACCACCACCACCACGGGGGCCTTGTGTCAATAGCCCTCGTCACACCGCTCAATTTGCTCGACAAGCAAATGCAAGGGTCGCGGAGATGAAGACGGGCTTACTTCAACTTCTTTATGCAAGTCCATTTCATGGCCATGACCATGAGGATCCTTACACCCACCTTACAAAGTTCTATGAGATCGCGGGAGCGGCCGGGGCTCCGGAAGACCAAGAAGAGCAATATTTTCAAAGGCTCTTCCCTCATTCTCTAGTGGGGAAGGCAAAAGATTGGTATCTAGACCAATTGCAAGAGACAATGACAAATTGGAATGTTTTGGAGGAAAAATTCCTTGAAAGATTTTTCCCTCAATCACGTTTCATGGAGGCAAAGACCGCAATCTCGGTTTTTTCACAAGGAGTAAACGAACCTTTGAATAGGGCTTGGGAGAGGTACAAGTCTATGCTTAGGAAGTGTCCTAGCCATGGTTTTGATGAGCTTACCCAAATTCATATTTTCCGAAATGGTCTCCAACCTCAACACAAATTGTTGTTGGATGCTACGGCGGGAGGTTCTTTGATGGAAAAAACACCATATGAAGCAATCCAAATAATTGAGAAGATGGGGAGGAATGATCACCAAACTCAACATGATCAAGGAGGTGTGCAAGTGAAAACGGGAGTTCTAGAAATTGGCTCGAGTCACGAGGCACTTGTAGCGCAAAACAAATTGTTTGCGAAACAAGTTGAAGAATTGACAAAACAAATGGCTAGGCTTCCTCAACAAATAATGGAGTGGCAAGGAACATCAAGCAAGCTCACCAAATAGCTTGTTGTGAATTGTGTAAAGGGATCATAAACCGGATTTTGTCCTCCGAAAATGAAGAAGCAAACTATATGGCCAACCAAGGGCAAGGATACCAACAACGAGCTCCTTACCCTTATCAAAATCAAGGCCAAGGTTACCAACAAAGGGTAACCAAGGTTATCAAGGCGGTGGAGACAAGACAACAACAATCAAGGTAGGCAAAATCCATATCAAACTCAAAATCAAAATCAAGCTCAACCACAAAATCAACCTCAAAATCAAGTGAGATCTTCCAACATTCAAGACACTCTAGCTCAATTTATGCAAGCTTCTATGGCTAATCAAAAGAGCACGGAGGCATCTATCAAGAATTTGGAAACTCAAATGGGGCAACTAGCCAAGCAAATTTCCGAACAAAGTGCTTCGACATCATTTTCCCCAACTACTCAAGCAAATCCTAAGGAGCATTGCAAAGGTATTACAACTAGAAGTGGTAGAGTTTGTGATGAGAAAAGGAAAGTGGTTGAAAGGAAAAAGAATGTTGTGGAGAACGATGAAGAAGTAGTAGTGGAGGAAGAGGTAGTTGAAAAAGATGATGAGGTTGTAGTTGAAAAAAATGATAATGTTGATGTGGAGGATGATTTAGTTGAAAATGAGGTGTTAGTTGAAAATGAAAAGGAGAATGTAGTTGAAAAGGAGAAAGTGGAGGAAAAGAAGAAGAAAATGAGAAAGGGAAAAGAGAAGGAAGTCACTTTTCCATTAAGAAGCTTACCATATCCTCACCTTCCTTCTAAAAAGGATGATGCAAAGCACTATGCTCGGTTTATGGATATTTTTAAGCAATTGCAAATTAATATTCCATTCACCGAGGCATTAGAGCAAATGCCCAAATATGCAAAATTCATGAAGGATATATTGACAAAAAAGAAGCGGTACACGGATCAAGAAACTATAATGGTTGATGCAAGTTGTAGTGCGATAATTCAACGCACTATTCCAAAAAAAGAAAGTGATCTGGGGCGTGTCACCTTGCCCGTGACCATTGGGGATGTCTATGTCGGCAAAGGATTAATTGATTTGGGATCAAGCATCAATTTGATTCCATTATCCATTGTAAAGAGGTTGGGGGAGATAGAATTAAAGTCTACAAAAATGACGTTGCAATTGGCGGACAAGTCTATTACTCGCCCGCACGGTGTAGCTTTAGACTTGTTGGTAAAAGTGGACAAATTCTTTTTCCCGGTTGATTTCGTTGTGATAGATATGGAGGAAGACATGGATGCACCTCTAATTCTTGGAAGACCATTCATGAAGACGGCTAGAATGATGATTGACATTGATGATGGCTTAATGAAGGTGAGGGTTCAAGATGAAGAGATTTGCTTTAATCTTTTTGAAGCGATGAAGCATCCAATTGATAAGAAAGATTGCTTCAAAATTGATGTTATTGAGGAAGCAACCCAAGAAGTGAATGATAATAATGATAGTCGAGATCTTGAGGAGTGTTTAGAAGGAATGGAGATTTCCAAGGAAATGCACCCATGGGAGGAAGATGTGGAAATTTTGAAAAAGGATCCAAAAGATGAAGAGCCAAAACTTGAGTTGAAAAATCTACCATCTCACTTGAAGTATGTGTTTCTAGAGGAGGGAGGTAAGAAGCCCGTAATCATTAGTAATACATTGTCGGAGAAGGAGGAGGGAAGCTTAATTCAAGTTTTGAAATCTAACAAAAATGCGATTGGTTGGATTTTAGCCGATTTGAAAGGCATAAGCCCGGCCTATTGTATGCATAACATCATGATTGAGGAAGAGTACAAACCGGTAGCCCAACCTCAGAGGCGTTTGAATCCGGTGATGAAGGAAGTAGTTCGAAAAGAAGTAGTGAAGATGTTAGAAGCGGGAATAATTTATCCGATTTCAGATAGTACTTGGGTGAGCCCGGTGCATGTGGTTCCGAAAAAAAGAGGTTTGACGGTTGTGTCGAATGATAAGGATGAATTAGTGCCCACAAGAAAAGTGACGGGATGGAGAATGTGCATCGACTACCGAAGGCTCAACAAAGCAACGAGGAAGGATCACTTTCCTCTTCCGTTCATGGACCAAATGTTGGAAAGGCTCGCTGGACAACAATACTATTGCTTTTTGATGGTTATTCGGTACAATCAAATATCGAATCCAAGATCACGAAAACGGCTTACATGTCCTTTTGAATATTCACAGATAGGCGATGCCTTTCGCTTATGCAATGCGCCGCAACATTTCAAAGATGCATGCAAGCCATATTTGCCTATTTGATTGAGAAAACAATTGAAGTTTTATGGATGACTTTTCCGCCTTTGAGCGCCATTTGATTTGTGCTTGAAAATTTGAACACCGCCTTGAAGAGGTGTGTGGATACCAATTTGGTCTTGAATTGGGAAAATGCAATTTCATGGTGACCGAGGAATTGTCCTTGGCCACAAGATATCTTCAAGAGGAATTGAGGTCGATAGCAAAGATTGATGTGATCGAGACGCTTCCCACCTACCAATGTCAAAGGCATTCGAGCTTTCTAGGACATGCGGATTTTATCAAGATTCATCAAAGACTTCTCCAAGATAGCCAAGCCTTTGAGCAACTTGCTCAACAAAGATAAGTCCTTCTTGTTTGATAAAGATTGTTTATTGGATTTTGAAAATTGAAAGAAAATTTGATAATGCACCCATAATCACCGCGCCTAATTGGAAACTTGATTTAATTGATGTGACGTAAGTGATTATGCGGTGGAGTCGTGTATTAAAGGAAGAACAAAATTTTCCATGCTATTCATTATGCGAGCAAAGTTTTGAACGAGGCTCAAATTAATTACGCAACAACCGAAAAAGAGTTGCTCGCAATTGTTTATGCATTGGAAAAGTTTCGTCCTTACCTCATTGGTTCAAAGGTTGTGGTTTTCACGGATCATTTCGCGATAAAATATCTGCTTACTGAAGCAACTCGATTTTCAAAAAAAATCATTTAGATGAATTTTCGAAACAATGAAATCGCCACCTAATTTTATTCGTTCTAGAAAGAACGGGGAAATATAGATAAAACCCACAAAAATCGGATAAGGCGGTCTACAAGACCAAAAAGCATGGATTCGGGAGTCGGTTACGCAAGAGGAAGGTATTAGCACCTCTTACGTCCATCGTACTCGATGGGACCCATTTAGTTCGAAATGTGTTTGTGTGTGTGTAATCGCTAATTTCTAAGTTATGAATAAGAAAGAAGAAAAATGGATTTGTTTGTTATTATTTTGAGTTTGACATGGTTTCGAAACCGCGCGCTACGTATTCCCTCGCAATGGGAAAGTCAAACCCGTAGTTCTGTTGAAAATGTCTTGGATTGTTTGTATTGATTTTAATTGAAAATGTTTTTGATGACCGCGTATGAGCGGAAAAGGAATTTGAATGGGTTGAATTGATTTTAATTGTAGATGACAAGTACCAAAACGTCGAGATATCCTCTAACGATTCGATACTCGAGATTGGCGATTGAGGTCAACCGATCTTCTCTCATCCAAAATCTTTATTATGAAAAGAGTGAGGTGAAACAAAGTTCACTTTTATTAAGTTATGGAATAAAGTATTTAAGTCATTGGGTTACCTCTAATGGCCCAAATATTTTACATTTTAATTAAATCGTCGGGCGAACCTCTAACAATTTAATTAAATACCATATCACTAGGTTTTTTGTTTTGTAGAAAAATTGATTTTGAAAACAAATTCAATTAATTAATTTAATTTGAAAGTGTTTTAAATGTTCATGTATGGAGTAAAGTGTTTGAGTCATTGGTTTCTCTAATGGCCCAAATATTTTACATTTTAATTAAATCGTTGGGCGAACCTCTAACAATTTAATTAAGTACCATAACACTATTTTGAAAATTGCGGCGTTGGACGTAGAGAAATGATATTTCGGGTTATGGTTAACCAAGTACATGGACTTGATTAACCATGAGACCCTGGCGCATGGTGATTGGTATGTGGACCAATTATTTTTCGGGTTATGATTAATCAAGGCAACGAGGGCCTTAATTAACCTCGTGAGGATGGCCATGCCCATCCCCAACCATGAGACCCTTAGAGAATTTGGTGTGGGTAACCAAAAATAAGAGAGCGGAGGCGTTGTTGATTTTATATTAATTTGAGAGTGAGTGTACGATCGTGAAATAAACATGCAGGCGGATAATGTAATAGCGGATAATAAAAGAAAATAAATTAACACACAATACAAAATCGGAATTTAAATAATTATTAGTATAGATATTCTTTTACTTGATGAAAAATCAATTAACAATTTAATTGGTAATTCAACAAATAAAAAACTACCATATGCCAAAGTATTATTTAATACATCATTATATAATAAAAAAAAAAAACTTGCATAATATTAATTTTAAAGAGAAAAGTTGAGAAATGGGCCTGATTGGAGCTTTAATCTGGAGGGTGTAGATAGCAATCTGAGCCCAAGCCCAAAAATGCTGCTGGATCTTGTGTAGAAGCTCCATGGAGGCATGCTGTGGTCCACCATTCTGGATCGCTGGATCTGGATCTTGACAGATCTGATGGTTGATGCAGGAGGGTGCAAAATATATACCATACATATGCACACACTAGATTCGAAATAGACCAAACAGGTGGTGACAAGTGTCACCACCTGGACTAACCAACAAAATCAAACATTCTAACACCTTCCTAAACTCATTTTATGTTATAAATTGAAAAAAAATAAACAATACTAACTCTAAAATAAATAAATAAAAAAATAATACTAATATAATAACAAAAGTTTATTTTTATTATATTACTATATATTATATTTTTCTTTTTAAACTAAAAACTAAATTAGTTTTATTGAAATCTTCATTAAACTTAAATATATAAAATAAAAAACTAAACTTATTAACAACTAATCTTAAGTTATATCTTATAAAGAAAACTAAATCCTTTTTTTAAAATTTAAGTTACGCTTTTAAAATATTAAATATGCAAAACCAAAACAAAATATGATAGAATAAACTAAAACCAGATTCCTAAACCTAATTATATTAAAATTAGCTTATCATTTAAACAAATCAAAAGAAAATAAACGATTCATCCTCTCAAAACCTCATCGCCTCTCATTCTCTCCCACCGCCTGAACCCTAACCAACCGCCTCATCATCTCTCTCGATCGGACCTCACCGTCCTCATCCGGCTTCTCACGATCTCATCGATGTCTCACGAGATCCGACGGTCTCCGCCACCGTGTTCGCCTGATCTCACGATCTCCGATCGCTGTTCTTGCTAACTTATCTCTACCGATTCACTGGTTTCGGCGATTGCATGTCACAAATTTCTGTTTGATTTCGTGTTTTACAGGTTTGGTGATGGAGAAGAGGAAACCTAGACTCGATTTGGGGGAGACGGCGGTGGGGATGTGCGAAAAATAAAGAGGGCTGAAGAGAAAAAGAAAAGAGGACGGCGACCATGGTGGCTCGCAACCTCCTTCTCCTCCTCCGGATATCGGGTATTACCTTTCTACTTTTCTTCGTCGGGCAATTTCTGCTTCGTTTTCTGAAGGGGGATTTAATGGGAAATGATGAACTGGGATATTTGTATGCTGTTTTAGTATTCTGTATGCTGTTCTGTTTTGTTCGAATGATGTTTGGAATTCTGGGTTTTTGAATGTTGTTGTTTGCGGCTAGGTTTTTTTCGAAAATGAACAGTTGCCTCGATTACAGTGTTTTCATTGCTTTTATAGTGTCCTCTATTAGGTTTCTGACACCAATTTTTGGGATAAGGGCTTTGAAAACAAAACAAGAAAACTGGGCTTAGAGTGTTATGTTTTTAATCTGGGTTGGAAAACAATATGCCACCTTGATTTTCTCAGATATTGGGCTGCATGCATTTGATGGACCGAATGCTTTGAAACTCTCAATAAGTATTATCGATTTCGATATGTTGGTCATTGCTCATTTTCTGATTACAGGACAGCATTATATTGTACTTGCAGCAGCTTTAGTGGTAATGATGCTTCTGAACCACACCCCCCTTTTGTGAACCAACAAGAGTTGTGATTTGCAAAAGGGTGGGTTATCTTGGAACATGAATGATAAACACTATTAACATAACCCGATCCCAATTAAATCCCTAATGATGAGATACAAATATGTTGCTTTGAGTCTTTGTTTTATCAATGCTTCCATTATACTAACCAAATGCTTTTTCTTGTTTTTGCTTCATGAACATGAGCCATGGCACAAACTTGGAGAAGTGGTGAAGGAAGGTTGGTCAAGAAAGCAAAAGTATGGTCTGAAGATAGAGCAAAGCACGGGGAAGCAAGCAAACAAAGATGTCCACTAGAAAATAGGATTAAGACATAGCATATGTAGTCTTTACTTGTATGTTTGAACTTATGGCCATAGATTGTACTTGTGTATGTAACCTTGAAAATGTTGTATCAAAGGTTTGAACTTTGTAATATCATCCATTCAAATTAACATTGAATTTTGAGAACTCTTGTAGCATTTGAACAAACCAAAGTTAAGTGAATATTGAACTTGAAGTTTGATTCTACTTTGTAAACGGGTATTTTGAATGTCATTTTGAATTGAATAAGATTTTGAACCTTGAATGACAAGAATGGAAAGAATGATCTCTGAATATTGAATGATTTTGCTTGGAATTTGGCTTTGAATTGAAACTTGTATGTTAAGATTTGACAAATTGTAACATGTAACTCGACTCGTGTCCTTGTACAAAAACTTTAGAGCAATTTTGAAACTCTGGAATTTCATGAACACAAGATTTGAGAAAATGCATCGATTTGAATTCTTGATTGTGTATAAAAGTTGGAAACTCAATATGCATCAAATATCCCATAAATTTGTCATGAACCAAAAGTTAAATTAGTTAGAACAAAACATGTTGGAATATTGACTAACAATTGTATCCAAATCCACTTCAATCCGTAATTCCAACTGTAGTCTTGAATCAAGCGGTGGTAACATGGTTGTTGCAATTTTTAGAAATTGAACCCTAGTATATGAAACTTGAGAATTAAATTCTAAACACAAAGATGATTTGATGGCTTAAACTTGAAACACTAACCCTTTTGAATTTCCTCCACAAAGCTTCCATTTTTATCCATTCTCGAGAAAATCGGAGCCTTTACTTTGAGACAAGAATTGAAATTTAAGTTCAAAATGAAATTTTGATCACAATCCTCACC
Organism: Vicia sativa; assembly: GCA_021764765.1. Taxonomy (NCBI): domain Eukaryota; kingdom Viridiplantae; phylum Streptophyta; class Magnoliopsida; order Fabales; family Fabaceae; genus Vicia; species Vicia sativa. The sequence continues at coordinate 213,388,274 of CM038794.1, forward strand.
AACTTGTCGCTTTCATGATTCTTTTAAGAGTTGAGCAATAGATTCCTCTTGAAATTAATGGAATTATTACCGCGTTTCCAAATCGAACCATTTTCAGTAGCGGAGTAAAATTCGGAACCAAACGAATTCCAAAAGGAAAACTTCTAGTCTTTTCATAGAATGCCCTGAATCTTGTGAGCGATGAACGTGACAGAAAAGATCTCAACATGCGCAGTTCGCTCAGAATCTTGTAAACAAGTCCTCCGGATGAATATCTTCACATACACCCACTATTGCCAAGAGCGAACAAAGTCGACGAGCAAGTCAATGCACTAGAACTTGAATCGTTGACCAACAATCGGATAAACATAAGCCACCCTCTTACATCCTGAACCAAGAACTCAAACAACAAGAAACCCAAACTTATGATGAACGATCTCCGAATCGAGGCAATGACATTCAAGATATCCAGATTAGCTCCAATCAAAATGTACTATTCAATCCAAAAACGAACACCAAGCCCCGAAACCGATAGATATGAACGGCTAAGATTTAATATTAAACCTCATCATTTCAAATATCCCATTGGTCGAAAACACCACGCCTTTTCTACTCGACAGAGAAATCTTTGGGAATCAACTCCAATCCGTAACTACGTAACCTGATATGAATGCATGGAGTGTCATGATAAATGCAAAGCCTAAACCGATAAGATCGATATAGGGCAAATTTTGGGTAATAGTTGTTCTCTATTTAATCGCCTTAAACCTCGAAAGTGAAATTGGCGCTAGCCTTTGAACTTTCAAGGTAAGATTAAATACTAAAGAACCAAAAATTTGCGTCCAAGAACAAGTATAAATGTTTGTGTTTTTTCGGATTTTCAATTTTTTTGATAATTTTTATTTTTCTATTTTTTTTGATTTTTTGAGCTTTAAGATTTTGAGAAACGAACGCTTTGAATAAGCGCAGATTAGAAATGAAAATTGATAGATCTTTGAAACGAGCATACTGAATAAGTTGCATCGCAGATCAAAATGAGAACAGATCTTTGGAACGCATACTTCAATAAGTTGCATCAGATCAAAATGAAACCATGCACTTTGAACGAGCATACTTCAAGTTGCTTTCAGATCGTAAGGCAAGAACTCATAGATCGTTGAACGCGATACTCAATAAGTTGCATCGCAGATCAAAAATGAGAACAGCAGATCTTTGGAACGTGCATACTTCAATAAGTTGCATCGCATCAAAATGAAACCACGACCTTGGAACGAGCATACTTCAATAAGTTGTTCGCAGATCGGAAAGGTAAGAACTCATAGACCTTTGAACGCCGCATACTTAATAAGTTGCATCGCAGATCAAAATGAGAACAGGAGATCTTTGAACGCGCATACTTCAATAAGTTGCATCGCAGATCAAAATGAAACCGATAGACCTTTGGAACGAGCATACTTCAATAAGTTGCTTCTCGATCGAAAGGCAAGAACTCATAGATCTGGAACGCATACCAATAAGTTGCATCGCAGATCAAAATGAGAACAAGCAGATCTTTGAACGTATACTTCAATAAGTTGCATCGCAGATCAAAATGAAACCATGCATCTTTGAACGAGCATACTCAATAAGTTGCTCGCAGATCGGAAAGGTAAGAACTCATAGACCTTTGGAACGCGTATAATAAGTTGCATCGCAGATCAAAATGAGAATAGGAGATCTTTGAACGCGATACTTCAATAAGTTGCATCGCAGATCAAAATGAAACCGCATGCACCTTTGGAACGAGCATACTCAATAAGTTGCTTCAGATCGAAGGCAAGAACTCATAGATCTTTGAACGCAGATACTTCAATAAGTTGATCGCAGATCAAAATGAGAACAAACGGGTATATGTCGTAAGGATATTAGACATAACCGAAAGAGACCGATCAAGACGACTCTAACAAAGGTTTCAAATATACATGCCCTAAGGATATTGACACATAAGGATCGAATATACATGTTCGGTAAGGATATTGAACACATATAGGAGCATATGTCGTAAGGATATTAGACATACGCAAGAATGAGACCGATCGAGCAGACTCACTGGGGAAAGATATATGGAATGGTAAAATCGTCGATCAAGACGATTCACGGGAAAAGGCCAACCAAAAGAGACTCTAGCAAGGATTGCTGAGCTACGTTGGACTTTGAAAGTTTGCGAATATGCAAGAAATACAATATCTCTTAGGCCAAAGGCGGGGTGTAATTCTTCAAGAGTGGCAATTATATGAATTACCACACACCAAGTATGGATACTCAAACAATTGAGAAGCAAGAAAGGTTAGACACCGACTCTTACTCGCACTCTAACGACAGAGGCAAACACGGGTAAGAATACCAAAATAGAAATTTGCAAAAAGTAAGACGCTTGGTAATATATTGAATTTGAATGATGTAGGAGACCGACACGGGGTCAAAAATGCAGATAACAACAACAAGAAGAATTTCTTGAGGGAACTCGACTCGAATACCACTGGGGATTTTTATTGAAAAACTTCTCTTCGGAGACGCAAAAGGTACTCGAGAAACATTTTAATCTGGCTTATGCTTAGATGCATGTTTGAGATTATTATTTTTTGGCGTAATGCTCCATATCAATGGAAATGCTACGCGTTTTTTTTTGGATGCTATGCAATGCAATGATGCATGTTTTAATGATTCACCAGACTAAAAGCAATGAGCTGCCGAGGGAACATCAACCATCCATGAATTGAATACAATCATCTGGTCTTCATCAAAGAGATGATAGTCTGGACCCTGATAGGGGGGATTGTGGAATAGAAGTATCATCTTTCAATGATTAACATCACTGGGGAAGTAACTCCGGAGATTATCATTCATCCGATGACAATCAGACAAGGAGAGCCCCGAATACGAGCTCTAGCATAAGAGGGCCGACCACATCTTCGCACAAGTGATCTTTGAAAGTGATCTTGCTGGTGTAGACCATTCTTGCAATCTTCCGTCCTGGGAAAGAGTGATAACATCCAAGGTAAACATCTGCCATGGATAACTCTTGTTGGAGAGAAAGAAACCTTGTCAGATCAAGCTCACGCATGGTGCCCTTCGATAATTGAAAATGTAAAACAGAGACATAACAAATAATTTCGCAGTAGATCAACTGTTTAATCGTTAATGGTGTACCCGAAATTCGAGTAACTTCGTGAATTATGCCACGCGCGTTGGGCACCGATGTTTTATATGCTAAGTTTATTAAAATATCGGACGTCGTTTTGCAAACAAAATAGTTAAAAATACATGAAAATAAGACAAATAAATGATAGAAAACACAGCTTGACGAAAGTAATTTTATTGATTGATTAGCCCGTAAATGAGCATTTACATCAAGAAGCAAACCTCGAAAAGAGGCAATTGCTTATACATCAAAGTTAAAAGAAAAGGTGACAATAAAATCATGGATTTTGTCGAACTCGAATCCGCCATGCTCTTCACAACTTCAACATCCCTTCATATCGAGCCAATGTAAAATGCTCCGATTAGACCGACCTCCATCTCTCGGATTATCAAGTTATTGTAAAAACACCAAACAGTGTCGTGCGATTGTAGTCGTCGCTTTGAATCCCTAATTTTTCCTCGACCGCCTTTCGGTTTTCAATCCACCGGATACCTTTTTGCCCAAGCCGCCTTTCGTGTTTTCGACTTGCGGTGTACAATCTTTATATTTATCCTAACTTTGCCCGAACCTCTTGGTTCGCTCGGGATGCCTTTATTTTGCTTAGGCCACCAACCTAACGGTCTCTTTTATGCGAAGTATTTTTGACTACGTCTGCATTGATCGGGTGAGGGAAATCTTCTCCATCCATAGTTGCGAAAACATAGCTCCTCCGAGAAAACTTTTTCACAACATACGGTCCTTCATAATTTGAGCCCACTTGCCCCGAGCGCCGTACTATTAGGAGGCAAAATTCTTTTCAAAGACAAGGTCACCACTTGAAATTCCGAGGACACTTTCTTGTCGAAAGCCCTTTCATACGCTTCGTATAGTTGTCCGTGACAAATAGTCAATCTCTTCCTCGATGAGATTCAATTGATCAAGTCTATTTTGAACCCATTCAGCTTCATCGAGTTGCACATCCGTTAAAATCCTTAAGGAAGGAATTTCAACTTCCACAGGGACTGCCCATACCGTATACCAAGGAGAAGGGAGTTGCCCTGTTGACGTGCGTATTGAAGTGCGATAGCCGTGCAAGGCAAATGGCAACATCTCGTGCAATCCTTGTAAGTGACAACCATCTGACAATCTTCTTGATATTCTTGTTTGCCGCCCCACGGCACCATTCATTTTGGACGATATGGAGAAGAGTTATGATGTTTTATCTTGAAATCGTCGCACAACTCTTTCATCATTTTGTTGTTGAGATTCGATTATCGCGAATGATCTTCTCGAACCCCATAGCGACAAATGATATTATGCTTGATGAAGGTGACCACTTGTCTAGTGACACGAGCATAAGATGCCTCAACCCATTTGGTAAAGTAGTCAATGGCAACAAGGATGAATCGATGTCCATTAGAAGCGGTGGGCTTAATTTCTCCAATCATATCAATGCCCCACATCGCAAAGGCCATGGAGAAGTCAAAACATTCAATGAAGAAGGTGGCACATGCATCTTATCGTCAGATTTGACATTTGTAACATGTTTTAGCATGGTTGTAGCAAATGCTCTCCATGGTGGACCAATAATAGCTCGCTCAAGATCTTCTTGGCCATGGTGTGTCCACTAGAATGCGTCCCGAAGGAACCTTCATGAATTTCTTCTATAATCTTATTTGCTTCGTTCATCCACGATCCGAGCAAAACAGTCATAGTTCTTTTGTACAACACAACCCCATTGAGGAAAATTTGGCCGAGTACTTGCGCAGGCCTTCTTATCAACGATGGAAGCATCATCGTATTCTTTCGCCCCGAGATACCTTTGATGTCATAGAACCAAGTTTTTCATCCGCTTCACCTTCTACTTCATAGCGTAACGCAGCTCATCCAACCTCATTATAGTGATAGACGGGCATCATTCGCCCATCCGACCTTAAACATGGATGATGAGTAGCCAAAGCATCCGCCAAATTGTTCTCCTCCCTGGGATGTGATCAAAAGTGATCTCACGAAATAAGGGATCAACTTCAAGACATGATCTCGATGGAATCAAATTCGGTATGGTCTCCCAATCTCCATTGATTTGACTAATTACCAAAGCGAATCTCCATATACCGCTAAGATTTTGATTTTAGTCAATGGTCGCTCAATCCCAAAAATACAAGCTTCAGACCGCCACATTATTGGTGCAATCGAAACAGATTCGGCAAAGAATGGAATATGAAACCGTTGAGAAGTGATAATGGCGCCAACACCATTTCCAATGCATTTGAGGCTCCATCGAATGCCATCGCCCACCGCGAGCCCGGCTCGGGTCCCTCCTCGTGGCCTCGGAATGTTACAATCTCGATATACATAATGTCCTCATCTGGAACTCAAACTTCATCGGCCGATAGTCATCATCTAATGGTTGTTGAGCGAGATAGTCCGCCACCACACTACCTTTGATAGTTCTCCGAGTAGTGTATTGATATCATATTCCGTCAGATCATTTGCCAAGGCTATCCTTCCCGTGAGAGTCGGCTTCTCAAAGATATACTTTATCGGGTCCATTTTGGAGATCAAGAAAGTAGTGTGAGTTAACATATACCGCTCGAGCTGCTTTGCTGCCCATGCGAAAGCACAACAAGTCTTTTCCAATAATGAATACGATATCACATTCTCGTGAACTTCTTGCTCAAGTAGTATATGGCGTGTTCTCTCACTGTCTCATCATGTTGACCGAGCACACAACCCATGGAATTCTCCAACACGGTCAAGTACATAATCAACGGTCACCTTCCACCGGGTGAGAGAATGGAGGCTCTCAGAGGTACCTCTTTATACCGCCGAACGCCGCTCGACAATCGCCGCTCCACCGGTTGTGGATTCTTTTCTAACAGCTTGAAAATGGGCTCACGTGTAGCGTGAGATGAGAAATGAACCTAGCGAATAATTCGCCTCCCAAGAAACCTCGCACTTCCTTTTCTCGTCCTGGCCTCGCATTTTGTATCGCTTTTATCTTGCAGGTGGTCAACCTCAATCCTTTCTCGTCACAATAAAGCCTAAAAGTTTCCGATCTCACCCCAAAGGTGCACTTACTGGGTTCAACCTCACCGAACTTCTCAACCTTTCGAACAATTTCAACAAGTGAACCTGTGTTCTTCTTCCGTCTGGGACTTGGCAATCATATCATCCACGACTTCAATCTCTTTATGCATCATATCATGAAAGAGAGTGACCATATACCGACATGTTGCCCTCGCTCTTCAAACCGAAAGGCATCACTTTGTAGCGTAAAGTCCCCACTTGTAATGAAAGTAGTTTTTCCATATCACGCCATCTTAATCTTGTAGCCAGAGAAACCATCCATGAAGGAGAATACTTTAGCTTGAGCAAGTTATCGACCAAAATGTCGATGTGCGGAGAGGGAAGTCATCCTTAGGGCTAGCTCTATTCGATCCCTATATAATCACACATCCTTACCTTGCCGCTTTCTTCTGCACTGTACAATGTTTGCAACCCATGGGGATAAGAAACAACCTTTAGGAAACCCGCTCCATCCGCTTCTCGAACCTCTTCTTTGATCTTTCTTGACATTTCGGATGTGTTCTCAAGCTTCTCGCTTACCGTGGCATCCTTCTTTGAGGGCAATTCGTGCATAACGATGTCGATTCAACCCGGCATATCTTCATAAGACCAAGCAAAGATGTTCACGACTCATGTAGCATTTCGACAAGCTTTTGCTTAACTCCATCTTCCAATGCTGCCCCATCTTGACCTCCTTTCGAGCCCTCGGTTCCCGATTGATCACTTCTAGATCCTCTTGGTGCGGCCGGATGACCTTTTCTTCTGCCTCAACATCCCGGCTAATTCTTCGTGTAATTCACGCCCTCTTCGGCTTCCTTCAGCTTGATAAATCGGTTCATCAAATCATAATGAGCCACGCCGAATCATCGTCGACAAAACCGGTCCGTCAAGGACCACATCCGTTGTTGGTAATTTTATTTTTATTATTATTTTTTAATTAAGTTTTTTTAATAAAAAGAAAAGACAAAAGGTTTGTAAAAAGAAAGTAAAATTTGATATTGTCACCTTTAAAAAAGAAAAGAAAGTAAAGAAAAAAAACAAAGAGAAAAATTTGAATGCAAAAAGGACGCCCTTCATTAATGATAAACTTGAAAGTTAAAACATGGTGGCCCTACAAAGATGATCACTACGCTTGGGCATAACGTAGGAATTATGGAATGACATAAAAAGTAAAATTACTCTTCAAAACGAGTAACCACAAAGAACATCTTCAACGAGCCAATTTGAAAGCTCACGCCCGGAACAAGGGTAGATCCACTTGTCCACATCATAGTCACCATCCGCTTCACCATCAATGGCATCAACATCTTCAACTGGATTCCACCTTTGACAAACTTGACAGAGGAGACACCCTTTGCCCACGGGTGGAGACGGAGATCTTCATTCGGGAGCAAAACCCAAACCCTCTTATCCGTCTGGTAGGAAGTTCTAGCACTCTTCCCCACCCTTCGTGATGTCCCGACTTGACAATAGCCCGAGCTCGCTTGTAGGATGCCATGGAGACTTCACCTTTTGCAAAGGGATCTTATCGACGACACCGCCTCAAAAGCTTGGCATGGAGTTTCGTGGATCTCTCCTTCAACTTCAACATATCGAAGTTGCTCGATGACCGACGACATAATCTTCTTCACCATAAATGGTGACCACCTTTCCATTAATTAAGAACTTCAACTTTGGTGCAAGGTGGATGTCACAGACCAGCCCCATGAATCCAGGCGCCCAAGCAAACAAAGGAGGGATTAATATCCATGACGAAAAAGTTGCATCAAAACCTGGGGCTATCTTAATGTGCGTCCACCTCGCCAACACCACCTCTTCACCCATCAAACGCCTTAACTATCAAATCACGGGTCTCAAAGACAACACCTTCATAATCCAACTTCAAGAGAGTAGACTTGGAAGAACATTGAGGATGATCCCTGTCAACCAAAGACACGGATAAAGTAGCTCGCTATCTCCACGGAAACGTAGCGCTTGTTATGCTTCCTCCCCTGAGGTAAATCAAGTCAAGAAACCGAGACCATTACTTGCCGAAATGTTGTTCACAATGCCTCCAAATTGGTTAACCGAGATTTCGGGGAACGGGACGCCCTAACCGCATCGAAAGGCTGGGTGAGGCTCTAATCCTCAACAAAGCTAAGATAGAAATCTTGGCGGGCGCCCGTCGAGCTGGTCGATTATCTTGTAATCGCCTTCCTTATATACCTCATCAATTCTTCAACATCTTTGGTCATCTCGTGGCTCGTAATGTGTTCGAATCTTGGTGCCGACTCACCCCCAATCATGACTCCTTTCCCTTTGCTTTAGCCTTGGCCAAAGCTTCGTGATTTTTTCAACTAGATTGTGGAGAGAAGATTCGCCCACTTCGGTAATCCGACTTTCTTCCGCAATGTCATGCATCGCAGCTCAAATCTTCCAATCTTCTTTTCATCGACTTTCCTCCTTCAAAAGTCTCCACATTCACTTTCGTCACACGGTAGTACTGCACCCATAATTCCACCGGATGGCCTTTTCGCTAGTGTAGGTAATCGACCCGCAAAGTGATAATCACAGGAGGTTTCTTAGTCGGCACGGGATTGTAACGGAATCCTTCTAGAAGTGACGGGATAGTGACCACGCCAACCTCATCTTCATCATTCTTCATATCAAGTTCTTTCTCGACGAATCAAGAGTCCCTTCAAGAATCGACGTCAATCTCGCCTCTCAACTTATCACAACCTTCAACTTGAATTAAGCATTGTTTACAACCATCATCACAACCTGGAAATCTCCTTCAACAATAATTGCTTTATCCACCACAACGGGTGGTCGATCATTAACATCCATTATCGTGTTCAAACTTCCATCTTCGCAAATTGCATTAACAAAGATTTCCACCATGAGGAGGTAAGGGTGTTGAATGACATTAGAGTGGAGGAGGTCCAAAGTTGATTGCCTCGGTTCAGTAAATTGCACCTTGTACTTGAAAGCATAGCACTCAATGGAATGCCCGAGCATTGGAATGATAGAGACATGCTCGTGATTGAAGTACTCATGGGTTATCGTGTCAATCTTTAGATGGCGAATTCAATCATATTCAGACTTTGCAAATGGGCAAATACCGCATAAGACATTGGCAAAGGGTCAAACTTCTTCATGGGTCCGGGTATTGTCTCGAGCAACATCTTGTTTTGGAACACTAGCGGAATAGTTACAAGAACTTGGCGATTGAATTCCTCGGCGCTTCTTTCCTCTTCGCTCAAAGCGCACTCGACTCACCTTCCTTCTTCGTAACCACCAAAAGCCTTTTGGCGCCACCAACTTGATTCTTGTCGCACCAACATCTTGGATTTTTCCTAGCTTGATCCCCATCTCAACTCTTTCACCAAACATCACCATGTCACGAAAACGGTCGATCAAGAGGCATAGTACGCCCATCTAGTGTGCCTGAACATTTCCACCATCTCTCGCTCCACCATAGGGGTTGAACTTAGAGCCCACCGCCACCTTTGCTGCACTTTGAAAGATTCGCTTTTCTTCGAGCTAGGTTGTGCAACCTGGCTCGTAGGGCATACATCGTTAAAGCCATAGTGTTGAACAAAAGCTACAATCAACTCTCTCCAAGTTCGCACTGGAGCTATCAAGGCCCATATACCAATCCAATGGCCCATCATCAACTATCTTGGAAAATGCATCAAGAGCTTCTCATCCTTCGTACGCAGACATCCTCCTATAGTAATACTCAAGTGGGTTTTAGGACAAGAGTTGCCCTTGTACTCAAAGCTCTGGATTTTAAATTTTGAGGAATCACCCTTGAACCAATCCCAAGTTGGACATGTCGAACCCAAAACATCCCGATTCTCAAAGGTTGCATGCGCCCCGAGCATCTTCAACTTCCTATCGCCTTCTTGGCTCCTCAACATTGGAAACCAATCTTCAAAGTTATCTTCATCATGCCGAGGAATCGAATCAGTCCTTCTTCCCGGTCGAGGCACCAACACAGTTCGATACGCGACGCAGTGGGGTAGGTGAGGAGGAACCACCGCAAAGATGATCCATTTGAGCAGCCCTGTTCTCACGGCGATCATTAAGACCGGCGTTGACTTCCAAGCTAATTTCTGATAAAGCATTCTGAGGAGCAACTTCTTCAAGAGGACCACAAGCAGCTCACAACCGTAGCTCTCAACCTCTCTTGTGCAGCCATGTTCAATTATCTCCATCAATTGCCCCATACGAGTATCCATTCTTGTCCCTAGGGCGGCCATGTCACTTCCATCTTCCATCAATTTCTTCAAGTTACTTGTCGGTAACGATGAACGATGAAACCCGTAGTCTCGTCTGTGGAGAAGAAAACCAACGCGTAAGTAAGATGACCGATCTCAATACCGTTATGTATGATATGCTATGGGAGTATGCATGCATGCCCATGATATGTTTTTGTACATTTTATTTTCGTGGACTCTTTGAAGACTCGTTAGTTAACAATAAACATTAGAAAAACCGATTAAACTGCAATTCAACGAAATCTCATAGAAACTCAAATTGTTAGTTGTGACTACAAGGTCGTTCAAGCTCAAACAGAGCAATAAAATTCATATCGGAATTTAAATCATTACAATAATAATTAGATTCAAATATTCAAATAAGATAAGTGGCTAAAACTAGAAATGCTGTCCACGACGAGGCTTCAAATCTCTAGTTTCCTTTGAACTCGTTTCACCGCCTCTTGACAGAGGAAGAGGAAATCACCATGCAGGAGGTATCGGGTTGTCTTCGAGGTCTTCTAGGGCCGACTGAGTCTCCAAGGTATCAACAATCAAACGGTTACATGTCAACCATTTCACTGTACCAATAGAAATGCCCATTCGCTCTCTTCTAGAAAGGACACTAGTTCATCCTTTTCATCTAACAGACGATCTTTTTGGATCTCATCAATCCAACCTTGGCATTGCTCTCAAGGCCTTCGTAAGCATCCCTTTTCTATTTCTTTCTTCCCTCAGAATTCAGCTTCGAATTTTTCACTAATTCGATTGCTTCCATTTCTAAGCGATGCACTTCTTCTTTGCGCTTATCTCATTCTCTAGCATTTTATTGGTTCGTGCTGAGAAGCTTCTAACTTTGAAATCTTTGCTTCGAGACGTGCTTTCAATGCTCTCTTTCTTCAACGGCCTTTTCTTCATCTAGATAAGCCTGGCCTTTGATGTCGAAAAGCCTTCAATTGTCGACGGAGGTCCCTTGCCCCACTTGCAAGACTCCTCAAGTTTTCGTAACATCTCATCGTGAGCTCTTCATCCTTTTCATTTTGTATCCTTCTCCTCTAATCTTCTTTCACCTCTTTGAGGTTAGCCTCCAAATTTTCAGCTCGAGAAAATGCGAGAATTAGAGCTTGTAGCCCAATCTTTCCTCCTCCATCTTTCTCGATATTTCCTAAGCCTCATATTCTCCTCTATTGGCACATGAGTGATTACTGTGTCTGGATGATCAAAGGGTACCTCCACAAAGTAAGGCAGCTTGATTTCTTGACTCTCTATCACCCACGCGATAAGACCTTCCATCAATTCCGCCCTCTTGATTAACTCTCGCTTTCCTATGGATTTGACCCCAAGCTCTTGGATCTTCAATACTGTCATGTCCTTTTACCAAGCTCGCACAATGAAACTTTCCAAGTGCTCAAGCCTTGGTTCGCTTTTCCATCGGATACCCCAATTGTCTTGTTGCAAGTCTTGGGTTATAATTGATGCAACCCATAGACCCAATCAAAGGAACATTAGAATATCCACCACAAAGGAGTGATAACATCAACGAATCCCCAACCTCGAGAATGCCACATCACACCATCGGTCGTTAGTGAAGCCAATTTTTGAGACCAAGATAAGTTTCTCGTGATCTCTCCCACGGTCCACTCGAGGGATATGAGATGTCAACCATAAGCAAAGAATGGAGAACAACACGTAACCACCCTCGCTCTTCTCGATTTCTCTCATGGAGATGGTAAAGAACATCACCAACAAAGGCAGAACAGGTTCTTTGACATGAATACCAATAGCAGAGGCTCAAGTAACCAATTTCATTAGTTGGAAACAAAACCACCCCAAAGATGAGCAAAGCAAGAATGGAGTCGAAAGTCGCCAATCGCCTTGAACACTCAAACTTAACAACTTATCTTCCAATTTTGCCTCGAATACCTTTGTCAGAATCCAAGGTGCCACCTCCTCACAGAAGAAACAGCAAAGAAAGCTACCTTAGCCTTATCGAGGTCTTCCCCTATGTTGAGGAAAGGGGTGTCGTCCTTCAAAGGCCAATTAAGGATTCTCTCGAACTCTTCAATTGTAGGAACAATGAAAGTCTTGGAATGAAGCATCGGAGAGGAGGATCATAGTACTTTGCCAGCAATCAAAGCTTCCATGTCCACATTGGTAGTCAAAAGATCTAGGATGTTCCCAAATCTTTTCCCAAAATAAGCTCTCACCGACAAAGCGGAATTCTTTCACTTTGAGTTATCGCCTTCCCAACTTCGCTCTTTGAATTTGAGACATGGAACGATCTTCACAGCTTGATTCATTCTTCCTTTCGCCATCGCACCAACAAAATCTATAAGGTTCCGAAAATAAAAGTTATATGCTAAATGGTTTTGTGCAAATGTATGCAATGCATGTTGCAAATTAAATAGAATCGGTTCATAGGATCGGCCGGTCATGGTTTCGACGCTCACCCAACAATTCCCTGTAAGGCTAATCTTATGTTTTTGCTAAATGTTTCGGGTTCAGATCCCTTTACAAACACTATCATCGCACGAGAGGCCCACGTGGCGATAGTATTTGTAAAAGTATACCCCAAGAAACGGTTTAACAGATGCTCTAAATCCAACATTTGAGCGCTTGGTCCTGTTAGACAACATGAACAAACTTAGAGTTATAGGTCATTTGTCCAAAGATTGATGTCCCAGGCTAACGCTGGCCAACAACCTCCTAAAACAACCAACTCTAAGCCGAGTCTTCGCCGGGCCAACAAGACAATGGAGTCAAGTGGACCTAGGCTACGCAACCCTCTATTCCTAAAAGGTGACCTAGAAGCCTGGTAGTGGGCTTATCTATGTATCAATGCCCATGAATTCCATCACAATAATATATCAACAAAATAATATATAAAGTATAGAGGAAAATAAGCAAATAAACAATAGATAAGCATAAAGAAGAAAGCGATAAACAAACACACAAACATGCGAAGAACTAAACTAGGTTGACCGCTTAGTCAAAAAAGTTTTAAAATTTCCTCAAAGAAGTCGCTAATCAAGCAACTCGATTTTCAAAAATCATTTAAATGAATTTTCAAAACAATGAAATCGCCACCTAATTTTATTTGTTCTAGAAAGAACGGGAATATAGATAAAACCCACAAAATCGGATAAGGCGTCTACAAGACCAAAAAGATGGATTCGGAGTCGGTTACGCAAGAGGAAGGTATTAGCACTCTTACGCCCATCGACTCGATGGGACCCATTTAGTTCAAATGTGTGTGTAATCGCTAATTTCTAAATTATGAATAAGAAAGAAGAAAATGGATTTGTTTGTTATTATTTTGAGTTTGACACGGTTTCGAAACCGCTGCGCTCACGTATTCCCTCGCAATGGGAAAGTCAAAACTCCGTAGTTCTTGTTGAAAATTGGATTGTTTGTATTGATTTAATTGAAAATGTTTTTGATGATAACGTATGAGCGAAAAAGGATTTGAATGGGTTGAATTGATTTTAATGTAGATGACAAGTACCAAAACGCCGGATATCCTCTAACGATTCGACACTCGAGATTGGTGATTGAGGTCAACCGATCTCTCATCCAAAATCTTTATTATGAAAAGAGTGAGGTGAAACAAAGTTCACTTTTTATTAAGTTATGGATAAAGTATTTAAGTCATTGTTACCTCTAATGGCCCAAATATTTTACATTTTAATTAAATCGCTTCAATAACCTCTAACAATTTAATTAAATACCATATCACTATGTTTTTTTGTTTTTGTAGAAAATTGATTTTTGAAAACAAATTCAATTAATTAATTTAATTTGAAAGTGTTTTAAATGTTCATGTATGGAATAAAGTATTCATTGGGTTTCCTCTAATGGCCCAAATATTTTACATTTTAATTAAATCGCTACTAACCTCTAACAATTTAATTAAGTACCATAACACTATTTTGAAAATTGCGGCGTTGGACGAGAGAAATGATATTGGGTTATGGTTAACCAAGTATGGACTTGATTAACCAGACCCTCGTGCATGGTGATTGGTATATGGACCAATTATTTTTCGTTATGATTAATCAAGGCAACGAGGGCTTAATTAATTCCTCGAGGATGGCCATGCCCATCCCCAACCATGAGACCCTTAGAGAATTTGGTGGTAACCAAAAATAAGAGAGCGGAGGCGTTGTTGATTTTATATTAATGTGAGAGTGAGTGTACAATCGTGAAATAAACATGCAAGCGGATAATGTAATAGCGGATAAAAGAAAATAAATTAACACACAATACAAAATCGGAATTTAAATAATTATTAGTATAGATATTCTTTACTTGATGAAAAATCAATTAATTTAATTGGTAATTCAAATAAAAACTACCATATGCCAAAATATTATTTAATACATCATTATATATAAAAAAAACTTGCATAATATTAATTTTAAAGAGAAAAGTTGAGAAATGGGCCGATGGAGCTTTAACTGGAGGGTGTAGATAGCAACTGAGCCCAAGCCCAAAAATGCTGCCGGATCTTGTGAAGCCCCATGGAGGTAGTGGTCCACCATTCGATCGCGGATCCGATCTTGCAGATCCGATGGTTGATGCGTGAGGGTGCAAAATATACCATACATATGCACACACCAGATTCGAATAGATTAAACAGTGGTGACAAGTGTCACCACCGACTAACCAACAAAATCAAACATTCTAACACCTTCCTAAACTCATTTTATGTTATAAATTAAAAAAATAAACAATACTAACTCTAAAATAAATAAAAAAATAATACTAATATAATAACAAAAAAGTGTTTATTTTTATTATATTACTATATATTATATATTTTTCTTTTAAACTAAAACTAAATTAGTTTTATTAAATCTTCATTACAACTTAATATATAAAATAAAAAAACAAACTTATTAACAACTAATCTTGTTATATCTTATAAAGAAAAACTAAAGCTTTTTTTTAAAAATTTAAGTCGCTTTAAAAATATTAAATATGCAAACCAAACAAAATATGATAGAATAAACTAAAAAACCAAAAGATTCCTAAACCTAAATATATTAAAATTAGCTTATCATTTAACAAATCAAGAAAAACTAACCATTCACCTTCAAAACCTCATCGCTTCTCATTCTTCCCACCGCCTCGAACCCTAACCAACCTTCATCATCTCTTCTCGATCGTGACCTCTCACCGTCCTCATCCGGGTTTCCTCACGATCTCTCATCGATGTCTCACGAGATCTCGCCACGTCTCGCCACCGTGTTCGCCCGATTTTCACGATCTCTCCGATTCACTGCTCTTGCTAAATCTCTTATCTCTCTCACTGATTCACCATTTCTCAAGGAATGTCACAAATTTGCTTGATTTTGTTTTATGTGTTTGAAGGATGAGAAGAAACCTAGACTCGATTTGGGAGACGGCGGGATGTGCGAAAATAAAGAGGGTCAAGAGAAAAAGAAAAGAGGATACGATCATATGGGTTCGCAACCTCCTTTCCTCCTCCTCCGATATCGGTATTACCTTTTCACTTTTCTTCTCGGGCACCGCTTCTCTCAAGGGGGATTAATGGAAATGATGAACCGATATTTGTATGTCGTTTAGTATTCTCAGATGTCAGTTCGCTTTGTTCGAATGATGTTCGAATTCGTTTTAATGTTGTTGTTCATGGGTTAGGTTTTTTCTCAAAATGAACATTGCCCTTGATTATGTTTTCATTGCTTTTATAGTGTCCTCTATTAGGTTTCGACTACCAATTTTTGGGATAACTTGAAACAAACCAAGAAAACTTGGCTTAGAGTGTTATGTTTTAATCTGTGGTTGAAAACAATATGCCACCTTGATTTTCTCAGATATTGGGCTGTCAGCATTTGATGGACTGAATGCTGAAACTCGTCATGCATCGACCGACATATGTCAGGCATTTTCCGATTACAAGACAAGATTATATTGTACTTGCAAAGCAATTTTAGTGGTAATGATGCTTCGAACCACACCCCCTTTTGTGAACCAACAAGAGTTGTGATTTGCAAAAGGGTGGGTTATCTTGAACATGAATGATAAACACTATTAACATAAACTCGATCCCAATTAAATCCCCTAATGATGAGATAAATATGTTGCTTGAGTCTTTGTTTTATCAATGTGTCCATTATACTAACCAAATGCTTTTTCTTGTTTTTGCTTCATGAACATGAGCCATGGCACAAACTTGGAGAAGTGGTGAAGGAAGGTTGGTCAAGAAAGCAGTATGGTCTCAAGATAGAGCAAAGCACGGGAAGCAAGCAAACAAAGATGTCCACTAGAAAATAGGATTAAGACATAGCATATGTAGTCTTTATTGTATGTTTGAACTTATGGCCATAGATTGTACTTGTGTATGTAACCTTGAAAATGTTGTATCAAAGGTTTGAACTTTGTAATATCATCCATTCAAATTAACATTGAATTTTGAGAACTTGTAGCATTTGAACAAACCAAAGTTAAGTGAATATTGAACTTGGAAGTTTGATTCTACTTTGTAAACGGGTATTTTTGAATGTCATGAATTCAATAAGATTTTGAACCTTGAATGACAAGAATGGAAAGAATGATCTCTCGAATATTGAATGATTTTGCTTGGAATTTGGCTTTTGAATTGAAACTTGTATGTTAAGATTTGACAAATTGTAACATGTAACTCGATCGTGTCCTTGTACAAAAACTTTAGAGCAATTTTGAACTCTTGGAATTTCATGAACACAAGATTTGAGAAAATGCATCGATTTGAATTTTTGATTGTGTATAAAAGTTGAAACTCAATATGCATCAAATATCCCATAAATTTGTCATGAACCAAAAGTTAAATTAGTTAGAACAAACATGTTGGAATATTGACTAACAATTGTATCCAAATCCACTTCAATCCGTAATTCCAATCGTAGTCTTGAATCAAGCCGGTGGTAACATGGTTGTTGCAATTTTTAGAAATTGAACCCTAGTATATGAAACTTGAGAATTAAATTTAAACACAAAGATGATTTGATGGCTTAAACTTCGAAACACTCGAACCCTTTTGAATTTCCTCGCCACAAAGCTTCCATTTTTATCCATTCTCGTAGAAAATCGAGCCTTTACTTTGAGACAAGAATTGAAATTCTAAGTTCAAATGAAATTTTGATCACAATCCTCACCAACTTGTCGCTTTCATGATTCTTTTAAGAGTTGAGCAATAGATTCCTCTTGAAATTAATGGAATTATTACATGCCCAAATCGAACCATTTTCAAGAGTGAGTAAAATTCGAACCAAACGAATTCCAAAAGGAAACTTCTAGTCTTTTCATAGAATGCCCGAATCTTGTGAGCGATGAACGTGACAGAAAAGATCTCAACATGCGCTTGACGCTCAAATCTTGTAAACAAGTCCTCCGATGAATATCTTCACATACACCCACTATTGCCAAGAGCGAACAAAGTCGACGAGAGCCGAATGCACTAGAACTTGAATCGTTGACCAACAATCGGATAAACATAAGCCACCCTCTTACATCCCGAACCAAGAACTCAAACAACAAGAAACCCAAACTTGCGATGAATCGATCTCCTCAATCGGAGGCAATGACATTCAAGATATCCGCATTCGTAGCTCCAATCAAAATGCACTATTCAATCCAAAACGAACACCAAGCCCGAAAAAATAGATATGAACGGCTAAGATTTAATATTAAACCTCATCATTTCAAATATCCCGCATTGGTCGAAACACCACGCCTTTTCTACTCGACAGAGAAATCTTTGGGAATCAACTCCAACCAGAACTACGTAACCAAGGATATGAATGCATGTGAGTGTCATGATAAATGCAAAGCCTAAACCGATAAGATCGATATAGGAGGGCAAATTTTGGGTGCAACATTTTACTCAAACCGACTCTAAACAAAGGTTAATCCGATGGATTCTTCTTTGCAAGAATTTGATTTAGAGGTCCGAGATAAAAGGGTTCGGAGAATTTGTAGGTATCATTTGTCTCGCTTAGTGAACGTGAAAATTACGGACAAAGAAAAGGAAGTGAAGGAGGAGTTCCTGATGAGAAGTTATTTGTCCCAGAGCGGCCATGGTTTGCCGACATGGCAAATTACAAGGCTGGATTGATGCCTGAGGATTTGACATGGAATGAGAAGAAATTCATAGCCGATGCTAAGTAGTATGTGTGGGACGAACCTACATTTTTAGGTTGAGAAATATGGGTTGCTAAGAAGGTGCGCTGGTGATGAGGAAGCCAAAAATATTCTTTGGCATTGTCATAATTCCCTAAGGGACACTATAATGGAATGCAAACGCCACCAAAGTCCTACAATCGATTTTATTGGCCTTCGCTATTCAAAGATGCTTATGCTCACGCTTAAGTCTTGTGATAAATGCCAAAGAAGTGGCGGTATAGGAAAAGAGATGAAATGCCTTTGAACAACATGTTGGAAGTAGAGGTATTTGATTGTTGGGGATTGATTTTGTCGGTCTATTTCCATCGCGTTTGCTAATGAATATATTCTTGTGGTCGTTGATTACGTGTTCAAGTGGGTGGAGGCCATTGTTTACTCTAAGGCCGACGCCAAAACCGTTATCAAATTTTTAAAGAAAAACATTTTTTCTCGGTTGGTGTCCCTCGGTGCTAATTAGTGATGGTAGGTCGACTTTTGCAATACATTGTTACAAAAACTTTTGAAACAATACGTGTAAAGCATAAGGTGACAACTCCTATCACCCGCAAGCGAATGGTCGTCAAGTGTCAAATAGAGAAATTAAAAAGATCTTGAAAAACTGCTTCGGGTTCTCAAAAGATTGGTCACAAAATTGATGAAGCTTTATGGGCGATCGAATCCGCCTATAAAGCTCCTATCGACTAACCCCGCTTGTGTTGTTTTATGACAAAACTTGTCACCTCCCAAAGAGATGGAGCACAAAGCATTATGGGCCCTCCGATTCTGAATTTCGATCCATCTTTGGCGGGTGAAAAGAGAAAATGCAACTCGCTCAATTGGATGAAATGCGAGAGGAGCATACCATTCCAACCGAGGTACAAAGTAAAAGTTAAAGTTTTCATGATAAGAAGATAAAGCACAAGGAATTTCGACCGGGCAAAGTGTTCTCTTGTTTAATTCCCGGATGAGACTTTTTCCGGGAAAACTTAAAACAAAGTGGTCCGGTCCGTTTCTAATCAAAGAAGTGAAAGAGTATGGTGCCGTTGTTCTGCAAGATCTAGAAGGGACGAAAGAGTGGACCGTGAACGGGCAGCGTTGAAACGGTACGCTACGGAGAGGTGAGCCGCGACATAGCCGAATCCATCTTCTTGAATGATCCTTGATCATTCCGAACCGTCGAGCTCGACCGACGTTAAACAAAGAGCTTGTTGGGAGGCACCCCAACATTGTAAGTATTCTTCATTGCACTCATTTTGACTTGTCCAAGTTATAAATTTGCTGTTTTTAAGAAAAATGCAGAATTCTGCAGATCGCGCTTAGCGCGCTCAGAGCACGCTTAACGCCAGACGGCCCATCCGGCGAAACTTTCGCTTAGCTGGTCCGGGAGAATTTAAAAAAAAATTCCAAACTGGTTTTCTGAGGCCCATTAGGTGGCCTGGTTTGTTTTAAATAGGTTAGGATTCATTTCAAAAACTTTTTCACTATTTCCTCTCCATTTTTTTTTCACACTCTCTAAAATCCCAAAAATCTCAACCCAAATTCAACAAGTTCTTGCAAATTTTGTTCTAATCGTCCTCCCAAGCATCTAAGTAAGTGTCTCTATGTTGTTCTTCTTTAAATTTCTTAATTTCGTTGTTTAGATAGATTTTAAAACCTAGGTTTAAGAATTTTTATTTTTCTTAGGATTAGGTTGTTTAGATGATGTAGGCTTAGAATAGTATCATTTACGCTAGTAGGCTTGTTTTGTGGAGAAATTTCGCTTACGTAAGAATTTTTCCGGATATCGCAGAGCCGCTTCGTCACGCGCTTAGCGCCAAGTCTACAAAATTCGAAAAATTCTTCATTGCGGTTATTGAGTCGTCCGTTGTGTCTAGATGTTTGTTTGATGGTTTCTCTCATTGCTTCTTGAATTTTCACCAACTATTACTCTCCTGTCACTTTTCGTTGATTTTGGTGTTGTTTTATATGGCTCCAAAAAGACAAAGGGTTTCTTCCGGCCGGGCCGGGTCATCTTGGCCACTTTTTGATGGAGATCGCCCGGGCTTGCTCAAGAGGCTCGACAAAGAGCTCGAGGAGCGGAACATTTGACCGAGCGCATTATCCGCCTCCGGAGCAGGCCACTATGCAACGCCTCGATGCTATTCTTTCTAACCACGGCTTGGGTTCTCTATGAGCCTCAAACCAAGGTGAATGTCGAGCTTGTGAGGGAGTTCTATGCAATGTCATTCCACCAAGGGCAAGACTTTCACTTCTGTCTGGCGGGAAGTTGGTTTCTTCTCTCGCACCGCCATCCACACCCACCGGCATCAACCGGACAGCCCTGTGAGGATCAATTGATATCTACCACGCACCACCGCTGTGGAATTGGGATCATGCTATACGAGGAGGAAACTTTGTTTGTATGGTACTATATGAATTGAATGTATCGGGCAACCTTTAAAATTCAACAGTCCCACCAAGACTAGTGCCCGAAAATATGTGTGTGGCTCAGATAATCCGAGACCTCAAGCCACACATCTTCGATTCCCATGGAGACGGCCGCACTGATTGCTTATATGCTCGACGAGGAGCAAATTTATTTTGGTCGCTTATTGCAATGAGTCAAGAGGGTCACATTGAAAGGCACCTCTGGGGAGAGCGATAAAATGTGCCCTCACTTATCCCTGGTTGATTATGGGCCTCCGAAAGGGCTAAGGTTGTCTTCCGCTATGGGCACCTTACTATTGATGGAGTTACTGATGATCACTATTGTGATCGATACCGTAGGGCCTCGATGATAACTCGCCCAGTCGCGCGCTTGTCGCAAGACTTCCTCGTGCCACCCATCTCAAGAATGGAACCCAGATGCATCTCGCTCATCGAG
Source organism: Vicia sativa (assembly GCA_021764765.1). Classification (NCBI taxonomy): domain Eukaryota; kingdom Viridiplantae; phylum Streptophyta; class Magnoliopsida; order Fabales; family Fabaceae; genus Vicia; species Vicia sativa. The sequence continues at coordinate 213,409,749 of CM038794.1, forward strand.
CATTCATGTTTATGCACGAGAGCATAGAGCACCTGCTTTGCAGATCGAGAGCCTGGGTGAACCACTTCACTGCACGGGCGAAATTTTAGTTTATAGCTGGTCCCGGCCGGGCCAAATGTAGAGGGAGGAGGTGGGCATGCCATGGTGATGATCGTGAGGAGGATGATGGAGAGGGAGTTCACTCGGGTTCGAGACCTCGGAGATTCTATCTCGAGGCTCGTGATCGATCCGTTATCTTTCTTGTTTTTATATTACTTTCAAAGACTTTTAGTTTTAGTTTTTACGATTTTAGTTTTAACTTCCGGATTTTGTGGTTGACATCCATTTTTGGGGATAGGCTTGTAATTCCAATTGATATTTTGTAGGCATGGAGCCCAAGTACTTTTTTAGTTTTAAACACCATTTTGGGGTGTCTTTATTTTATTTTATTTTGTTTTAGTTTGTTTTATTTTATTTTGTCTAGTTTATTTTTATTTTTAGATTATAGGTTATTTATTTTGAAATGTACTTTTGGTTTGTCCGATTTTTCAACGGGTTCTCCAAAGCAAGTAAGTGTGTGTTTCACTAAAGTGATGGTGATGATAAAATTTCACTCAATCTACAAATAAGGTACATTTTTTTAAT